>VRYO01002772.1:14335670-14367723 GCA_009812075.1 Sialia sialis
GAAAATACTATGTTAGGACACCAGATTAAAAATTATTTTAGGTTTCATTCTCAAGATAATTACTTTGTGTTACAGTGCAACTGTCTTATTTTATGGGCAGGTGTTTTTTGATGAAAAACTACACATTTCTACTGAAGACAATTAAAATAATTTTTTTTTTAACAATTAGACAGCAAAATTCTCTACATCTGCTTTTCTTTAATGAATAAGAAAGAACAGTTGGACAGAGGCACTAATGAAGAAATTTATCATCGAATAGACACAGAATCTGAATAATCAAATAAAAATAAAATTAAATTTACTCTTGTTAATGTGCCTCACAACTGCTAAATCTATTGCTAAAATGTGTGCATATGACTAGAGAGAACTTACATTGCTTTGTATGGAAGCAATATATACAGCTTTTGACACAGCGGATTATAATTAAGGCATGCGATTCTTTTCTCTTTTATAGTCATAGCTACAACAGTAATTTAATCTTTAATATTTTATTGCTATTTAGATACTGTGTACTAAAGGATATCCTGTTAGGAAATCGTATGAGATTCAATGTGTGGAGAAAAAAGGTGATGATATAACTTCAACTATATTCTAGTATACATTAATACATTAATATATTAATATACATGCTCCTATAAGAATTCATCAAATAGTTGTTTTCTTGGTGCATAAACTTACAAAAATGACAATCAAAGCTAGTCAATAGCAGCAATGTGCTCTCTTGTAATCTATTATTTACTGTTAATTTACACTTCTGAAAAAATTATCCTTTTGATGCTTTTTATCAGTTAGTTTCATTCTTACAATAAAGTATAACCAATTTGAAAATGCTGCCTTTGTAGACTTCTTTGAATCATACAGATATCCATCATTATGAATTACGAACTCTCAAACTGACACGTGACTACACAAACCAGTAAAGACATGGGTGGATATTTTATATGTACTTCAGAAAGATGATTTCTTTTTAAAAAATTGAATTTTCTTGCTAGGAGTGCCATATGATTTCTCCCTACTTCATTCTTCCCAATTAGCTGAGGGTTTGCACTTTCAAATTTAATTTAAACTATAACAGAACACAACCTATTGCAGTCAAAAAATGTTTACTTGTTTACTTCTGCACAGTCTCTAGGCAGAAACATCAATTTTATTTTCCACAGAAGAGACCTTTCTTAAGGAATAGGAGCTAGAACAAAACACAGACTCTTCTCTAGCAAAGGGAGCTGGAGTTAAAAATATTAGATGTTGTTTACACCTGGCATAATCAATGAGATATGAGAGTGAACTTCTTTTAAATAAGTGATATAAGAAAGAAATACATTCTTTTCTCAGTATCTTAAAAGGAAGCAACAGTCTTTCTTCAAAGGTTTAGGGAAACACAACCCACATGCCTTACATTTGAAAATGTTATTTATGATGATAAAGTAATACAAAATCGAGGGCAAGACAAGTCCTGAACTAAAAGGTTATTTAGTTCTGACCCTTTATAGTATGAGCTCAAAATATAAAGCTCAGGTGGTAAGCAGATGGACTCAAAACTCACTGTTCTACGTTGAAAGTAGCATCGATTTCTCCCCACAGCACTTCTGTTTTATCCAACACTTGTAAGAAAGACAAGCTGTTTATTTTTGTCTTTTTGCAAATATCCAGCACGTTCCTTCCTATGTGAATATCAAATATTTCTGTTATTTAGCTATGTATTTACAGAAGAAGGAAATCTAGCAAAAGAAGATGTACACTGTGGATGTCTTCATCCATGGTAGTTTCCCTAGACTTGTCTTGCATTCTAGACTTGTCTTGCATATATTTCTAGAGCATTATCCAGCTCACTTTAAGGCGGTTATTGAAGCCAAAATTAGATAGATTACTTTCTAAAGGTGGTTGGTTTTCTTCACTTCTTCAGAAAGGGAGCCAAGGATCACCTGCAAGGGTATAAATGAATAGAATTAAATGTGAGCAGTTAGGTTAGATGAATATCTACCTTACTTGGGTGAAGTTCTTGTTAAAAGATGTTTTTTTAGATATAAATACCATTAATGTAAGTTAGAATAGTTCTATAGACCAGAATAAAACAAGATGGTTGGTTATACAAGGAAGAGAAGCTATGATTCTTATCCAAAAAGACAGAAATTTTCACAACTTTGAGATGGCCATAAACAAATAAGTTTAAAGAATTGGGTAGTATGGCACATTTTATCATATACTTCTTTTAAACAGAAATTTGAATTATTAGGAAGTACAAGCATGCACATTAAGAGTAGGAATGAACTGACACTGAGCTAAGCTTCTGACCAGACTGTTCTCCTTTTGTCCTCAACAGAAGACTGTGGTAGGGAAGGAAAGGATTTCCATTGTGTCCACTAGAACTGATCCTCTTATTTCTGTGCAGAGGGAACACTACCATCCTCAGAGGGCAGACTTGCAACACTTTTCATGTTAAACACCCCAGGCATGCTTCTCTCTTTCTAAAAAAGTGGCTAAAACGTTTTTCCACTGCCAGGATTTCATCATCTGCAAAATAGATTTTTTTTTTTTTTTTGTCGTTTGCTTCCTTCTACCATAGCAGTTTATGTTGTGGTGCCTCTGGGAGAAGAGCTTTGCCTCCTTAATATTACTAGACTTAATTTATCCTTTGAGGTGATGGTTCCTGTAAAAATAAAACCTGTATTGAACTAGATTGAAAAATGCTTATCACCTGAAAATATTGAAGACTAAAGAAACTACATGAGGGCAAACCTGAAATCATTAATCATAAAATAATACATGAAGAAAAATAAAGTTACTTTAGGTAATCAGAATTTGAATACAGTATATTTTCCATTTACCTTTAATAGGAAATAATATAGCTTAATCTTTTAGAATTTGCATTACTAATAAACATGGGCTTTGAAACAAAAAGAAACCAAAACCAACAAACATTCTGAACCAAGAAAAAAATGTTATCATTAAAATTAAAAAAAAAAAACCTCTTCTGGGAAAGCTAGGTTTCCTAAATTAATTTTTCAAGGCATTTTATCAATGTCTCATCACAAAGGTGGGATTTTTTTTTTCATATTTAAAAGTGATTTTCAGGAAACAAATTATTAAATGAAATGTTAAATGGCAAGATTAATAAAATAATCAACCATAGTAGGTTTACCTAGGATATCACTGGATATTGATGTCAAGTTAGATTGGCATAATGACCTTTTGCTATATCATCTTGCCTATCTTACTAAGAAGTCTCAACCCAATATTTGCTTTCTATGCCTATCTTCATGATCTTTTATCAGTGAAAGTGATAGAAGCACCACTTTTCCCCCTCTTATTTTAGTTAAAGCTTTTCTTCATGAGAAACCCTTCCAGATTCTCCTACACCAAACAGTATCCTAGAAAATTTGCCATTCAAAACTGTGATTCTTAGTAATGTCATTCTGAAGTGTGCACATCCCAAAACTATCTTTGAGCAGTTATCCCTTCAGGTATTTAGAGTTAACTTCTGACAGGTCTGGATTATGAACAATTCCCATTTTTATTAGCATCTCCAGTAGCATACCTATAAACTGATGAGATTTGTTTTAACTTTCTCTTAAACTTTTTAAAAAAATCCTTCTTTCTTTGTAACAAATTCTCTCAAATATGTATATAGTTAATTTTTTAAAACTTACATTTATACATATATATTTATAACAAAGAGAAGAAAGTTATGGTTGTCTTTACCAGATGGTGCAGCCTTTGCGAACATACTTGTACATTCTTGAAATAATGAGTATGTTTTAAAATGTTAATATGCATTCTTTGTGGACCAGAAAAAATGAATCCATATTTAACTACCCATCTCCTCTGAAACAAGTTTTCAGTGAATGATCTGCAAATTTTCAATGCCTGTTGATAGAACTGGGTAGAAATACACTAAATTTTCATAGGGTCTGTTGAAGTCCTAATGATTCAGGTAGCATAAAAACAAACAAAAAAAAAACATTAAGATCTGCCACAAGGAAAATAATGCTACCATTTAAGCTTTTTAATATTTTATATACTTGCTGCAAATAAACCTAAAGGTTTTCCTTATTCCACACCTGTCTGTTTTAGACACTAGAAGAAACTGAGCAAATGCTCTCATCTCAGTGTGGCATATGATGAATACACCTCATGGCTATTCCTAAAATCCCAGAATTGTTAGAATCTAGCCACCTCACTGCTCCATCAATTTCTGATAGATGTTCTGTCATTGCCGTGCCTTATCTCATCATGCTCAGTGCTGTTGAGCTCTCAGAAAGATATTTCAGCAAGAAATGATTCAGCAAGCGGAGGGAAACATAAAGAGCTTTTCATATACTGAGAGCTGGGCATTAGATATGCAGGAAAGGCGATTTTTTTTTTCTGGTAGCATCTGAACTTAACTTCCCTCTTCTATGCAGCCCTCTTCCTGTGTGTATGTTGAGGGGAAAAAAAAAATCTGACCATACTCTTACCTTGGCTGCAAATCACTGCTGATTTGTGTCTGGATTGTATATGTCCCAGAGGTAGAGGATGTATCTACAGCAGCATTTTAATTCAAAAAAGAGTGCAGGTTTTGTCTGAATCTCCTTGCCATTCCCCTTAACTCTGCTTTCAGTAACACCGCAGGGAAGTCTTGGGGAATATGAGCTGGGTTCCTGTTGGAGGAGCTACACTTGTGTTTCAGTAGTACACTTAATGCAGTGTAGCAGTTAGTAGGCATTCATGAATGCAAACTTTCTTACATAGATAGAAACCTAATTTGTAAGAAGCTTTTAAAATGTTTCTCAATACTAGTAAGTAATACTGCTGCTGCCTACTACTCCAGCTCTGTTTTCTTAGCCAATGTATTTGTTTCCATTAAAACCAAAAAAAAGCTCAGAGAATTTCAGGTCTTTTCCAGTCTTATTAATTCAATTATTGTATTTCTTAAAATAAGCATCTTCACCAGTTTTAAAACCATTGGTATTGTATTTTCTTGGGGTCCTAATCCTTCCTCATATGCTTATGCTTTCTCCGTTGTTTGTAATTTCACTTATTAGTATCTTAAGATCATGTCAGTTCGTTCAAGAGCAGCACTATATTTTATTTTGTCAAATTCTTTGCATTATCTTACATTTAAAAGAATCACAGAGAGCATGCTGTGAACTCGGTCACGTAACAAATTTTATAGAAGCTCTACCAAGACTGGTGGTATTTGGAATTTTTATTTAATGGAAGAATGTGACGTTTTTTATATGTGATTAAGTTCTTAGTAGACTTCTCTGCAATTTTTTTCCAGTAGGGAACTTTTGAATTTTTTTTTTTTATTTTTTTAATTTCAATAAGATCAATTACTCTGGTTTGGTATCAGAACTACATGATAGTAGTGGTATGCCATCTGTATAATATTTTATGCATACAGTTACATTAAAAATATCAAACATTGTTGTAAAGGCTGAAATGCAACAAAGCAATAAAAATTAAATGTAATTGTTAACATACCAAAGTTGGTCTGTATTTGTTAAAATGTGAATAGTGACATACTTCTGCTGGAATTAATCTCTGCAAATGAGATGATATGCCAAAGTCAATAATACAGATTTTATTTAACAATGAATCTCAGGGAAAGAGAGAGAGAGAGAAAGAAATACAAAAGACAGAGGAGAGAAAGAGAGAGATCAAGCAGAAGATAGCCAGAGTCCACGGATCCATCAGTGTACTGTTGGTCTTTCTTCACACTGGGCTTCTCAATGGTGGGGGTCCTGAGGTCATTCAAAATTTGTACCTATTTTAGCAAACAATGCTGATTTCAGCACAGTTTCTGAGTTACCTTTCTTTGTGGCCCTTAAATCCTGCATCTTTGTGTCCATAAACAGCAAAACATTCTTCTCCCCCAGGTTTGTTACGTTCCCCCTAGGTCTGAGATAACGCCCGGACAACAGTGCCAGGTTTATATGATCTCTGTGTGGGGTCTTATCCACAGAGGCGTACTGGGGGGAGCAGGTGGTTCAGTGATGGGTTGGTGGTCACAGGTGTCCATAACTTGGGGTGATTTTTCTTTGACTGATATATGTGTATGATCAGTTGCTTCCCTGCACAGTTTGCCAGGATGTCAGGATGTGTTACCAGGAAGTGCCAGCCAGACCAGGCCTGGAGTTAGCACCATCCTGTCACTCATTTCTTCACTTATTTCACGACAAATTCCTTCTGTGGTCAAAACAGAGTTTGAGACATAGACAACTCTGCTCTGTATGTCCTCACTTAAAAAAACAGTCTTACTTTAAAAACAGTCCTTTAAAAAAAAAAAGACAAAACAGAAAAGCTTAAATGATGATTTTTAACTTTCCTCAGATTAAAATTTTATCAAGTCAAAATGAGCCAGTTTCATTTTTAACAGACCTGATTTTTGAAACAAAGCTGTTTCACCAAGGATTTTTCAACCAACTAACAATACTGAGAATTTTTTTGTAATTGATGATAAAGACTTGAATTACAGTAATTTCACGAATATAAGGCACACCCTTTTGAATAAAATTTTGATCGAAACCCGAAGTGTGCCTTATAATTCAGTGCGCCTTATATATGAGCAAAGTTCAGAAATTTGCCAACCGGGAAGTGCAAGCCAAGCTGAGCCACGGCAGCTGTGAGCCGAGTCAGCTGGCGCTGGGGGCGCATGGGAGTGCTGGGGCCCGCAGCACGGGGAGGGCGCCCGGGGCTGCATTTAAAGGCTATGCCGATCCGTGAGAAATGTTTGTAAATTGAGCACCTGCCAGTAAACCCCGCGATTGAGTGATTCCGTTACTAATTCGTTACTTTGTTGCACGTGGATCCTCACTTTTTTTAAGAAAAAAAAGTGCGCCTTATAGTCCAGTGCGCCTTATACATGGACAAAGTTTGGAAATTTGTCAGCAACCTGGAAGTGCGCCTTATAATCCAGTGAACCTTATAGTTGTGAAACTACTGTAATTAATTTACCTGTAAACAATTCCTACATTTTTACCATCACCATGGAAATTCTACAAGATATGTTACCTTGACTATTTCTTGAGTCTGGACTGCATCAGTTATTACTTTATACATTATTATGCAATCACAAGGTACTGAGAAGGTAATCTCACAAAAGACACAAAGGAGCAGTGTTTCTTCATCCTCATTTTTAAGACCTGATTTAGTTGTAATATCTTAATTACAGCTATCTGATAATAATACAGATATCTTATCAACTAACACAAAGATCTGTTCTACATACACTTTTGCAGTGCAACCAGCTGTGCATTTTAGAAGATCAGGAAGACTTTTATCCTCTAATAGAGGTCCTTACCCTTATAACATTTATCTTTTGTGTATTTTGTAGTTGTATTTTCTCTGCATTCTCAGGAGAGAGCTATATTTTTTTTTTATTATTTTACTCTAGCTCACAGATTCAGTTATTTTTATTTTTTTACAGATGTTGCAACTAAGAATTGAGTGATACCTCAGCAGTTACAGATCTACTTGTAACTTACTTTTGTTTCATACACAGGAGACCTGAACATGGTTGTCAGTAGTTTTTATTGTATGAAACTGAGAGCTGGACTTTACTCAGTTTAGAGCAGCTGTTGGGGTGCTGAAGGTATTTTAAAATATTTTTAGAGAGACAAAGACACTTTGTTTCAGCTTGCACTTTTGTAAATCACATATTTGAACTTAACAAAGGGTATGAAATTATAATAGAAAGTTTCACGACATGATTCACTGTGGGCATGATACATATCCCACTGAAGCTAGAAGGAGATTTGTAAGTGATTTAATTGGCAGCTGGAACTGTTCTTATCAGTCATCCGTAAGTAGAAAAATCTTACAAGCTTTAGATGACAATGCTGACACATTTGCTGCTGAGGTGTTCTGCATGTTAATGAAAATTTGCTGATGGTGCCAAGTCTGTAAATATTTCTTAGTGTCTTTTGATTTATATAGAGGACTATTCTTCTGAAACTTACCAAGCTTCCTTTTTGTGCTGCCAGTCTGAAGAAATAAGGTCCAGTCACCTTGTATAAACTCCTGCATTCATTGGGACTTACACAGTAACCTGTCCTGAGGATTAGATTCCTACAAAATGTGCATTTTGGTTGCATAGACAACCTCCCTTTCTTTTTGGTTGAAAGGAGAGAATCCATTTCTGATAGCACTTTGGCTTTAGTGTCACATGGCACCAGTGCTGATAGATTCAGCAGCAGTCCAACATGCACTTAGTTGCACATGTACATACAAAGACAACACATTGGATTTTCCAAGTTCCAGGAAAATTAGAATCACTACTAAACAGAATTGTAGCTGTTCAAAGAGGTAGAAGTTGCAACACCCAAACCACAAGCTGTTTAGAGCCTAACTCAGCTACTTAAGGACAAAATAAATGAACTTCCAGGGTTGGAGCTCAAGGAAATAACCTTTGAGCTTGATGGAGAGGAGGAGGTAATACAAAGCTTCACCACATCTGGATTTCATGGTATCTATCACTGCTGCTTTAAGGATATCTGACAAATTCAAAGTGAGAACATGAGTTGGCTTTTCTTCTATCACTTCCTCCCGGTGGCTGTGAAAATACAGTGACTATATTGGATATGTTTACTGGAGAGAAAGAGGTAGAATGAGAGAAAAGCATATAGATGGAAAACAGCACTAAATTCTGTCATGCCATTAACGATAAATACCAATGACTGAATCCCAAATAGAAAAAAAAATAATGCTGCCTACATTTTTTAGTGCTTTGATAATATTAATGAATGGACTTGAAACTTCTTCTATTTCTATTGAATGGAAGAACAAAAAAGCTATCCTGTCAAGAAAGTTAAACAAAATGAATGCCTCTGCAGACTGCAATTTTCTCCATCCCTTTTGTGTTTTTTATGAAACATAATATTTCAGAATTACTGGTGAAATAATAAACATACCAATGTAAACTGATGGGAATCCTAGTTCAACAAAAGGGACTGCTATAATAAAGATAATTTCTTCTTTTACTGCACAGATCTCAGAACATGTTGCTCTTCTCCTAATAAATAAGACAAAAATGTCATCAAGGAAGGTGATGTATTTTGAAGGTTTTATTGGTATTTTTTTGAGATGAAATCTCCAGTCCTATATGTTACTGGGCATTTCTAGAATTAAGTAAAAAAAAAAAAATCAGGGAAAACAAATGTTGTCAGTGTGACGCAGTATCTCTGCATGTTCCTATACTAAAAAAAAAGACAAAAAATTTTAAATCATGAGAAGGTGGGAAAGAATCTCAGAATGTATTCCAACTTCATTGTAGATATATATGTATAGTTCAAGATCATAATTGTCACACATTATGATCAGTTTCTCTATAAGTGATATATAAAGTCTTATTTGCTGAGTCCCTGTGTAAATCCTAAGAAGATCAGGTATAGCCAGGATCCCTTGAATATATTTGGGACTTGGAGTACACTATCACTTGCGGGTTTTTATGCTGCATTGAGAATAAAATTATTTAAATATTTGGTTTAGATTTGGAATCAAAGAAAAATCAGAACATGACTGTGAATTGACACAAAGTGTCCAGATTGTCTTCCAGGTTGTCAAAATAAAACCAACCTAAAAAAATAAAGAGTATTTAGGAAAAGCCAAACAGTTTGATTCAGCTTGAATCCTCTACTAGAAATTGCTACTCAAAAGGGAAGGAGGGTAAGGAAATATAGAAGAGGTAAAAATTCCAGATATACTCTAAAAGAACCATAGAATCATAAAAGGGCTTGGTTTGGAAGAGATCTTGAAGATCATCTATCTTCAACCCCACTGCCGTGGGCAAGGAACCTTCCACTAGGCCAGCTTACTCAAAGTCCCATCCAGCCTGGCCTTGAACGCTTCCAGGGATGGGGATATGGGACTGTTTACAGATTACCAGTGATTATTATACTTCTCCTGGCTCAGGGATGTCTATTTCAAAGGCAAGACACTAGTAACCAAATGCAAGTAGTTTGAGAATCCTTGCCCTTTTGTAAAAATATTTTTAGTTAAATTTAGTCAGTTTTCTCAATTTTCTCTCAATCCCCAGTGAACACAATTCCCTTCACTATTCCAAATTACATTGCTGTCATGGATTATGTCAGTGTTAACCTTCATTATATATTTTCAGTCATAGGTTTTCATGAACACAACTGAAAACAAAAGAGGTAGAAAACCTCCGAGCAAGTGTGATAAAACCCTTGTTATTATATTCCTTCTTATTTTCCTTCTTATTCTGGTGAAGTCCCACTTTACTGTATTTTTCTCTTTCCATATTACACTCTATATCTGTTCTCTTTAATAGCATTTTACAGAAGACAGGTTTTTATTTCTAAAATTTTAGCTTCCACTGAAGGATTTTTATATGCGACCTTCTATTTTTAAATTCCTTTTTTTTTCCTCATGAGTATGTCTTCATGGTCATCATCTGGAATATTAAAGCTGTGTGACTGTAGACTGTAGCACTACTGACATTTATTATGAATTCTCAACAAGGAAATGCATGGGGGAAAATGGCATTTTTGACATGACAGTCCTTTTGATGTATGTCTTACAACCACAGATGAGTGCATGTAAAATGTTTAGACAGAACTACATGCATTTGGCACACCTATGAGCACAAATCTTGCATCTCTACATTTTCATCGGTTGCAAAATCTTTTAGTAATTGTGCTGAAATAGAAATCTTGGGCTTTTGTAAACTTTGTTACAGATAACTAATCTGTCTCTGATGGCTGTTGACAATATTCTCACATCTGATTAACTGATATCTCTTCCTTGGGTTACAAGAAAGATCCTCAACTCTCTCTTGAGTTGAATTGTTTATTAAAATAGTTTTATTTATAGAGAAATGTGGCTGTTTCTGAAAGGACACGAAGTTCTATCTATGAACTTTAGCAGTAAAAAGTATGCTGGAAAGAATTCAATATGTACTACATTTTAGTTTTATTTCTCAGGTTACTTAAACTTTGGCATAGTTGATCACAAATTAGTTACTTTCCTGTTGTTCTGAAAATGTAAAGTGGGTTTTTTTGTGATTATGTTAAAGAACTAGAATGAAAATAAAATATCACAGTGGTTCAGTGAATTCACTGAATTTTTAACTCCAGAAAATCTGCTCTCAATTTCTGCCTTTTTCCATATCTCAAAATAATTCCAAGATTCATTCTTGATCTCACACATATAAGGAAAGGCCATCTTGTAATATCAGTGAATTAATTCTGCAGTTTATGACAGCATCAGTCTAATTAAAAAAAAATATTTTAAAAATAAGAATGACAGCAGGAAGTGTACTGAGGAATTGAATTGCAAATCTGGGTATGCTAAATGTCACAAAATGATGCTGGAAGAGAAGAACTTGCTACCTACCAAAAAAAACCCCTCAATCAACAAAACCAAAAAAACTAATAGAACTAATGCCTGGAAACTGAAATTTATCTGATGTAAGTAAAATAAAGAACATTTTTTGTCAGAGTTTCTCAGAGTGTTTTCTCAGAGTCTGCCTCACACAAGTAGTTCAAGACTGCCTTCAGAAGCAAGCAGCACATTTCACTAGTGGCAGCTATTGCTGCTAGTGTAAAACTGACTGTGCCAATTATCTAATATCCTCATTACAGCTATTATGGAGAATTTTATTTTGTTACGGATGCAGTGCAGACTTGTGAACTTCATCAATACCTGTCATTCTGAGCCTCCTCACCTCTAGGAAAAGCTTCTGCTTGATACAAATGTCTTGGGACAAGTACCTTTCTTCAGCCTGTACAAAGAAAGAGGTCAGGTGGTGGTAGAATTGCTTTCTTGTTCTGAAAACCAGAAATCTCACTCACATGAACAGCTCATGTGAATAAAAATTAGGATACTCGAGGTGAGCTGGTGCCATTCTGAAGTGTTTGCAGGATCAAGATGTAGGTAATAATTGCCAAGAATAATGTCTTCACTGTAGCCAAAGGTGTTTAAAATACTGTTCATCACCACTGTGATTATAACATCTATAAAAGGAAATGTCAGAAAAAACATGGAAAATGACAGTAATTTCACACTCATAACAGAATTAGTCCATAAATAAGCCGCACCGGGCGATAGGCCGCTTTTTTTTTTTTTTTTTTTTTTTTTTTTTTTTTTTTTTTTTTTTTTTTTTTTTTTTGGGAGGATCCAGCTTTGGCTGGCCTCGCCCCACTTCTGGCTGGCACAGCTCCAGCCACCCCATCCCACCACGGCAGTGCACCATCCCCCCCCAACCCCCACCCTGCTGCAGCAGAGGCTCCGAGAGGGGCTGGCCCCACCCCCGCAGCAGCAGCTCTGGCAACGCCCTACCTTTGGCCAGCCCGCCTCACACTTCCAGGTTGGCATTTTGCTGGAATTTGTCCATATATAAGGCGCACCAGGTGAAAAGCCGCACTTCTGGGGTCGGTTCGAAAACTCAGTCAAAAAGGTGCGGCTTATAAGCGTGAAATTACTGTATATTTGAATCACCACTTGGTGAATTGGTTAAGAAAATCAGACTAATGTGAAAATATTTAAAATATCTGCAGATATTAAGTAATTGTCTAATCTCTTCCACTTTGAGGTATCCCTGTAAGATAAATCTCACTTTAATATTTCTACTAATTTTTAGGAGTGCGTTTCAGGAATGCAATTATATTGACAGCCTACTATTGACATATAAATTTAAAATCCAGAGGTACAAGAGAACAATACAAGAACAGCTTGGAAAGACAGTTATGACCAGCAGATAACTGATCAGAAATATGAATATATATTTTATTTTCACAGTTTTAGGTAGGCAGTTAAAAGGTATGAATAGGATAGGATAGGATAGGATAGGATAGGATAGGATAGAATAGAATAGAATAGAATAGAATAGAATAGAATAGAATAGAATAGAATAGAATTAGAATAGAATAGAATAGAATAGAATAAGTAGATAATGAGCCTACACCAATCAACTACTTCAACTGTTTGCAGGACAAAATAGGGAAACTATAAATTATAATACCTAAGGACAGATAAATTTGGGCATAACAACATCGAAGTCATAGAACTATTGCAATACTTGAATGTAAAATATACATCTATAAAATTTAAAACACAGATAGGAAGCCACACAATGGCAGTTCCTTAGTTTAGCAATAGTGATGCTAATAATAATGTTACAAAGGTGTGCAAAGGAGTAGAGGTTTTTTTTATTTAACCTTCCTGGTCTTCAGCTAAATACAACAGAACAAAATAAACATGCTTCAAAATTTCACTGGAAAAAATAAAAGCAATATTTTATGCCAGCTCTGGCTAATATAGCTACAAAAGAGGTGTTGCAGAGAACACAATGTGAGACTGGCTAGAGCAGAAATGTCAAAATTCTGAAGATTAAGAAGTGTTGTCAGAGTAGATATGGGATTTTCATCAGGAAGGGAAGACAGCAGAATCCTGTTGAGCCATTTTGCAAAGAGAATAGCAGAACACATTGAAGACAACTGAGGAGGAGGTCAGAAAGAGGAAGGAAGATCGGATGATCATATTAAACGTGAGGAAAGACAAATATTTCAGCAATGTAAAAACAAGTACAGAGATTAAAAAATGTGTTAACAATGAATTATCCTTGTGTGTCAAATGCCAATCAGTATGTCAGTCAGGAAACCTGAGTAAATGCACAGAATGAGCAGTGTTTAAGCACTGCTTTTATTTATCTAAATCCTCCAGGCATTAAATAAAGTATTTTTTCCCCTAAATCTTTCTCATCTCTTGCCCAGAAAGCTCTTTATATAATTTTGACAGTTTTAAACTATTGCTTATAGAAGCCACATATATTCAGTGTTCCAGCTTTGCATCTGAATCTGTGCAATATGGAAAGTGGGTGAGCTTTTTGCAGGCTTAGATAGGAGAGTGAGAGCAAAGAATCAAGCCAAAATTAGAGGTCTTGAGAACTTGCCCTGTGAAGAGAAGCTTGGAGGAATCAGAATTTTTCAGCCTGGAGCAGTGATACCTCAGAATAGACATAATAGTGCCTAAGCAAAAATCGCTGATCATCAAGGAGATGAAGCTGGGTTTTTCTCAGCTGTGCAGACCAGGAGGAAAAGAGACAATGGACACAAACAGAAGTGTGAGAGGCACACTGAGCCTGTCAGGAGAACCTTTACCTAAGCAGCAGCACATATTGACCAGACAAGTAGCGGAGTCTTGGTTCTTGCAAGTGTTTCAAAACAAAGTCCAGGAAAACCGCATCAGATCTCATGGAAGAGCCTGCACTGAGCAGGAAGCCACACTGCAGCCAGACTGGAGACCCTTTGGACCTGAATTATCTTGTCTCATTAATCTGAGAAACACACTCAGACTACTGCCAGCAGTAACCAAGTAGCTGCTTGGAAAACTCCCTCTTCTCCCTCAGTACGAGCTCAATGATGCTTATTGCCTGCTTATTTTAATGGCCAGTTTCAAGATATCTAAAAATTCTACAATAAAAAAGGAACAAATACTAAATAATTTATTTTCCTTTTCTTTTGGGATTTTTTTTTGTAACTAAAACATGATACTTCTTTCCCATTCCACTCTTCAGTGCATGTTTTTGAACACTATAAAGATGAATATTACAAGAAGTAAAAACAGATTAATTAAAATTTCTTAAGATCTTCTGAAAATAATGTAATTCTAAGGCATAAAAGTTCAGGGGACTTTTTTAACTTAAATATTTTGCTAATAGGATTTCTTTAAATTTATATTAACTTCCAGTGGTTTTGATGTGAAATTATTTATTTCTACATATGGTGTCTATCTATTTTAGTTGAATATATCTGACTGGGAAATGAATAACACGATAAAAAGAATCTTGATAAAAACTGGAGTGCATTGGTTTTGAAAAATAATTGGGACTGGATAAAATCTATTGGAATTACTAAAAATATGTTGCTTTAAATAAAAATCTGTTCATTTCCTTGCAAACATGTTGTTTAAAATGCAAATGGTCTCATATCAGTAGCAGTGATATGTATCCATTGAAAGTATATGAAATGTCTATTTCAGGAAAAAATTATCCCCAAATTTTTAATTTTTAATTTTTAGTAAAAAGTTAACTAAAATTTTTAAATTTTAAAAATTTTACTACTTCAGTTGATTGAAATGCTACAGTTGAATAGTATTTGGTTTTAAAATACAGCTTATGAGAAAGAAATTTTTTTTGTGTAAATGTATCACTGTAACAGAAAGTTCAAAATTTAAAAAATATTATTTCACTCGTATTCTGAATGTACATTTTGGTAGTTGCAAAATATTTACATAATAGCAAATAGATAAATGAACTTAATAGGAATAATAAAGTCAAAGTAGAAGTTTTACTTCCTTAAAGTAGTTGATTGTTTTCAAATGTATTCTGAATTCTTGTCATATGAAATGAGGATGAAATTCCCTGAAGACTGGATTTGAACAGGTATAAACTGTTAGAGTATCAAACAAGATGGATTGATACCATTCCCAGAACAGATGATTCACAGGCCAACTGGCAAACCCCAGATCCTATAAACCAGATGTCTTTATTTTCTTTCTCATTTGCTGATAATACAAAGAGGTTCTCTGGGGATATGTGATGGATAACTTCAGATGGGAAAAGACAAAAGCTACTATACCTCCTCTGGAGGAATTCTCAAGGATTCTGGGGTATGTCAATAAACAGAAACCCATTTTTTATTATGGGGACATGGTTACTGTTTCATGTACTCAGAATGCTTTAAAATATTTCAAAATTAGACTATTCCACAGGTGAAACAAAAGGTGAATTGTTTCCTTCTTACTAGATGTTCCTCATGGAATCTGAATGAACATCAGTGATTGAGGCCATGATATTTAATATCTACAGACAATTCCAATAATTTAACTAGTTTAAGGCACACGATGAAAGATGATTCAGGGCACTGCTTATAAAGAACTACTAATGCTATAAAAAAAGAAGCATTTTTAATAAAAATTAGAACCAACATTTTTATTGCTCCAACCCCACAATACTATAATGAGAGAAAAAGGTTATAGTTCTTAAACATAAAATGGAAGGAGGATATAATTGTTGAAGGGGTGAGATGTGTCCTGTAACATCAGAAAATGAGATTAGAATGCTTATGTCTGTAGATGAAGTGAAGTGATAACTGCTGGAAGAAAAGTGGGTAATACAGTATGAAAACACCAAGTCCAGAGTTTCCAGGAATGTTGACAGAGCCACAGTCAGTCAAATCCAGCTTGTAGGATGTGCTGCCTTCAAATTGTCCCGGATATTGATCTCTGACTTCAGTTTGAAAATTTCAAAGATACTAGTGTCATACAATCATTAATTAGAATCAGTGGAACAATTAGAACAGTTTATGATGGAAAACAGTTTTTCAAAATACCTGGTCCAACTCCAGATCAAAGCTCAGACATCTCCCCACTGTGTTGTGGAAAAACTTGCTCCTCCTTGTCTTTTGTCATGGCTTTAAAAGCGGGAAAGATCTGTCACCAAAATTTCAAGCTTTCTGCTTCCTGGTATCCTGCCTCCTCTGCTGGCTCAGGGGCAGCTTCTACCTGTCACTCCTTCCACACAATACAGGGTTCAGGTTCAATTCTGTGCTCACCCCTTCTTGATGGTGTGCAGTCTGCTCACCTCTTCCTACAGCTCCTTCAGCTGGTGACTTGGTGTTTCAACCAGTATCTCTCCCACAGGGAAGGTGGCTTGTGTCCCAGCTCAGGAAGTTGCACCAGGCATTGGGGACTGGGAGGATGTGTCAGGAGCTCTCCTTCAAACTGGCCTTGCAAATTTGTCTCTGCTGTGGCACCACTCCCTCACCAGCCATGGCAGTACCACACACAGCCTCTGGGCATCAGACCTTCTCTTCTGCTCTCATCTTGCCATCTTTGTTTGCTGTGTTCTCTGGCTGTTGGCACTCCAGATACAAAGGTGAAGGGTCAAAGGTGGAAATACTGAAACTCAGTCAGAAAATACTGTTGGTCATAAAAATGTGGTATGTCCAAGGAACCACAGAGATGAAGGATACTACTTCTGCAAATCTGCTATTGATGTTTCAGACAGTGGTAAATCTACATCAGCCACCAAGGATGCTGGCACCTAGACAATTGTACATTAGAAGGTTTGAGATGCTGACAAATTACTAGAGATGGTAATGAAGTCTGTAAGGAAGTGTCCTACATAAACCCCAGCTAGTGCCAGAGATACCAAATTCACATTCTCATTTGTATTTATCTATGGATAAATATATACATATATATATATTTAGAACAGCAGACTGAACCAGAGATCAAATTATTTGGCTAGCACACACACTTTCTTGAATAATTTAACGATCAAAATCTCATATTTTGTATCTTATCCTTTTAGTAAAAGGTGACCAGAGGTTCAAGCCCATCAGCATTTTGGAACATGGAAACACGTTTGAATCAAAATTACTGCAGACAATAAATATGAACTCTGTGTAAAACTTTTAAACACCTCATAAAACAAACAAACAAACAAACAAACACACAAACAAAAACAAGATAAAGGAGAGAGGGAGGACTTTCCTGTTTTGACAGGTCCTGCAAACTGTGAATATTGTATTCAAAAATACAGTAATTTCACAAGTATAAGCTGCATCTAATTATAAGCCGCACATCCGGGTAGCCGGGTAGAACACGGGATTTGTCCATATATAAGCTGTACCCGAATATAAGCTGTTTTTTTGGTTTTTTTTTTGAGACTCCATGTGCAACAAAGTAACAAATTAGTAACAGAATCGTGCCAGCAGGGGGTTTGGTGTCAGGTGCTCAAGTTACAACAGTTTTCATAGACCAGCGAAGCCTTTAAAGGCAGCCCCAGGTACCCTCCCTGGCTGGCTCTCACTTCCAGGTTGGCATTTCACTGGGATTTTTCCATAGATAAGCTGCACCTGATGATTAGCCACACTACTGGGGTAGGCTGGATTCTTCAATGAAAAAGGTGCAACTTATAATCGTGAAATTACTGTAATTAAACTTGTGTGTTAAGATCACCATTTTTCCCCTTTCTTTGATGTTGGGTGCTTCTTTTTTCAGCTTCTGCTTAAAAAAATTCCAGCATAAGGTATTGGTTTAAATTTGATTTGTAGCTAATTTTGGAGTTTCAGTCTCTCTTAGGGTAATGTTTCTGCTTACTAAATTTAATGCTTATTCTCCTTAGGAGAAATGGAATTTCTACTTTTTTAGACTCCTATCCTCAACATTAAACTACAACATTCAGAAGTTGACTTTTTTCCATATATTTTAGTATTTGTGTCACTCTTTGCACAGATACCAAATAACAATTTTGTTAATTAGCTCCCCAGCACTAGCAATACATTCACCTACATTTTTCTTCTCTCAGATCTTACAGGTGCATATTTTCCTACTGAACTTTCCCAGAAAGTACTTGCAATGTTGTGCTCTGTTCATACCTGCTAAAGTTGGTGTTCCAGTTTTCCTAGCTCTAGGTGAGAGTAGGAGGAAAAGAAGTGACAAGGTTTTTTTATGCTTTGCTGTTTTCTATAAAGAAAGTTATACATGAACCTCAAAGGTAAAAATTCTCTTCTAATGACATGCTAATAACATTGTTAAGTGGAGCATAGAATGATCTACAGGAACTTCTTCATGTGAAGTGGATTTATTATCTACTCTTCAAAGGAGATCCTGGCTGAGATCCTGGCTGATGTCTCTCTTTACCACAATTTTAAGAAAGATACAGCAATTTTGACTAAAGGAACAGAACTGGCCTGGGAGTAGCACCCTCAGATCCAGAGCCATTATCTCTTCTAAATGCCTGGGTCTGAAGAAATGACCTGCAGTATACAAGATAGGAGTATAAACCCTAGGGGGAAGACTCTTCTCTTAAAATGCAACACAGAAGACATAAAAGAACTCCTGAATCCCTGCAGTGATGGGGGAAAATGTAAAAGAGGAAATGCCCACTTTGATTTAAATTGAAAGAATGCCACAGATCAGTTCAAGTATTTTTGAAAACAAGCTTAAAACAGAGTAATAACTGCGAATATCTGAACAGAATTCCAGTAATATATGGGTAGAACAGGGTATTTTTAATACCAGACCAGATAAAATGAAACTCCAGGTAATACATTTAATATTCATTGTGTTCCTCTAAGGATCTTTAAATTTACTACTTCTCAATCTATGTATCACACTGTATTAATAAAGTAGTAGTAAGAACTTGCTTTTCCATGATTTCTTTTCCTTACTAAAACTTTATTTGGGTTTAAATTTTCCTGGCACCAGAAGTCCCCACAGTATAAGAACTGAGGATGGGAAGAAAAAAACTACATGTCTGACAGTTCTTTATGAAGAAGTTTTTCTTCTGTTTTCACAGGGCCAAACAATGTGTAAGCCCCAGTGGAAGCTCTGAAACTCGTATTTCCTCTCCCAGACTTTATCATTTTATTTTCTGATTTGTCTCCAGTACCTTTTTCTCAAAGATTGCTGTTTCTTTTATCAAATGAACCAGGTTGAGCTGGTGGCTTTGATCAAAACCTTTTAGGAAGCCCATGTAACACTGAATAACTCCTTTGAACCTCTGGGTTATGAACATGGAAACACAGCAGTGTATTAAATGGTCAATAGAAATTAACTTGTTGAACATTGAGCTTTACCCAGATCTTGGTAGAGAGCAGAAGAGCATCACTTCAGAGAACTCAGTGATGGTACACACCAGCTGAAGTTGCTGAGTGTGGCTTTCTGTGCTCATTTCAGTGACTGATCATTATGAACAGCCCAGACAGTAAACTAGTGATGTTTTTAATAGGTCATTTCAAACACATTCTTCTATAAGAAAGACAGTTGCCTTGCTAATATGCTGCTAAATACACTGCTAAAATTTGCTACTGATTTGTGTTTTGGTTTTTTTTTTTCCTATAAAGAGCCCTCCCACAAAATTTGGCAACAATTAAGTTAGAACCAGAATAAACACAATGATAATTGTTATATTAGAACTTGAAAATGTTGTAAATCCCAAAACAGATGCTGCTAGTCTCAAATAAAACTTGAACAAAGCTAATCCAAACTCATTTAAACACTGTTGGTGCTTCAGTAACTTTCTAAAAAGCCTAGATTTGTCTAGGGAAGATCCTGGTGTTGTCTCATTACTGTCTGAATCTTTATTGTGGTATTGTATCCTTCTAAAAGATCATGAAAAGGGAGGGAAAGGAAAATATCCTTTCTGCAGCTCTCACACAGAGACAGTTTTGGCCAAGTTTGCCTTTTAATGCTTTCTCTGTAAAGTATTCCCACAGTGAATAGAAATAACACTTTCAGTCTTACATTTTAGGGCAAAAATGACCTTATCTGTGCTGATGCATATCAACTGATTCTCATGGTCATCCTATGTAAGAAAAATGTGATGCAATTCCTAAACTGTAGTATAAGAATAACAGCAGTCATATTTTAATGTTGAAATGAAAATCTTTAACTCACATTACTGTGATCAATGAAATGACATACTGGGCATGATGCAGGTTCATCTATCGCATGTCTGTGCTTGACTGCTAATTTGAAATTTCTAATTGCATTCTTATGATCTTGCTTCCTGTCAGACTGACAGCTACATAACATGTAGGAGGAAAGCTAGATGAGAAGGCTAATTATGAACTAAGACACTCAGGAGGGTGAGAGAGAGAGAGGAGGATTATTTTATTTTTTAATCAATATTATATTTTCTCTTGCACCACCCCCAGTAGATTGTGTCTTAATGAGATTCAGTCCTAATCAATGCACATCTAGCCATATTAAAGGTCAGATACTGTGTAGGGCATGTAAATCACAGGAAAGCCTTTGAGATGCCTTCCTTTCCTTTATTCCTTTTCTACAGAGTAGCAAAACTCAGAAAAAACGTCTCCCTACTACAAGAGAGGAGAGCGTGTCTTTTTCCTTTTTCCTGCAATGCATGTAACGCAAAGCAGCAGAAAGAAGGCCAGCTGTGCTCCCTGTTCTGATTTTACTATGGTTTGCTGACTTCCACTTTTTTCTTGTCTAAGGAACTAGTCCATATGTTTCCTAGACATGCTTTGTGCATTGGTTTTCCAATGCAATTAAATTCTGCTCACTCTGTACACTTATTTTGATATATTTTTGAATAACCTCCTACCTTGCTCTAGGGCATAAAAAACATATTTTGCATCATGCTATAGGAGAAATATTCTCGTGGGTAACAATTCATCCTTTGCTGTTTCTGTGACACTTTGAAAATATACGCATGCAAAGAACCCCAATGGCTGGTGGAACCATATATGAGAAGCAGAGTTTACCCAGATCAGGTTCTATGCTGGGTACATAGACCATCTGTTCTATAAATTCTATCCTTAAGAGAATAATACACATGCAAAATGGATTAATCTAAGAAAAGGCCTAATGATATCTTACTTTAACTTCTATATCAACCACTTCATAGTAATATTTCATGAGACCTTTTTTTCCATTTTAAAATTTCAGGAATTTTGAGTTTACAGGCATAAAATAATTCAATTGCTAGTATATAGCATATTTCTGGAATTGAAATCTCTTGCTCTGCTTTTTGTTGATCTGGTTTCTTCTCCTGATTTAAAATTGTACACCATAACCTGTTTATATCAGGTTCATCATGCCAGAAACCTCTATGACTGGTCCTGTTGTTATAAGGCTAAAAGCAGAGGTGGAGACCTGGATTCACAGTCATGAGACAGAGAAATTTGAGAGCTTTCCCAGGCTAAGAATCCGTGTAGAAATGTGAACAGAAGCAAGAGAGGCTTATAGCAGAAATCAAATTATAACAGGAACAAGAAAACAGAAGCAGGTGCCAGCAGTCACAGCTAAGCATGAGAGAGAAAACCAAGGAAAAAGCTGCAGTGGCACACAAAGTAGGTGATCATGATCTGTGCAAGGAGCTGTCACAAGCTGCTAAGGAGCACTAACTATTCTTCCTGATCAATAGTGCACCATTTCTGTTGGCTCTACCAGCACTTCACCACCTCAGTTAGCAGGACTTTGAGTAAGAGCAGGTGGTCCACTGCAGAGCCACATTACTGAACCTCCACCTAAGAAACAATTGTTTCATTACTGACAGCAATTATATAAATGCAATGATTGTTCATACTGCACTTTTAAATCAGTAGTGGTAAGTTCAGATCCCAAAACAAAAGCCAAATCTATAGCAATACACATCAGTTCTCTTAGTTGGGCCACTCAGAAAGTGGCTGCATTTTTTACATCAGAAAAGATTTAATCAAAATGAACTACAGTTCAACTTTTCCTTCACAATAGCAAATGGTGGGTAGAAAATGGAAAATTATTCTAGTATCAGTGAAAATTAAGGGCAATGTAGATGTGGATTTTCTTGAACTTTTACTAATGAGAAAGCTAATGACTCCTGCTATGAAGTGAGCTGAGCTTGCTTACTGCAATTTTGCCAAAAACTAAGATCAATTTCAGGTCTTGCTGAGGAAGAAGCATGTTAGCTGTGTATAGTGTGTGTAGTTTCAAGCACAGACTTCTATTTTTGTCTCCTGAGTTTAACACATCCATTTGTTCACACTTTACTTATCTTAATTGCCACCTTCTCATCTCCTAAGAACATTCAGCATCACAGTTTTGGTGAGACTACAGGGATCAAACAAGCCACAGAAATGAAAGGATGCTACTCCCCAGCTTGCTTTGTTTGATTCTTAGTTGCCTCTGGTTTCACCTGCCAGATAGCCATCTGCCCAAACAGGAGAAAATGTACTGGGATCTAAAGTAGAGAACAGCCATCATTATTTCAGGTTTCTATTTAGGAACTGCAACTACAATGATAAGGGAGTGTTACTCCAAACTGGGCAGTGTTACAGATCTCTTCTGAGCAGATGGGCTGCAAAACAGCAAACTTTGCATGGACCAGCTGCAGGCTTTCATAACAAATACAAGCTGCTGATAGCAGTCTAGACAGGCACAACAGCTAGAAAACACATTTCCATAATATAATAGCTTGTTGTAGAAATGAAGATTGCTCCTTGGCATTCCTACTTAAATTTATGTGCTTATTAATAGAGCTAGATTATTATATACTCACATACACTCCTCTACCAGCCTGTGCTAGTTAACACAAAATGGATGTAAAATGCTACCAAGGTTACTAACTAGGAATTGAATATCATAAACAGATTTTCTTTTCTTTTTGCTTATTTGTTTACCCAAAGGAAGCTGCAGTTTTCTCAAATTCAGATTTTTAATGAGGAAGAAAGTCCAAGAAAAATCAAAATGTCATATGATGGTCAGTTAAGCCCAAGAACATTTAACTTTTTAACTTGTGTAAAGTATTTAATTTTGTAACATCAAACATTTTAAGACTGAATTTTCTTATCAGTACTCTGCCTTATATAAACAGCGAATCACTTTCAGTTTTGGGGTGTTTTCAGATTTTTCTTTGTTGTTTTCTTTTTTTCCATGTAGCCAGTAGAAATTCTGTATCTCTCAAGAGCATGCTGTAGAACTCCTGCTGACAGAAATACAACTCTGTATGTATTAGCGAAGATGAAAAGTAAGGATATTGGAAACATCAGAAGGGAGATTTCTCTTAGCAATATGATACTCAAAATATAGCTTAATATTAAACCTGATTTTAAAGGAAACTTAGCTGGACAGTTTCCTCATTTTGATTCATAGGACTATGAAATGCTTAAAGGTATCTTATTGAAATGCCTTTTGAAGAAAATTTATTCAGAATTACAATTTCAGGGGCAAAAAAACAACAAAAAACAAAACCAAAATGTTAGAATTTTACAGAGTTGGGATGAAAACTGACGTTAAGATCTGGAGTCTCAGAATTTCACAATATTGCTACGTAGTCTGATTTAGAAGATTTTCTTCCCCTCTGTAAATCTCTTATTATGTATAACTTTTATCTAAAGGGACAACACATAAGGATTTTGTAGCTCTCTTACAAGTGATTTTTTATTACAAGGAAAAGTCAACAGAGCAAACTCCTGTCCTGAATAATTTCCAGATCTTCTAGCACAGAAAAGATATGTCATAGCTGGAAGAAATAATTCCATGGGTTAATTGCTGTGTAGGAGCATGGTTTCTATTTTCTCCAATTCTATATATACTTTCAGGTAGCTTGTGATATTTGGTGATATTTCAGTTAACTGAGCTAATTATTTAAGTAATGCGGAATAAGTGAATCATGAATTCCACAGACTCTGTGTTTCTTGCATGTTGTGTGTTCTTTCTTCTCAACTACTATTTTGTGCAATGCACCACCATGTAGAAATCTCCCAAAGCTGCTCATGCCTTTGACTTTGTGCAGTGTGGTGGCTGTGTCTTGTGTCCCAAAGTGCTGGTGATGCCTTGCTGTGACTTCCGTGAGGTCAGGAATTTCGGCTGACCCTCCGCACTATTTCACACCATTGTGCTCTTGTGTCCTGCCATCCCTCAGAGAGCTACCAGAATGGTCTAGACCAAAATGTACCTGCTTTGTCTAAACTTTCTTCACTCTAACATGCTATCTTGGTGTAGTAGGCATGGCTTTTTTTTAATACAGTTGATCTTTAGTCCAAAAACTATGAAATAAATGAAAAATACAAGCCTTTAAGTCAAGTCCTTAGTCCCTGTTTTTAAACTTCAGAGAATTAGAGTTGAAAAGGGCAGTGTGTATATATATTTATAATAATATATTGCTGAAATAATTAAGCAGTTAACTTTGCTTTTTGGCAGAGTTTTCAGTCAGGTTTCAGTGAGTTGTTTTAGCATATTCAGTATTGAGGAACGTGATACATTTTTGTCTATTAAATCAAGACAGGGAAATGATAAGCAAAAGACATCACTAGAGTCTAGATTTTCTCCAGTTCCTAGGATGCTGAAACTTGGGATATTTATAAAGTGTATTATACAAAAATATTCAAAATTTCTCTCCAGATGTCTTCTCAAACTAGAAGAGAGAAATGACTGCTGAAAAAAATAGTGTGAAACACTGCTTAAATAACGCCAGATGAAAGGAATCATGTTTGGCAATAAAAATTAATTTGCAGTTTTGTAAAAAGGGGATAAAGAAATGTGACCAAAACCTCAAACTGCATTTAAGACAAACACAAAAAACCCTATCATAAAGCAAAACCTCATAAATACGTCAGTCCTTCATTCTCCTTTGTTCAGTACATGGTAGTTCTAAACAATTTTACTTTTAAGATTTTGAGTGTCTTCTTTGATATTGTTTTGCATATAATATTGAACAGATTTGGTGACTAAAAGAGAGAAAAGAAATCAAAAGTACTTTATTTAATAAAATCAAGAAGGAAAAGTTGTATTATTTGGAAAAAAAAAATATTGCAACAAAATCACACAAACAGTTTCACACATAAATAATACATAATTGTCCTAGGAAGGTTACATGAGATTTTCTGTTTTGTTTTGTTTGAAGATATTCTTCTATTCAGACTAATGATTCAGACTAAAAATTATTTACTGTATGAGCTCCGCAATATTTTTATCAAGCTTTCCTGTAACAAAGCAAGTGTAGTCTTCTGGTACTTTCTAGTTACATAACCAGGGATGAAGAGTTAATTAGGATGTAAGTACTTACAATCATTCAGATTTGTATAAGCAAATCTAATAACTCAGTGTTATTAAATATGCTTCTGCAGTGTTCTTGAGCATCAATCACAGAGAAATAAAAGGGGGGAATATTACTTATTTAAATTTTTCAGATTAGTATAAATAATGCAGTGAGAAGAGTGCAGTTGGAAAGCATCACATGTTCCCTGCCTCTTCCCTCTCTCTCCTGTGTTGTTTTTCTATGGCTCAACAGAGGAAACTGCCACAAAGAGAAAGTTTCTTACTTGTTTGGAAGCTCGCTGAAGCCAAGGGGCAGACTCTACTGTGCCTTACTTACATGCCATGAGACTGATATCTGACTTGCAGGAGTTTTCATCAATGTACCTGTGAGAAAAGAACAAAAAAATATTGTAAAAGAAAGGAGAATGGAAACGTGAGCAGTGAATTTCCTGCCACCAGTGTGGGAGTTTCAAAGCATGAGTTGAACTTTATAATTCTCTCAGTTGGATGTACTGTGATACTGGAGTCCTTTTCCAGTTTTAGATGAAACAACTCTTAGCAAAAAAAAAGAGGCAGCAGGATTCAGGGGAAATATGATTTTTTCCTATTGTGATCTTAACTTCTGTGATAAAAACACAGGAATAACCACAGCTGGCTCTCCAGTAAGGACTTAAATGCCTTTGTTTCAAGGCATTCTGTATTTAAGTACCCCATAGATGCCTTGCTATTATCAAAGCGTGGAAAAATGCCTGGGAGTTACGTGACAAACACAGTTAACCTGCCTGAAGTGAATGATTCCTAAAACCCAGTGCAAAACTAAATGCTTTTTCAGTTGCTTTGTTTTCTAACAGATGCTGTTGTTTGAATTGCGTGTTTGACTCTACTCACGTTAATTAGGCATAACTCTGCATCTGAGTCCCCCAGGTCAGTGTTTTATATCCAACATTTTTTCTGTCATATTGTTGGTTTTCAGCCACTGTTGTACCACAGTCAGTTTATTCACATGCAAGGCTTATTTGCCATAAGCAAGCAATTCAGTTTCATTAACACTAACAGCTGTGGCACTCCTAGTCCTCAGAGCACCTGTGACTGGGTTTCTATATGCCTGGAAATCACTGTACACGATTTCCCCACTTGGCACTATAAATGCAGATCTAGCTGTGAGAGTAGCAGCACTGACACATGCATGAATTCACTTGTTTGTAGGACAAATGCACCATTCTAGGAAATTTTTTTCCTGGAAATACAGTTAAGTGACTGTGCAAAACTACATATCTTCCTACTCTGAAATATTGCCTTAACACTTACAGCTGAACATTAATGTATCAGTTTTGATACTCAACAAGCAAAAAAACTCCTTTTGATAAGCACAGCTTACTGATTGATTATGTATGAGATCATTACAGAAATCATAGTATCATAGAATGGTTTGGGTTGGAAGGGACCTTAAAAATAATCTAGTTCCAACCCCCTTGCCATGGGCAGGGGAACCTTCCACTAGACCAGATTCATCATCCAATCAGGTCTTGAACACTTCCAGAAATGGGGAAGCTTCTCTGGGAAACCTCTGCCAGTGCCTCATACTGCTGTCACAGTAAATAATTTTTTCCTAACATCTAATTAAACTTGCCATCTTTCAGTTTGAAGCCATTCCCCCTTTCTCTTATCACTACATACTCCTGTCAAGTCCTTCTCCAGCCCTCTTGTAGCTCCCTTTAGGTACTGGAAGGTGCCATAAGGTCTCTCTTGAGCCTTCTCTTCTCCAGGCTGGAGAAATAGTGTCTCACAAGAATAGTCACCTTTGACCTGCTGGTCATGCTACTTTTGGTGCAGCTTCTTTTGATACAAATATTTGTGACAGACTGATAGTAGAGTAAATCAGAGGATATGAGTCAAGATGTTATGAGGACAGGAAGAGGTATCTCAGCATCCTGGTCTTTTGGGAGTAGGCTCAAGACTAGGTATCTTCTTGAAAAGCCAGTAAGAAGGATAGGATGGGAAAAGGGAAGGACACGTCTGTGATTCAGGGAATGGAAAGTGTTAGTACTAGAAAGACTCTTGTCTCAGAAAATATGAAAGGGAAGAAAATTAAGAGAAAAATTTCTGGAAGTTACCTAAGAAAATCAGATTTTGTGTTTTTTTCTGATTTGCATCTAACTTATAAATTCAGATTTTAGATGAGTGAATGCAGGGTACTTAAAATCAACTTTTGAGGTAGCATATTACATTAGTGGGTTTATTATAATTTTAAAAAATCAACAAACCACAAACAGCCTTGCACCCAGAAAGGATGTGAAGAGCTCAGTAACTATTGAACTGATGCTATTCTGAGGTCTGTGGATACTAGTTTGTGATATATCTTAGTTAATAACTTTGTAGTTTCTGATGCTTAGTTCTGAAAAGTCAATATCTTTCACCAGCAATGGTGTGAGTCATTCTCTTTATTGGAGGCATCAGTTCTGTGTGGGAGTGAGACCTAAATGAATGTTTATATGTGAAAAAACAATTTTGTTGTTCAAACCTAAAATATATGCTCTTTCAGAAGCCAGTTAGAGATGGCATTTTAAAGTATTTTTCTTTTCTATACAAATTCTCTATGAAATGACATTTATGTGTCAGAGATCATAAAATGGTACCATTTCATTGCAAACTTGTTTTTTTTCTTAACCATAAAATCAAAGGTCTTTTAGATCAAAGCTTTTAAGAGACACTATGACAGATAACAGAGAGCAATCTTTCTTCCTAATGTTCTATGTTTAAAGATACTCACTGTATTATTTCCTAGAAAGCTGAAATTTTCAGAGAAAACTGATTAACTTTATATTGATTAGATCAGCTTCCAGAGTTTTAAAGCTGATGTTATAAAGCTGTGTAATTTATGTAAACCACATGAAGTGTGCTGACTAAGTGGTCATCCTGTGCACTACCCTTCACTATCCAAATCCTATGTATCAAGCTGCCTTGATCATCCAAGCACAGTTAGGATAACTATTGTGAACCATAAATTAAAGATTACTTCATGTTATTTAAAACCTTGTTGATTTTACCTTTCTTTTACTAGTCACAAAGTATGGTTTTGTACGATAGTTTTAAAAAGTAAAAGCAAACTTCTGAAACATTTATCTGTGTAGTGGAAGGGTTGTAATTACTACAGTTTGAATTTCTCAGGGTATTTTTGTTTAGGAAGCAAGAGAGTTCTTTGGTTTATTGATTGAAAAGCTAATTCTTTATGCAGATAAACTTCTCTACAAAGAATGGATGACTGAAATGAGACCCTTTAAGAAAGGGTTGCATAAAGATCCCTTCTAGAGTCAGTCTGTCTATGGAATGACTTGTAGGTGGTGCATATTTCACACTCTAGACTTTGTAACATTTGCTGAGTGGAAGAGTTGGATCAGGAGATGATCAGAGATCCCTTTCATATATGAATCTAAATGATTAGGTCTAGGATATTAGGGACAGCATATTGCCAATCCTCTCTCTCTCTGCTAGAGAGGATTTTCTGTTACATTATGATTCAGACACCTGATTCCTCACTCTTGCAACCTGCTGTGGAGAACTCCAGACTCATAGCACCCAGGACAACTCTGCTTCGGTCATCCTTTTCCATCCAAGGAATCTGAGTGTGAACTAGGAACTGGGAATGCTGCTAATCACAGTCAGATGAGGACTTCCAAGCATGCTTCCAGGCACCTTAGACCATGGCTCCTGACATCAGCCCTGGGAGTGTTTTGCTATTTCATCTCCTGGGTGGCATGAGCTGGGGTGCTGGGCGGCCACTGGGCGGGAGGCAGACAGCAAGTGATTCACTGCACCAGTACCAGTCTATGAGTCCAGCTCACTAGTGAACAGTGATTGTTCTGATTCCAGAGGTCACTGAAGATTGTGTCCCTCTTTTGACCTTACATACTGCATTTGCAATGAATGCCTCTTTACCTAGCAAACGCCAAAACAAAATCATTGTCTTTTACTTTTCAGCATGAGTTTCTGTCAGGAAATCTGACAGCTTAGGACTCATAGGAGATGTGAAATGCACATGGTGAAATGGTAATTTCTTTTTTTCTATTTTGGGTGTTGACTTTTCTAAGAAAAACAACATATTGAAAAAATAACATATATATCTGTGTGTGTGTGTGTCTGTATGTATGTATGTATGCGTGTGTGTGTGCATATAACATACGCAGTTTTTTGGCAGAAACCATTCTCTGACTTCTGCTTTTATAAAAATGTGAAGGCATCCTGTAACCTGGAATGCTTCACATCAAGCTGAGGTTTGGCTTTAGACAAAGGAATTTGTGTTGCTTTATAACTACAGCTGTGTTCATCCATCTTTCTTTGGAATTCTGGTACTGCACTAGTTAAATACTGAATGAGGAGAAGAACTCTGTCTTGGCATTTTAGAGTTCACCATGGAGTTAGTCTTAATTGTTCATGAGATTTACTCTGTCCTTGCAAACCTGACCTTCCCTGGCACCTTCCAGGGTTAACACAGAGAAAAGTGCCTGTTTTGATGTCCTCTGAAGGAGCTTCTCCTTCTACTGATTACAGTAAAAGCTTGAAGAGATTATCCAACCTTGGTTAAACACAGCCTTTCCAAACACTCACCTCCATTTACATTCACAAATTAAATTATTCACAGACATACCTCTAAAGAACAAAAAAGCCAACACGTTTTGCAATCTCTTGTGACATTGAATTGCACAGACTCTGCTAAGCATAAGAAGTTGGACCATACATGTTTAGCACAGCATTTGCTTATGCATGAACTGGAGGATCTTGGCAAATGCTGGGCATGGTCTGGACTGGATTAAAGAGATGTTTATTTAGAAGATGTCCAGCAAGTGGCATCAGGTCCTTGACTGAGTCTGTGAAGGTCAAATTCAACTCTCTGTCCCAGGCTTCCTGTGAAGGAATGGTGTGACAAACAATATGAAGTTAGTTATATATCATTCAGCTCTTATAGGACTGAACTACTTAGACTCCTAAGACTTGCTTTCTTTGATGGCCCAGATACTTAGAAGTTTATGTCTCGTTAAATCATTTTTTAATACAGTTTAAAGTGCTCTATAAAGTTTCAGGACTATCAAAACAGTAAAATTATCTGACAAAATCCTGAGAAGATTATGGTTGCCCACTTAGTCATAGTATGAGGAAATTCCTATTTCTGTGATTAATGATTACTTATACTGTTAAGCATGGCAGTCTGAATTAGGACAACTATATTAAAAAAAGAGAGAACTTGTGAGATTATCAGGAAGAAATATTTGGTTGTTCAGTTCTGCACACAAACATCACAGCCTTGAAAACTGCTTATGGTTCTTATGGGGAATGATGTTTGCAGAATTAGGCTTGTCCCTGGTCTATTGAGATGGAATTGACCTTAGCTGTGAAGTTAATAAAGTGTGATTAACAAAGCAAGAGAGAAAACTAATACAAATAAAGGTAGGGAAGATCAGAGGTAATAAGAAAAACAAGTTATAGAGTAGAAAGCAATAGGAGAGTTGAGGAGGAAGAAAGCCTGGTTTTGGAAGTGAGGAATCCTCCATTTCCTAGGTCATTGTATGTCCCTATAAAAACATTCAATTTACAGTGCAAACCTAAAATTTTCATTAATTTGTGACTAACTATTTGTTGGGGGAGATGACAGGACATGCAAGTTTCCTGCAGCAGACAGAGCTTTAACGAGGTGCTCAGCTCTGACATGGGTTATTAAAAATACTCCACGTTCTAACCTGATTGGCTATGATTTGGTTACCACCCAGCTCTGGCCAATAGCTACCTGCCTGCATTCTCCTCAGGGACTGGCTGGCATCTGCTCTCTGTAGCCAAATCCCTCCTCATCATAGCTATGCTGAGAGCATGCAGGGAGAAATTCAAACAATACATAATGGCAAATTAGATAAAAAGTAACCACCTTCCAGTGACATTTCTCTTTTCTATTATAACTGCTGTACATGTATAACAGCTGGCAATAAAATGTCAAGAATGAGAGAGAAACTTGAAAGATCCTTGACACAATAGGAAGAAAAGTTTTGGGTTTTTTTTATAAAAGACAATATTCTGCACTGTTATGGGTCCTAATTATGAACAAACCAGACTTTGACTGAAAGCTGAGACTTTCATCTCCTGTTTTCAGAAAGCATGAGACTACATTTGTTTTGAAAGATAATGAGTTTGACACATAAAGCTCAACCTGGCTACCTTTGAGCTCAGCAACATATGGTCTAAAACTCCACTAATGATGTGAAAGCTTGAATTTCCCATGCTATGAAAGTGTGTGTTCCACTCTTGCTTATCCAGCTGTCCACAAACACCACTCAATACTATTGCATGTTTCATGTCATTAACAGAGAGTGGTAGAGTAAGTACAGTAGTTTCACGAATATAAGCCGCACCTTTTTCATTGAAGAATCCAGCCTACCCCCGTGGTGCGGCTTATATTCAGGTGCGGCTTATCTATGGACAAATCCCAGTGAAATGCCAACCCGGAAGTGAGAGCCGGCCAAGCGGAGAGCTGCCACAGAGCAGCGGCCTGGCGGGTGGGGGAGTGGGCTTTGCCGAG
>VRYO01002772.1:14368480-14488172 GCA_009812075.1 Sialia sialis
TAAAAAAAAAAAAAAAAAAAAAAAAAAAAGTGCGGCTTATATTCGGGTGCGGCTTATATGTGGACAAATCCCGTGGTCTTCCCAGCTACCCGGAAGTGCGGCTTATATTCAGGTGCGGTTTATAATCGTGAAACTACTGTAAATTGAATTTTGAATGAAAGCCAACTGCCTGTATATTGCCTGTGTAGGAAAGATGTAAGCATTCAGGTACATAGGATTTGGCCTCAAAAATCAGTCTTGATTTGCTAGTCTTTCTCATGTTCTAGCTTAAATATCCATCCTTACATGCCTGCCTAAAAACCACTTACAAGTGTGATGCTTAATGGACTCAACCCCAAAAATGGACAAATTCTCAATCCCAATCATTCTAATGGAAAAAAATAGTGCTGCAATCAAGTATAAAGTCTGTGGTTATAAAATAACTTTTTTTTTTATATTTTAAGGTAGCACTTCATTAATGAGTGACAATAATGTTGTAATAACAATAATGATGTTACTCAACATCACAACAGCACTTTGTGAGGAGTACCATGTGCTTATTCTATGAAATAGGATAATAAATGATCTTCTAGAGTAAGATTATTAAATTATTTAAATGGAATCATAATGAAAAAAAAAAAAGGATTAAAACTTGGCATAGTTTTATATTCCCTTTCAGTCCTTTGGAGCCTGCACAGGGACATTCTGTGAGCTACACTGTAGTCTCATAGATTTCCAACATATAGTATCAATGTGACTACTTCAGCCATATCAAAAAATTCAAGATTACCTCACTATCCAGATAGAAAGGATTTAACAATGATTGATTTCTGTCATAGTGGGATAATTAACCTTACCACTTACAGTATGTAGTTATTCATTAAGAACATCTCAAACCAATTGCCAGAATTTATTAAGCTAAACCTCATGATACTTGCAAAGAAATAATAAATATCCCCTCATTGCAGGTGGAAAAGCTGATTACATACAGATGCTCACAAATACCTTACACCCATGCCACAGACACCATTACACAAAAAGAGATAAGGACACATTTTCCTAATTGATTATTTAATATTTGGTATTACATCCATGTTGAAATGTATAGCTTAATTTTCTGAGGTGTTGAAAATCTTTTATCTCACAGTCCAATGAATATGGAGATGAAGCTTAAAAGCAAATCAGGAACAAACAACATCTAAGCAGATTCAGAAATTCAGGTTTGCTTTTGAAAGCATGGGAAGACGTATAAAAAAACCACACAAGAAAGTTCAACAGAACTCTGAATCAAATATTAGCCTTCTTTATTGGAATATTGTAGTTGTGTGCATTAGTTTCTGTATATCAGAGATGTAGGTTAAGGGAGTTTGATTACACACAGATTACAATGACAGTACAACACTGCCTAACTTTGAATTCTATCTCCTTTATCTTGATTTTTATTAATTTTTATTCATTAAAATATGACATACTTTAATTCATTAAAGAAAACTCTTTGGTAATTAATTTAACATCTGTTGATTAGTACAGGGCCAGAGTGATGCTTTGCATTGCCAGTATAAAGCAGAGAAGACGTGGAGGTCACAGCTGTGTTGTCAATAGCAGTACTCTGTGTTCTCCAGATCCTGCTAGGGAGAGGGGAAAAACCATTACCAACCCAGAAAATCCATATCTATCTTAATAATAATGAGCAGTCCTCTCTCAGTTTGCTAAACCTTTGGAAAGCCCTTGTGTTTGAAAAACATAATCACTCTTAGATAAGTTAAGCATGGCATAGTTATCTCATATGGAGTGCTACTCTTCTGGTTTATATAGATTTAGACAGGGGAAAGGTAGTGAATCTAACTAAACCCATTCTTCATTGCTCTACATTTTAATCAGCATTTAATCCCCCAGTATTTGCAGGGATGCTTTGCAAACTAAAGTAACAGACAAACAAAGAATAACCAGGAAAAAGTGAATCAGGACAAGCATGCATATGAGGTTTCTTTCTAACAAAGAAGAGGTTTCAATTAACTTTTCAATATTTTTCAATAATTTTCTTTTCACCTTTTTTTTTTCCAATTATTTTATTTATTCTCTCATCCAATTATTTGACTTTAAAAGGTACAGTGTACAAAATATGGCTAAAAATGCTCCAATCATTAGGTGGGCTTAAGAGCTGAAGACAAGCAACTTGTGAAGAAAATATATCTTGAGAAAACACCCATTAGAGAGCAGTCTTCCTGATTTAATGATTTGTCAAATAGGATAGAAACCTTATTGAGTCCCAGGGCTTAAGTGTTTTTTCAAGTTTTGTTTGACAGTGAGGTATAGTGTGAAAGCAAAATGCTGTGAAGGTGATAGACCATAAAACTGGTGATGTGAAGGAATGAAAATGGTCAAATACAGCCATCCTTGCTTTTGCTGAGTAAATAGGTGCTTACTTGTCCTGCTGGGATTATTTGAAGAGCACAGTTTGTGAGTAAATAGGTATGAGAATCAGCTGTATTGTGAGTGAAAAATCTCCTGAATGTGTCCATGGAAACCAAATTGTATTTGTCTTGTCCAATCATTCCTTATAATCTACAAAGTTAGGAACTCTTTATTTGGGGGCATCTTTGTAATATCTGATGCACAACAGGTACATCAGAATCACTGATTTCCTTCTCCATAAGGTAATTAACAAAACCATTAATAACCAAGCTGTCTGCTGTACCTTAAAGGTACAAGAAGTCAGAGGTGAAACCACATGGTCTCATTGCAGTTAATTGGTATCACACTTGATGCAAGACCCTGCTTCTTTTAGTGACTCCCTCCTACCCCAGCAGAGGGATGGCTAGGAGCAAGTGAGCACATTAACCTCTTCTCCTCTCACTGATGGCTCTGAGTGCTGCAGCCAAGGCTAGCCCTGGTTAGCTTTGATCTATCAGTGTCAGGATCAGGAGCAGGACTGCAGCTCACCCAAACCTGGAAAGCCAGATGACTTCATGTTTGGATTCAGGCTTGACCCAGTACATATTTTATCAATACTTGTTTGTTCCCATCCTGAAATATTAGCTCTTTCTCTGTGATGGCGATAAAGTCAGTGTTACCCTGGCGATTCCAGAGAGAAAGAGCAAAGCCATCAGAGCAGAGAAATGGTTTTGTTAATTGAGTCTGCTACCTCCTAGTTCTTTTGTCAATATGAATTCAGTGGTTTGCCAAATTTTTCTAAGGAGATTAATGGTTTTGGCTGCCTAATTTAGGAAACCTTTAAAGCCTCTTGGGCTTTGGGAAGTCGAAGTTTTATGTTCCACTGAAGTGCTTCAGGCTGTGTAAAAACATCTCTGAAGATGCACCCACACAAATATATGCATCTATGTTTGTACATGTTCTTTTCTTTGCTACAGTTGTGCATTTGGCAAAACATAAGCTTGCTGCTTCCTCTCTTTGCTTTGCTAAAATTGACAGTCCAAATTGCTAGAAAAATGTATATTCACTCCCAGCCCTAGATTTTTTGATGGAAATTAACTAGCTTAATATTTTCCCTGTGATAGAAAGATCCAAGAAGAACTGCTACTGGTAAAACAAATGAATCAATAATCTATCTCCATGATTTGATTTGGGAAACAAAAAAATGCTGCAGTCCATATCAGCCCACATAATTTCACAGCTCTGGAAATTCATATCATTTTTAGAATTTTCCTTCTATGACAATTTTCCATGCTGAGAAGAATTCAGCTTTGAGGGGTTTTTTTAATTGCTCTGAAAGCTTTATCCTATTAAAAAAAAAAGTTTATTACCATTTTTGTTAGGTTTTTCCCCCCAAAGATTTATTAAAACGTTACAGTAATTTCACAATTATAAGCCGCACCTCCCAGTAGCTGGCTAGAACACGGGATTTGTCCATATATAAGCTGCACCTGAATATAAGCCGCACCTTTTTTTTTGTTGTTTGTTTTTTTAAATGAGGATCCATGTGTAACAAAGTAACAAATTAGTAACAAAATCGCTGCCAGCTGGGTTTGGTGTCAGGTGCTCAAGTTGCAACAGTTTTCATAGACCAGAGAAGCCTTTAAAGGCAGCCCCAGGCAGGCGCGCTCCCCTGCTGGTTCTCACTTCCAGGTTGGCATTTTGCTGGGATTTGTCCATAGATAAGCTGCACCTGAATATAAGCCACAGTACTGGGGTAGGCTGGATTCTTCAATGAAAAAGTGCAGCTTATAATCATGAAATTACAGTAAGGTGTTTTAATTAAAAGCTCATATGAGAAAATATGTATTTATAATTGCTTCCCAAAGCACTAAATACATTTCCTCCTAGATGTTTCTGCACATAAGTTTCCACAATGTATTTTTATAAGACTGAAAAATAAGTTCTGCACAGTAATTTATCATTATAACTAGAATTTTTATTAGTACCCTGCTATTGGCAAACAGATGAGAAAGTCTTCAAAGTAACTCAAAATTGCAGTTTGAGTCTACTGAATCGTTTTTAGATGACAAAAAAGATTGACCATTTTTTGGGTCAGGTATTTTTAATTAAAGTAATCTTAATGTACATATTCTGCTTTCTTTTTTCTCATAAATTGTTGTCAAAGTAAAATTATTGCATTTTGGTTCATCTTTAATTCTAGGTTTGTGTTAAGTCCAATTTATTGTGACAGAACTATTTATGTGATGCCATGTAAGCAGTGAAATAAATGCTTCCAAATCAGTTAGATAAATATATTAATTAGTGAGAAGACAGTCCATAAGAGAGAAAAATCAATAGCGTGTGGAAGGTAACAAAGTATTAGCTTTCAGCCGTATGACTGACTATGCAAGCTGAAATTTTTCACATCCAGAATTCAAACTTCGGACGGGAACACTGTCTTTCTGTTAATATCTTTCCATAAACAAAAATGTAAATGCCTGAATAGCAGTGGAACACAAATTCTAGATGGTAAAAACCCTGTGAAGTCAAACCTACATTTTAAAATACACTCTTATGATTTTCCATATGGACTCTCAGTTCTAATTATCACTATGAGCTTGGTGTTGCCATGATGATAATATCCCACTCACTGGGTTCAAAGAACTGACATAAAACAGAAACATAACTATGTCTTTAAGTCAGCATTTAGGCTTAGTTCTAGGCAGAATGGGAATTCTGGGATCAATAAATGCACATTTGTTCTAATACTATGGTTCTTCTAATCTGGTATACAAGTGTTTGCCTAAATATTATTTGGTACTTTTTGAAGGATAACTTATGAGATAGACTTTTAAGTTTTTAAACTCTTTCTTGATTAGTTATTTTAATCCATTTTGTTTCTCTCCTTCTCAGCCTTATTTACTTCTTAACGTGCAATCACTTCAATTTCATGGTTTACACTAATGTCACAATTTCTTATTTCAAACACTGGTCACAAAATTGGTCTAACATTTCAAGGCTTTTAAGGTTGGACTGGAACTCAGAGTCAACTCCCACCCATCAAGTTGCACAGTTTTGGACCTATAATATAGAATAATTTCAAAGAAATGAGAACATATTGATGGGAGATTAACAAGCCTTCGTGGACTTCAGAGATGCAAGCTCTATCAGCAGAGAGGCTGAAAGAATGATTTTTTGAATGTCTACTTTAAGAAAAAATATCTTTTTTGTGAAGACAAGTTTATTCAGAAAATCCCCAAGCTTTCTGTTTATCCCACCTGCATCTGAGGCAAAAAACTATAAACACAGGGGAGGGATCAAAAGAAAACCAAACCCCATCATTTTCTGAAAACAAATGCTTTGTTCTTTGGAAGAAATTATGGGTAAAAGTAGTGAGAGCATCTGCTCTGCCTAGTCTTTACACTTCTTTCTCCATCTTCAAACTCCCAAATCTTTTTTTAAAAAATTCTGTAACAAAATGGCTAGAGACAATGCTAATCTGGCTCTTGGTCTGTTTTAAACCTTAAATCTAGGAAACTATCCTAGATCCTTCTGTTCCTATATAGCTTGAATAATTTCTGTAAAATGTTATGTTTTCTGCTTTGTGTTTCCATTGAGAGTGGGAATGACTGTCATCTGCTTCAGCTAAAGAAGGATTTAACTTTCCTCTTTCAGTGACTTAGGCATACCTTGGCTTTTGGTACTTACATTTTGTTATGGAGACAGGATGGTGGGATGGCCCATATGGATGAGTGCTTAGGCAATGTTTATGTTATATTGTGTTAATGTGATAAAGCAGATGTTTATACATACATATCAATTTATGTATATAGGTATGTGTGTATTAAGGATTGACAGACTTGAGTTCTGCTAAGAAGGGATTGAATGTCGAAGCAATACACAAACATGTATGTATTTGCAAACAAATGTCTAAATTGTAAAGATGCCTTAGTATACCGTGATGAATAAATAATTTTAACTAAATATTTTTTCTCAGTGATATCACACTGATTTAAAGGGATTTTGCTCTAAATGTCTTGGAAATCAAGAAAATAGTTGTACCAGAATTATCCAAACATTTATAATTGTTTTTCTTGTTTTCAGTACTTTATAGTATAATTCTTATATGGATCATTCTAGCATTTAATTTTATGTATGAGTGCAAATTCAGTGGACTATTCTGAAGATGGCTAGGTTTAAAACTTAATATGTGCCTTAGTAGTTCATGAATGAATTCTATTTTCTTAAGAGATGCAGACCTCTCAAGAATTCAAACAAATGTCAGTTAAACTTTGCTGAAAACTCGAACCTGCTTAGGTAACTGGGGATCTGGGCATCAGAAATTGAATAAGACCTACCCAATCTGTTTTCCTTCAGACACTGTTCAGCATAGATTTGCTGTCAAAACTGAATTCAACTCTTGCTATTTAGATTCCTGTTCCGTGGGAATTTTTTCTTATATCCTGCACACCAAATCTAAAATTTTCGTTTTAAAAAACTGTTTTTAACAATACTGTAAGTACCCTCTATACCAAAGCTGAAAGTAGGATTCAGAATGTCCATTAACTAGGTGGAAGGTGCAGCACTGGACTTTGCTCATAATATGAACTTGCTTTTCAACAAAGTGGAACTTTTATTTGCTGCTTTTGTCCCATGTGCAAAATATGGCTGAAAATGTAGCAGTGCAGAAAAAAGGGCGAATTTTAAATAGTTTGCAACTCAACTGGAGAGAAATATATCATCCAGGAGAACCAGTTTCTGTAGCCTAAGGGTCAGGTTTCAGTATGCAGTTATTAGGCAACTTGGAACAAAAGAAAAAGATTGCACAAAATTCTAGTAGCTACAAAGTTTGCTTCTCATCTTTCTCTGCAATTACTGTAGCTTTGGCCTCTATTCCCATAGCAATTAACACATTAGTTCATTTTGACCATTTTTATTTGATTGCTTTTTTAAAGTCTTTGAAACAATCTCAGAAGACAAAATTTGATTGACAGGTGGTTACACCTTTATGGGAATGGTAAAATTTGGCTGTCTTTGCAGGTTTTAACTCCCTAGTCATTCTTAGCTCTGTGCACATTTGGCTTCTTCTGAATTCCATTTTTCATGCTCTGCTGAGTTGGTGGCTCTGTGTAGATCAACCTTTATCATATACCTCACAGAGCCAATACACATACATTTCCACTGCTGATTTACTCTCTGCATGTCTGATTTCATGCATTTTATGGTTATTTTATTCAGAAGACTGCATCGATTATTGCCATGTTAATGTTCTCATCCAGATAGTAATACAACAGGTGACTAGTGGTAATTAATCATCAAACCCTTTATTCTTTTTATAACAGAGGAGCTTTTTAATACAGTGCAAGTCATAACCTGCACATCCATAAGTGTTGTGAGAATCTGTCAGAAATAGCCAAGCTCTTCTGGAAACTGGTGGCAAATGTTGAAAGCCTTATCTTAAGAATTTATGGGGTCTGAGTGTCCTATCACAAGTTTTACAGATGACATTCCCATTAGAAACGCAGGAAGTGTCATGTTAAAGCCCCCAGTCTAACAGTGGTATATGTTATTTTTGATAACTGTTATTCTCCCTTGCAGATATATTACAATTTTGCAGCTGCACAGATACTTTTGCTGTTTAAAAAATGGTGTACAAGCAGCCATTTTCAAAAATCTGCATCTCTGAAGGCCATTAATGCCCATTCAACCAACCTCTCACAGCACTTAATTAGAGTATTAATGACACACAGCTCACAGTAATGTAAATCAGCCAATGTCTGGACATTACTAATACTTCCCATTGCACACTATACAGTACATTTACTATGACTGCAGCTAGGAGAATGAGCAGAGCATTTTCACATTTACAATTTTAGTTTAAACTTTAAAATGGCATTGTGTTAAGAGAAATTATGATGGCTGTGTATTAAAATCAATAGCGACATCTAGAGTAGCCCTTTCTGTGTCTTCCAGTCATCGTGCTGATTGATTAATATTGGCAAAGGAGTCTCAAAGTCTACAGCATCTAAGGAGCTTCCAGAGAACCCAGCACCAGGAAAAGTGCAGGGTAGCCACCTGACTCATTTATCCTCTTTTTTGCCAGATGTGCTTAGGAAATGAGGTATCATTCCTCATACTGGAGAAGTAGTGGTGATAGATATTTTCCTAGTAAGACTACAAGAGATTTCAGTCTTTAAAACCAAAACAAATAAATGAACAAACAAGCTCCCCCTCTCAAGGTGTTTTAATTGCTGTCAAAACATGTTTGGGGCTGATTATATAGCATGCATATGCTGCTATTCAAACAAATACTGATATGGGCTTGCAAGGCAATTCTTTTATCATCTGAAACATGTTGTGAGAATTGATATTTTTTTTCTTTATTTTCATTTCTGTGCTATATCAGCAAATGCAAGTATGTTATCATGTGCAATATATAATATTGCCTTTGTCCCGCTTCTCACAGATTTTGGAGGACTGTTACGGTTAATTTTAGGATTGGAAAGTTGTGGGCACAACAAAAAAAATCTCAGGAAGCATATTTCTTTGTTTTAGAGAGGATTGTGATCAGAAAGAAAGCTAAAGCTTTTAGATTTTTGGACAATCTTTTGATCCTAAAAGATGCTGAGAATCTTGTGATATGGCTAAGAATGGAAGCACAGCTCTTCAGACTCATACATTTTCTTTGTATGTGGTAGAATTTGTTTTTCTTTAGTTTTAAGGATAAGAAACTTCATTTGACCTTTCTGTGAGAATATTTGCAAAAGAAATTTCTATGGAAAAACTTGATTGAAATATTTAAGTACCAAAGATTGCAGATAGAAAACTAGTGAGGTTTTCAAAAGTGCCAAGGCTTCTAAATACCTTGGAAAGTCATACTATGATCCCTGACTACATTGTAAACCACTTTTATACTTTAAAAGCTAATCTTTAACCTCCGTGTGTGAGATTAATCTCAACTAACTTGAAACATCCTTCCTTAATATGAATGCATTTGTCTGAGCTAGATAGCATGGTGAATTTTATAGTCAGGGAAGAGAAACAGTCGCTTGTAGGACACAATTCATCTAATCATGACAGAAATCCAAACCAGCTCTGATGAATTGAACTCTAAAAATGCCTATTTGTCTCCACTCTCTGTAGCAGAATTCTAGGGTGGCAGACTAGGGTGATATCCTTGGCTGTATTACTGACCTATAATGTCAGACTGCTGAATGTCTCAACCACCTTGTTTTGGATCAATTTCTAATAGCCAAATAGCTTAAGCAAGCTGTGTCCAAACCTACTGTCAAGGCAAAAATCAGGTGTGAACCTCTCCCCTCTGTGCCTGGTTTTCTCTCTGGAAAATGAGTAGATTAATTCCAGAATTAGAGTTTTGTAAAAAAAAATAAAACCAAGATGGCATTAGTAGCTAATTGATAGAAAGATGAAAATTTGCAAAGTTTTGCACAATATAGAACAGTTGATTAATTTGAAAAAAAAAAAAGTGAGTGGGTTTTTTTGTTGTTGTTGTGTTTGTGGGGTTTTTTGAGGTTTTTTGGGGAGTTTGGGGGGTTTTGGGGGGGGTTTGGTTTTATTTTGGGGTTTTTTGTTTTGTTTTGGTTTTTTTTTCCTAGATAGGGGAGCTATTTTGTATATTTTTATTGAGTGTTTTCAAACCATTTGCTGAAATCCTTGCCATAAAGTCTGGTAGTGAGTTGGTCAGTCCTGCAAGAATAGCCTGATCTTGGGCCATTTAGTATTAATGCAGTTGTCAGGAAGAATCTGTTGCAAATTCTGATATTTTTCCAAAATATCTTCTCTGGCTAAAGAAGGCAAAATAGAGGTTACCAAAGGAATGACATGGGGGCTGGGGGTTCCGGGAGTAGATGAGGACAGTGTATATCCATCAGCATAGAAAAATAAGTGAGGTCTAAGAGCTGCAAAAATCTACTCTGTACCAAGGCCTTGAGACATCACCTTAAGGCAAATTCCATAGGCATTTCAGTCTCTTCATTATCTTCCCTGAACATAAGCTGTGTGCTTTGTGTTTGAAACTATTGAGGGCAACGTTTTGTGGAAAAGTGGCTCTGTAATTTAATGGTGATTAATGGCATATATATAAAAAAAGGAAAACATCAAATTTTATATTTTAGTCTCTCACCCTTTCTGAACTCTTGAAATGTTTTTATATATATTTCCAAAGGCTTTTATTTTCAGCTCACTCCTTACCTACAGGCCATGCCACCGTGGGATGTGGCAACTGCAAAACAACTGCTGCTTGTGTTCCCCTCCTTGAAGAAACCATCTCAGACTTCCTTCATAATTAGGTCTGTATAAAACAGATTTTTGTTGGGCTACCTATCTTCCAATAGATCTGCCTGACGAGCAGTGTGGTGTCAGGTGGTACAGCCAGCAACACCAATTCCTGCTCTTTGCCAGGATGTCTTCTGGGATGTAGCAACCCATTTAGGATATCCAAACAGTTGGCAGACCTCAGTCTAAAGTAATGCCTGAACAAGCTGCAGTGTTGTCTTTCTCCTACATTATTGCAAATATACGTTCTCAACTGTTTCCTGCATTTAGAAGAATCTTGCTCAAATCTTCAAACACCTGTAAATTCTGGCCAAATTTCTAATCCTCTGTCTTATTTTTACTTTCTAGTCTTTCTGGGCTCAGAAGTACTTTTACCTCAATGCCTTGCTCTTCCCTCACTTTCATGAGATTGCCCTCCCTGGTTCTCCTTTATTTCTTTGGGAGACGACATCTTTATCTCTCCTATCTAACTGATATTTCCTCTAAAACCTACTCTGTTATCTATATTTTCCACAGTATTTCCATTCCCTTATTACTAGCTTCTCCGTTTTACTTTTTTCATTTCTCACCTCCTGTTATCCAAACTGTGGTAATATTCTGATTTTTTTTTTCCTCTCAATGTCTTTCTATTCAGAACTATTTTACTTGTCTCAGCTCAAATCAGGTCAAGATTTGATTTCTGTAATCTTGAGTCTTGTGAACTCTAAAATTTGATGACAAGTCTTGTCCCATTCAATGCTTTACTTAAAGCTTCAGTTCCTAAAGGCAACTGAGAACAAGAAACTCTAAGCTTTTATCAAAATTACTAGAACTTTAGCCTACAGGATTACTCAAAAAGCCTGAACGCACAAAAGAGCATATTAAGGACTCATACAAAAAGGCAAATAAAAACCCAAGCTATCTCTCTTTTAACATTTTACCACTATTTCCATTAAAATGCCAGCCAGACTCACTTTTGAGACAATAAGAGAAATTCTTTCTCAGAAATATTTCAAAATGAAAATTAGACATATACTTACTAATCAAAATAAACCCCAAAACAGAAAATAATGGAAGTTCGCAATGATATGAGTAACTCTTTGTAAACACTGTCTCTACACACATAAACTACAACAATAAAATTAAGTTATTTTCATATGGATCAGACAGCATAGTGAGTGTGCAGTTTAATTCAAATTCAAATTAAGATAATTCTTTATTGAAGATGAGCATCTTTTTCATATGGGGCAATTCTAGAGAAGTGTGTGAAGGTGCTCAGGAAGCCACTTCTAACTCTACACAGGAACCTGGGGAAATAACGTGGCTGGTGTGAGACACCATGAAGTTAACAGTATTTCTGAGATTTTAAGAGCTGTGTAAACTGGAATCAATTTTTGTATTTACCTTTATTGATCCTACAACTTGTGAACACTGCTACATGTTTTGTTCTGCCAGTAGATGGTGATATTTATATTAACTATTTAAGAAAAGGGGAAAATATGTGCAACTATTTATTTCAGCATTCATTCCTTATATATATCAGATATGTTTTCACAACACAAGCTAATTTCAAGTACTTTGGGTGGTTTTAGTAAGTGTAATGTATTGTGCGAACATATAATTGCATGGCTGGCTTTGATATCATTGTGCCCACTTTGGGCTTTAATATCCAAGCTTTTATCATGTTCTGAGGCAGGAGCATTAAACTAGTTTATATGTTTGGAATGGCTGAATGTTTCTCAGGGCTGTGTGTGAAACTGAAAGGAGAAAGCAGGGTTTTGAGAGGCCATTTTCTGTACCACAGTCAGTTGCAAATGGAAGCTAACTCCTCACATATTCTGTAGAATTAGTCAGGTTTTCTCTCTTGCTACTGCCCCTGCCTGTTTACTGCTAATGAAATTCTAAAAGCAGACTTAAAATTGTTGCAGTTAGAGTTCAAGGATAATTTAGAGTATATTAATGTATGCCTAAATTAAATTGCCCTTGGTCAGCTCTAACATTTTCCAAAGACAAACTATACATAATTCAATTCAATACTTGTAAGCCTATCACAGAATATTTCAAAACTTAGGATGGCAGATGTTTTCTCAGTTAACTATATCAAGATAATTGTAAGTTCATATAGTTGGTAAAGTATTTTAATTTTTAATACACTAAAAAAAACCCTACATATATATAAGCCTTCATTTAATCAGATATTTTAGTACATCTCTAAATTGTAGCATTTATGTCACTGAATTGATGGAAAATATCCACATGATAGCAGTTTAGAATATTCTTGTGTTTCTTACTTGGCTATGATTTGGGATCAACATAAAATTCAGTAGGTCTTATTTTTTAGGTTTTGTTCCCTGCTAGCTAGATGACAGTGGTAGACATAAAATATTCCCAACTAAATATGCAGTAATTTGAGTCTCCCAAGATGTGTCTGTATTTAAGGAACTGAACCCTCCAGGGTTTTGACTAAAATTTAAGCCTGGAACACTTTTTGAAAGTAAGAATAACAATATTCAGAGCATGAGAAATAATTATCTTGAGTATCTGTTCCCTAAAAATGTGATTGGACCAAATGCAGCTACAAAAAACACCTACTTCCATTTCTATCTCAGTAGTCTGTATTTTACTTAAACATAAAAAGGGAAATAAATATTCAGTTTCCTTGAACTTCTCTTTATCATCGATGCACATTTTGTTGAAATACAAAGCCTTAATGAAAAATGCAATTAATAAAGCTTAGGTTTTTACATAGTTATTAAAATATAAATAAGAATACTATTACTGCATTCAATTCCAGTTGCTCCAAATAAGTAAGAACCAAACACTATGGATGCAATTCAACATCAGATTTGGGTTTTTAAAAATATTTAGAAGAGAATTAGATAAGTCTTCAATGGTTTGACTTCAGATTTTTTCTGAAATTCTCTTTTTTTTAAGAGGGATCCTTACACTGTCTTCAATCAAGCTTACGAAGCTGGGACTGCATTGAAGTGAAAAAGAGATGAAAAACAAAAGAGATATGTCCCTGTAGAAAAAATAAAAGAAAATAACTTTTATGCAGATATGTTTAATCATACAATGAAGAGTGAGGAGCCACAAATTATTTATTTAAATGATACAAATTCTGAAGGATTTAAAGGGGTTTTTTAGGCTAATTTTCTTCTGTCTAACGAGCACCTCTGTTTTGCCTGTGGAATCACCGAGTTAGAAATATAAACCATCATGTTATTCCTAAAACATATGACAAAAACCAGTAGACAGATGTATCAAATTGTTCCCATATATATTTATCTTTCCAGATGGGCTTCATTGAAAATGTTACTAATCTAAAATCTATGCATGAAATGTACAGCAGTCCTCTGGTTGTAGAAGACAGAGAGGGACTGCTGTTGTTTGACAATTATTTTAAGATAGGAGCTCTTTATCTCCCCTTTGGTTACAAGTGCTGGGGTCATTCCCATGACTCAGGACAGCACTTGTAGATGTGTCCTTACACTCCAGAGGATCTGCCCAACAGGCATTACCTGCATAACAGCTGTGGTTTTGGGCATGCAAAAAAAATGATTATTACAGTACAGCACATAGTTTATTGCTGCCAAAACCATTATTTTTTTGACTGATTTCACTTTGATGCCCTGAGTTGCCAATGACCCATAACTCCTACCAGCTTCATATTGATTTAGGTTGTTACTTAACATTCTTCAGTAACTGTAAAGAGGGAGACTAAAGCTATCTGACTTGGAGCCATAAGAAAACCAATAAGATAAGACATCAAAAAACAGAAAGCAAATGTGTTGCTTTGTCCAGCTTCCTGTTTTAGAGGAATGAGGAAATTGTGGAAAGGATCAGTAAAATAAAAATACTAATGTTTCTAATTAGCCTAGAACAGAGCATCGATTTTGATATGGAAAAGAAGACAAGATGGTCATGAGGAGAGTATTAGAAGAAAAGCAGGGCCTTTTTTTTTTCACATTTTGGCAGTAAAATTTGCTCAGTATTCCACTCTGAGTGCTGCAATTTCTTTCTGAAATAGCAGTAATAAGAAATGTTAAGATCTGTAGACAATCAGGAATGCAGAAGTCAAAACTATCTTAGATGTTTCCTCCAGATACAGAAAAAACCCCTTAATTTGGAGAAGGATATAAACAGACACCTGTCAAGCAGATCTAAGAAAGAAGTGTACTTCAGGATAACCCTACTGGATTAGCAAAGCTGTGGAGACAGGGAATTCAAGACCCTGGGAAGTACAGGCAGCTCTTTCAGTTGCTTTAAATTGTGATTTTACACGCAGACAGAAAAGTTCTGAGCAAAAGGGAATGAGGTCAGCTGAAGAGGGTTTGTTATACTCAATAAATTATCCCATCAATTTAAACCCTGAAAACACACTAACCTGGTTTGGAAGAAAACTGGACAAGTAAAGCAATCCAAACTTATCAGGATAGGCAGTTAGGGAAACAAGGCAAAAGATACACCTAGAATACAATAAGCAAAGATTCTGCATCCCAACACTTGTAGAATGTTATTAAATATTTTTAAGTTTGAAAAAAAAGTAAAGCTACTTTGAAATTTTTATTTTTTAATAATCAAATAGTTATAACAATATAGAACTGTTCAGTTGTCCTATGAGAGCGATGATTTTCTTACAGTGATTGTTGGCTGTTATTGATCAGTGAGGTTTTGCTAAACATACATTAATGGACACAGTAATACTGATTCAGAATTAAATGTGAGGCATATTATCTGCACTTTACAATTGTGATTATTCATATTCAGAGATGAGGTAGTGATTTTACATTAAAGGATAAATGAAGAAAGCAAGCGATGCCAAACAGATTCAATATCAATTACAGAGGTGATAATCTCTTTGGAGACCAATGGTGATAGAGGAGGAATACAACACTTCAAGTGACTGACTGAAACTTGATTTTCTTATGTAGGCCCAGCAAAGCACTGCAGCTTAGATTGACCAATTTATTTACTGGGACAAGAATAAAGTTCTTAGTAGTTACAAAGCTTAAAAGGCAGATGAAGACAAAGAATTTAGTAAAGAAAATTATTTATTTCTTTGTATTTCATAGGAAGCTTAGTATAAGTTTTGCACCATAAGTACTCTTGGTATGTTTTATATCAGTAATAACTATTAAAAGGTCATAAAGAACAACTTCCTCTATGAGAATAATTGGAGAAATGTGAGGTTATTTAAAAGAAGTGTAGTCATGAGAAAACACTTTGAAACGTTTTTCTTAATAGATGCAAAGTATTCAAATGATGTCTCTATTTTTTTTACTTACAATGTTGTGTATACTGTCATAGCACTGAGATATACTAAGGGAGGTCAGGATCCTCTTCTATCAGAATACTCACAATGAATCAAAAAGATTTCTTGCCCCTGGATAACCTAAATTCCAATTAGTTAAGATAAATACTAATGAGAATGAAAGGCAATAAGGTATCTCTTTAAAGTATTGAGTAATTTTGGCCGTGACTCACTGAATTTCTTTGGTGAGGATTTGGTTCTCTTGCCTTCCAGTTAGATTTGCTGCTTAATGTACAGTCATATAACTATACAAAAAGAGGAAGTGAAAATATTGATTTTTGCTGAGAGGTCTAGTAAAAAGGGAGAGTGCTACAATTTTAGTTTTTAGTTCCATACAAACAAAAAAGTGCCACTTGGGAAGACTCAGTTTGCCAAGGCTATTAAATAATAAAACTACTAGACAAGTAAATATTCCTCAGAGATTTTCACTACACAAAACAGTTCCAGAAGTTGGGTTTGCGCATATCATTTTTCAGTGAGGCTCTTCTGTTTCAGAAGTGCAAGAATATTCTCTCTGCCTTGTATATGTTAGTGGAGAAAGCAAACAATACTAATGTACCTGATTTTGAATCTGAAGTTAAACTAAACCATGTCACATGTTCTATGTGGACAATGTTACCCACACAAGAAAAAATTCTGTATTTGTGGCTTAATCAGAAAAAACTAGATTAAGGCTGCCTTAATTTATATGCAAAACTTTTATAGGCTGGTTTTATTTATAGTTATAATAACATAATGCAGAACCTTTTCCTAGCATGTTGAAAGCAGTATCTGGCAGTCACTGTTTAAAAATTAACTTGATTGAGATGGAAGATGTACCAGTTACATCCATGTTTGAATGCCTTCATCTGTCTTATCTCTGCTTTATTTCTTCTTGAGTTAGAAATTCCTCTATGGGAAGATGTAATGATGTCTCCTGGCTCACCTTTTCCCCATTCCTAATGAGGATTTGAGACTACTGGCCTTAGATTTAGTCACATTTATTTTTCATTCAAGATGTAGTCTCCATAAGATTTTGTATTATAGACTTAAGTGTGTCTTAAACACTAAGGCAATGTTAATTATATCTGTGTAATTTATGCAAAATAAATGCATGGAATGATGTAAATAATATTACAGGCATGACTGCCCAAATAGTAATGTCATTATAAACAAAATTCACATCTTAATATTGTTAAATATAATTTGCACAAATTGTCCTTCTGTATGTGAAAATGTTGAAATACTTTATATAAAACTGATGTTATTTGGGAATCGTGCATAAAATAAATAGTGAACAAAATTGTTTGAATTATTTGTAAGTTTGTGCTTTACTTTTACATAATATGACACACTGAGCAGGCCTGACTTGCAGTAATTTCTGAGATATTATTCAATGTTAGTCTTGCCTTCTGTGGGATGCTACTACTATAAATGTCAAATGGCAGTTTGCATAGATAAATTAACATGGACAAAGAAAAGCAGAAAGGGAATATTACTATCTCATTTCACAGAAAGATGAGGCAAAGCAAATTAGAATTAATCCCTTACCTCCTTATACTTCTAAGGTAGACATTCATACCATGGTAAACACTATATACTATTTTAATTCTTGATAGAAACAAACTGACATTTGAGATGTGAAAGGCATTATTCAACCCCACGTATTTAACATGCTATATTAGAATGAGATTAACATTACTAGAAGTGTCTACTCACATTTATTTGCAGTAGTACAAGGCTAAAGGAAGGCTTTCTATGCCTAGTCAGATAAAATCCATTATGAGAAAAATGGTAGATGAGGCAGATGTGAAAAGGAACCCATGACTTTTAACTTCTAGTCCAATATTCCCACTGTTGGGACGTGCTTTTCCAAAACAGAGATTACTAAATTCTGCTCCTCATGAATCAGAGCACTTGTGCATTTGGATGCATAATGCAATCTTAGTTAAACAACTGAGTATATAAGTCTAAGATTTTGAGGTCACAGACATGTCCCTTTGACTTAGGCTGCCTTTCATATCCACTGGTCCTGTAGAAGGTAACAGGTCCTGGAAGAGCCCCATTGCATCCTGTGGTAAGGAATGCCTTGAAGAAAGGTAAAATAAAGTGAATGATTTACATACAAAGTATGTCAATTGACATGACCCCCAGCTAGAGGGGTTTTGTAAATTGTTCCTTCAAAACACATTTCTTTTTCCTTATTTTATCTATAGATTTCTCTGCCATGGCAATCACTATTGATTTTGAGCACTACTATATATTGATGGGTAGCTTTTTATAACCCGCATCACACAGATAATAAAAAAGAAAGCATATAAAAATATTTTTACAACACATTGAAACATCTCCAGGCAGCACCTGACAGAACCAGAGGATGCAGTCTCAAGCTGCACCAGGGGAGATGCAGGTTGGATATTAGAAAGAGTGATGAAATACTGGAATTGTCTGCCTGGGGAGCTGGTGGAGTCACCATCCCTGGATGTGTTTAAAAAAAGACTGGATGTGGCCCTCGGTGCCTCACTCGGTGAGGTGTTAGGGCATGGGTTGGACTTGATGATCTTGGAGGTCTCTTCCAAAGTAGTGATTCTGTGAATTCTGTGATCTTACAGATACCCAGACTTAACTTATTTTAGCATAATTGAATTTTTCATCACACAATGTAAATATATTCTGGCTTTCCTGCTCTGTTTCTGTGTTTCTCTTTTAGAAAACAAAATATCTGTGTATACATGCATATATATATATGTGTGTGTACTGATATAATTTTACATGTGTAGAGATTAAAGTACAGTACTAATATGGATATACTGAAGTATCTATTTCTATGTATAAGAGATGGACACTATAAAAGATCCTTGGACATGACCAAAAGAGGGTCAATAGATTAACATAATTTAAATTTATATTTTGATATTGAAAACTTTCATGACAGTAGTACAAATGTTTTGAATGCTTCTCAATTTATTTTTTCTTCCTGATTTCATATCTGAAAGGTCACATAAAGTAAAAGGTACTTACTATTCTACCAGTATTTCTTGATGAATAATAAGAAGAAACAAATATTTGCTAAAACCTTACCTATTTTCATGTTGAGTTTTTTTAAACAAAGATGTGCATGTGAAATAGGAGTAGATTCTTTAAATTACTTACCATATTAATCAATCAGAATGTTCATAATTTATATTAATATATTCATGAGATAGGAGTTAGTATCTCAGATTCATTCAGAAAGCATATTGTTATTATCTGTAGTATGCTGTCAGGTAGTGATTTACTTAGCGTGTCTTAATGATGTTTTTATTGTTTGCCATCTATATTTCAGGATTTCATTAAAGTCCTGACCATGTTACAATGCATATACTAGTACATTTTTCCCCTTTTGATATGCTAAAATTGCTTATCAAATTATTAAAATAGTTCAATGATGATACGAAAAAAACAACCCCTAAATCCATGTCCTTCAAATCTGACTTAAAATCTAGTGCTAAAACTACTAAATTAGTTAAATTAATTTCCTGTGCAATTTTTCATCACATCCCCATTAAAAGTGAAGTGGTTTCATTACATAATGATGGAAAATGTCAGGAAATGTGAGCAGAATTCTGACAGATGTAGCAAATGTGAGAAGCATAGAAATGTGATGAAGTGTGTAGCACAAGATAAATATCTTTTCAGACTAACACTGAACTAGTGTTTTCGTGATCATAATCTTTAAGATGGAATAAACATCAGTATAGACACTAGATTCTACTACACTGGCCCATTTGCTGCATGAAATTCTTTACTTAGTGTGTTACACTCTGTGAATGTATATTTTAGAACACTGATGGTGTGGCCTGCAGAGCATGTGGCACTGAGCAGAAGTGCCATGACTCTTCCCTTTCCACTGCACTTGCAAGCAAAGGTATTGGAGTATTCACAATATTATTTTAGGAATGGGAGATGGGGAACTGGAAGATAGCAAGATGCTCTGTGAAATATTCTTAAGGCAACACCTGTAACATGTATTTCCAAGAATGTTAATATCTGTAATTCATGAAAATATCAGAAGGATTTCAAGAGTGTTACCAAATAAAAAGGACCAGCCCTTGAAGGTGAAGTGTTTAATGAGCCCCAGTACCCTTTGGGCACTTGAGGACAATGTTAAACAGTCACTAGAAATCACTATGTGCACACAGCATTTTCCAGATCCAGCATTTCTTCTGGAGATAACTGTGGCAACCTTGCAAGTCAGGCATGGTTGCACTACTCCTGCAGTACAGATTTCCTGTAAAAAAATTTCACTGAGGAAACCAGAATCCACCTGAACTTTTAGGGGGTTTTCTGCTTAGTGTTTCATGATATACTTTCTCTCTTCATCCTTAGCATTTTATTCAAACACATTTCCTGATGCAGGTCCTTCTTCTTTAGCAATATGTATGTCTTTATTTTTTGTCCTAGGATAAACAGAGAGATCTCCTGGTTACATTTCATCTTCTTCCCTACTTTTTAAACTCTAGCTTCATAACAGTTTATTATCATTAATGAAAATTCATATAAATATTTGTTATTATGTATTTATTTGTTAATTTCAAGTCCTGGGATAAGTCATACTTGTTTTGCAAAGTATGAAAAACATACACATTCATTTGTTCATTCTTAAAGATTTACGATGAATGAAGTCTAGGACTAGAAAACATTTCTAGAGAGTCATAGAAGTTAAGGGTCGGGGGAGTTGGTGGGTATGTTTTGGGAGAGTTTGAAGTTTTCTTCTTGTAGGAAGGCCTCTTCCAGCAGAAAATGGGATGGCAATTATGAGCTATAGATTCCAATTCCACGTTGGCCATCAACAAAATCTATTACTTCTGGCATGCTTCTAACCTTTCTGATTTTGCATATAAGAGAGATTATTAAGCATCATAGTTTACACACACCCACCCTTATTTATATTTGAATTTTATAAACAATATGTTATATTTTTGGTATATTTAATCTTTCACCAAAGGGGAAGATTACTTAGTTATCATAAGAATTCCACTAATACTGGCTTCCAGATGTCATGCCTTTTTCTATCCCAATGTCATTATTAATGATAGTGATATAGTTTAAATCATTTATACTAATTTGTAGTGTGTGTGATTAATCTTTATACAAAAAAGAAGGAATAAGAATAATGAAAATGAAAGAACTGATGTGATGTTATTAATTTCCTAGGAAGTAAAGCTTCATAGCAAATATTCACCCCAATACTCAAAGTACTTCCTGCTGTTTCACAAATACAAGCAAGAGTGAGAATCCACGGAATATACAGAAGAAAACATGAAAGTCCATAGAACACACCAATAAAAAGGCAGATGTCAACACTGTGTTTTGATTATTTTGACTGCAAGTAATAAGGCAAAAGTGACAGAAAAACTTGGATGCTGGAGTTTTAAGGAACATTTATCCTTCATACTCAAACACATTTCCAACTAGCTCTGCACTGTAGTTTATGTTTTGAAAATTAAACAGATCTCACTGGAAAAATGAACTCTAACATGACTGGAAGTCAGGACTAGGTACAACAGTCCAGTCTGGTAGAAGAAATTAGTTTTTGGGTGAGTGAGAGGCTATCCTGAGGAGGGACCAAAGTGCCTGAACAGCCTGCACACTGCATCAATGGCAGCACTGGTGCACATCCTCAGCATCACTAGTATTCAAGGTGAATTGCCATGTTAATTTATTTAAAAGCTGAAGAAAACACAGTCATGGTTTCATAGAACTATGAAAAGAGCTATGTAAAAATAAGTAAAAGTACCCCAAATGTGTCTATTATCTTCTGTGATATAACTGTAAAGGAAACAACAGAATGTTTATTCACTTGCCATATTTTAACCATTCAGGAAAAATAAGCAGGTAAAAGGACTGTCAACTCTAATACAATAGAAGCAGGACTGGGCAGTATTAAGCCAATTTTTCTGATTAAGCCACAAATGCAGAATCTTGTAATGTGCAGGTAGCACTGTCCACACTGAGTGTGTGACATGGTTTAGCTAAAATTCAGACTCAAAATCAGGTACATTAATATTGTTTGCTTTTTCCACTAATATATACAAAGCAGGAACAATATGCTTTCAATTCTGAAACAGAAGAGCCCTACTGACAAAAGAACTTCTGTTTTGTGTAGTGATGAAACTCTCTGAGGAATATTTATTTGTCTAGTAGTTTTATTATTTAATAGCCTTGGCATATTTAGTCTCCCCACGTGGCCCTTTTTTCTGTATGGAAATATAAACTTAAATTGTAGCACTCTCCATTTTTACTAAACCTCTCAGCAAAAATCAATACTTTCACTGCCTCTCTCCATTCCTGATAACCAAGAGGGTATTAAGATTTCTATGCTGACTTTTTATTGTAGTTTGAATTACTCAGCATTTAGCTTTCATCTCCTTTTGGTACCGTCTTCAATGGATGAGTGTCTATAGATTACCTTGGAAACAACCAGGGATTTGTCTAGCAAACTAAGAACTGGAAGATTGGTGCAAAGTCACTCAAGGTTAAACTAATAAAAAACAATGTTTAGCAATTATTTTGAATTCAAAAAGCTCTGCTGTTGTCTAATTCTTTGGGTTTCCAAGACTTGAAATTCTGTGTGTGTTTCCTCTATTAGTGAGGTTCCCAAATTTCTCTATTTTGGCTGATGACCACAGCCCCCCACACAATCTCCATAAAGCTGGTATCTAAATACTAGCCCTTCCCTATTCCTGGTAGGACCTCACTTTGAAAATGTGAGTTTCTGAAGGAAAGAGGAGTTTGTTGTATCTTCCTCATTTCTTTAACCATATGAATTAAATGAAATTTAAATCGTTGTTTGAATTCAAAGTTCCGTGGTTTGAATCCAGTCTCCCATGATAGAGCCTCAGCCGCTGTCAAAGATTCTGACTGTTTCAAGGCTGCAGAATTTAATCTTTTTCATTGACAATATCAAGGCAATGGTGGCATTGTCTTCTTGGAAATGGGATTTCAATATTTAACCAGTGAATGTCATTCCTTCATTAGCCACGCATGCTGATTAACATAATGACTTTTGTGAATTGCTCTCTCCGCTCTTAATTCTTAAAAAAACTCTCTAAAAGGACGTTTGTCATGTAAGACTCAAGTATGACTTCTTCCAAATGGGCAAGACATGCATTTGCCTTCATTTACTCTCTACACTGTCTTAACTCTACAACTGAATTAATGCTGCTCCCTAAGAGATATACTCAAGATGGTGAGGTTCTCAGAAACTATAGTGGGGAAGCTATATAAGTTTCTTAGTTAGGTGTACATTCTTACACCGATTTGAAATATATATGAATCAAACAACTTCTTAAAATTAAGCCTGAATTGCACCACAGCTGTTAAGCATCACACTGGTTGCACCATTTAGCCCTTGATTTGGCAGGGTACTTATCATGGACCTAAATTTAAGTCTTAATGAATTAGATTAAATCTCTTTGGTACTTAGGCACATTTTTGACTTCTTTGGTGAACATAGACTTGAAACTGAACAACAAACAAGCTAAGTACACCCAGCAGAATCATTGGACTCTTGTACCATAGGACTGGAAAGCTGACTTTGGCATGAAGACCTGTTTACTTAATTAAATCTCTTAATAAGTAGACCTCCTTCATGACTTTTACATAACTAACAAGCTTACGTACTACAGATGATTTTTTTCTTCAATATTATTGAGTAATTAACATTTAATTCTAATTAAATCTTATCATTTCCTGTTATGGTTAGCACAGAGAACGTGTTCCAGAATGCTCAATGTAAGTTGCCTTGCTTCACTAAACAGGTACTGCAGAGAAGTAGTGTTGCCCCAGAAGACTTCTCTGTGTATTCAATTAGGTCACAAAGTTGCTGACTAATTTACACAAGTAGATGTGTTTCATACAGAATAAATGGGTTTGGTTTGGATTAGTACCTATTTCAACACTTGTATTAAAATACAGGACTAAATCAAACCAGGGATGTAATTGCTCTTCCCCGCTTCCTTCACTGGCACTTTAAAGTGAATCCAAAATGTGGTATTTAAACACAGCAAAACCTAAATCTGGCATAAAATATTACACACACAAAAATAAGCAGAATGTCTGTTTTGGTTTTTGTGCAGTCTTTCATGTTAAAAATGCAGATAATTTTTTGTAACCTAGATTTCTACAACTATTGCCGAATAAAATATAACATAAACAGATTAGCTTTCACTGAAAGCAACACCTATTCTCCTTAATTTATACGTGATTAGATGATTCCTAAATAACCTGAAATTATTGAATATTTTAAAGAATATTTATCCTAACTAAACAGGCACTGATCTTATTTTTCTTATGTGTTTGAATTTCTGTACAAAATGGATGGTACTTTGATGTTTCTGATATGCTGAAAAGTTTTTGTGATCTTGGATAGATGTAAACAAGCCAAGCGTTCAGCTAGAAGTTGATAGGATTTGTTAGAAAGATCTGGGTCCAGGATGCCTGTATGCTCTCAGCTTGCACAATCAGAGAGTCTTCCCGCTAAAAAAGCTACCAGAATATTTAAATCCTCAGCCTGGTCCTTCTTAGAAGTGTTCCTGAAGTATGAAAATGTGTCTGCAGTATTAATTTCCCAGGGCTGCTGTGTAGCAGCTCCAGAGCAGGCAACTCTGAAGAATATTGCACTTCTTGCCATGAAGAGATAAACTTTGATGCCGTCATTAATAGAGGTTCAAAATAGATCCAAGTTCTTATTTCCACAGCAGGAAATCCAGGTGCTTTAAAGAAACTACAATCTTGGAGCTTCGACATTCACACAAGCAATTTCTAGCAGGAGCCACAGGGGTTTGTGTTTAGAGTCAGTTATCAGTGCAGGGCTGTTGGAAATCTTTGCCCCAGTGATTTTGGAGCTGCAATTAATGGTTGAAGAATTGAAACCAGTGGCAATATCACAGCACAGCTGTGCTGTCTAGAGGCTGCATTTAATTTCAGAATTTTCTACTCTGCTGTTTCATGACTGAGCACAGGGTAAAGATATGAGAGACATGGAGGTGCCCATCCACCCTGCTATCCACGGGAGCTGCTCACAGTAGAACCTCACAGTGCAGCACAGCTCCCAGGTTAGACATGATTGCTTCTGCCTCAGCAAAGTTTTATACAATAGTACTGGTGATACTCCACCAGAACTCATTAGCAAATATTTCTTTGCCTAGCTGTCTAAAATTTTTCTTTTTTCTGTTTTTTTCTTTGTCTTTAAGATTACCCCATCTATTTTCTGAACAGTTGTTTTTCATACCTCTTTTAAATCCATTGCAAATTCTTTGAGGCAGGCATTAGTCACTCAGCATGTTTTATAAAGTGATGTGTACGGTCACAGTCCTCTCTAAGCAAAAAACAATAAAATATCATCTTGAAAGATTAATTGAATACGTCAATTTCTTCAAATGAGATAAAATAGCAGCAAAATTCTCATTTAATCTTACTAGATCATGGGACAATTCCCATAACTGTGAGATTACTGACACCACTGTGAATATTGCTGTTTTAATTGTTTGCTAATTAGTAGTTCATGGGGAAGACCAAATTGCTGCTTGGCATGCTGCATTGTGGCACAGTTTTGGCCTCCCTGTCTCCTACACCCCATCTGTTCTTCCCCTCTCCACTTCCACTAACTGTGAGCAGGGGACTATGCTTGCTCATGGACTCAGCAAATTTCATCAAGAAATATGATTTGGCTATTCTGGATATTTAAAGCATAATTGAAGAAGGCATTCCTCCTCTCTCTTCCCTAAAATAGTGTTGCACTAAAATAATAAATCCCCTCTGGTCCCAGCTTTCAAGGCTTCAGACCAGAGATAAAAGCAAAGAAGTAACATCATGAGGAAACAAAAACAGAGAAAAAAAAGAATAAAACATCTGAATAATAGGTTTCAAACTAACAAAGTAGTTTTCTTTGCTGTCTCTATAGCCACAAAGTGGCATGCATGTGAGAAAACAAAAAATGGCAAAATGCAGGCAGCAACAACTTTTTGAATAAATATGAAATATCACTGATATGAAACAGATCCCTACTCCCATTTCATGTAATTTATGTCACCGTTTGAAATGAAAGAATTTTATTTTGAGCTCACAGATTCAATCGTTATTCTCCAAAATCGTTAAAAAACTGGCATAAATGTGTAAACATTGTCCTTACACTTGACCTTGAGCTTTCTTTAAAAGCTGTAAATATCATGGCCTGTCAGAGATGAATCTGTATAATGAATGAATATTAATGAAATGTGTAAAAAGAAGAAAATTAACTCCATCCCAGTTTAAACCAGGACAGTCTCTAATTCAAGTCAGTGGCCTTCACATTAGTCTGACAAGAATCTCCTGGTTTTTGAAGGTTCATAGAGGAAAAGCTGCATAGAAACACTTGTCAGAGGCATTGCTTTTATGAGCCATGGGAACTTCAGGTGAGGCTCAAGACAAGGCAAGAAAATTTCTCAGGAAGGTAACAAAGTTAATTCTGAGTGTCTCTCTGGTGAGCTGATAAATTCATTAGATGTAGAATATGATTATTGAATGATTATGATGAAATGTTACCGAAATTTTTCAAAGTTGCTAAATAGTTGCACCCCTGTCGTCCATTTTCTCATTATTATTCCATCACTTGGCTGCAGGTATGAAGCAGTAGCCAGCACATGCCAAAAGGAAGAGCTTAGCATTTAGTTGTGGTGTTGAGTTTGGGGGATTCATGCTTTGCATAAAATAAAATATACTTTAGAAAGTCAAATGGCTGGGACATTATCACTAATAAATTCAGACTGCTGGGTAAAAAATGCATCATTTGGGAAGATTTGCTCTCTTTGTTAGGGGGCAGTGGGTTGTTTTGGTATGAATCACAAATTTTTTGAGAATGCCTGCACTTGTTCAGAAAATTGAAAACAGTTAAGCAGAACTTAGAAGATGTTTTAGTACCCTCTGGGTGCCAGGACAGACATTCTGCACTTGCTGGAGCTGTTGCTTAGGTATTCCCTCTTTTATTCACTGGTCATGCCTAAGTGTTTTGACAGCAGTTCCTACCCATCTCATGCAGCATTTGCTTCATGCCACTTCCCACATTCAGAACTCTTAGTACAGAGAGAGAGAGATTCTTCCTCAGAGATTATGTCTTCCCAGCCAAAGACAGAGCAGAGGCATTCATGCTGTTCCTCCTGTATCTATTCACTGTGTGTGTCACAATGCCTTCCATGGGGTACTGCAATATTATATCAACTGTTAAGAGGAATTGAAAGAACGGATCACCCACGATTATACTCCTTTCTTTTAGATAAATCCCAGGTGTGACAATACTGTCAACAGGAGGTCTTTTTATCCCCTGCAGGTTCAAAAATATAGAGTTGTTTTCTCTTCCCTGTTCAACATATGTGCTAAACCAGCCAGCAGCATTATAAAATGCTACAGGCTTAAATGCTTGACATATGCTGGTGATGCACAGCTGTACCTATTGTTTTATCAGGAAACAGAAAACACTGCCATCCAGATTCTCATTGCCTGTAGAAATAAAGCACCCGCCAAGTATTAGTTGCATAAACATAAGGAGGAGCTAAAGATAAAATGAATAGGAAATTTCTGCTATCCATAGATGTAATATCTCTCAAAGTCATTAATATTTTGCATTGGGTAACAACTGAAAAAAAAACCAAAACAAAACAAAACAAAATATCAGCAGTTGGAGGAAAGATGACATTTGAGCACTTCTATCTCACAGGAAACACTAAGTGACACGGATGTTTTATATAAAGCAACATTGAGCATTTCTTCTCCACATTTTTATAGGTGAGGAGGACTGGGAAAGCCAGATACATGCAAAATGTCGTTATGATCAGAATTTTAATCTCCTCTCTAATTTGACCACTAACAGGATGAAATGACAGTCAAATGCCTCCTTCTGGGGTTTTGCTTCAACCAGGGTGCTGATGTTTGGTGTTCAAAGTGGTGGCAAAATCAGTGGACTTGGGCTGCTCCCAGTAACAATGAGCCACTATACTTAAAAAAATTAACAAAATTTTTATTCTTTGTATTTTATATCAAAGTTTTTTAAATCCTATGCAGATAAAACTAGCAATAGTCCTAAACTCTCTTTAGTATAGATTGGCAAAATTATACAAGCAATTTTTGCGAAAGCCCCATTTACAGTGCTCAGAACTAAGTATGGATTTATTCAAATAGAAAACCAACAAAGGTTCTGCAGTTTCCCTCAGAGTATACAGATCTTTTATTCACATTAACCTTTTTATGTGAGAAGACAAAGATGCTCCATGAAACTCAAATAAGACCTTTACATCGATCAGACAATTTAATTCCAACCATTTACCCCAGATTAAGAATAGGATTAAGAATGTATTACTGACAATACCCAGCTGGAAGGATATACATGCAAAACTGGGTCATATCAACAGCTTTGGACAGTGATTATGTAGACAAATGCAATAATCTAAACCGAATACCAGAGTGTAGATCTTTCCCTAAAAGCCATATTTGGAATGATTTTAATATTGTTGCCTATTTAATCAACTATTGTAGCCACCCTACTAACCATCTGTCCTAAACACATGCTGGATATCTTGTGCTTGGATTACAGAATCTTTGAAGGTGCAGATTTTACTAGTCTGAAAATAATTTCAGAGATGAAGGCTTTATTGTCAACTAAAAGCTAGAAACTTGAGTTTTTCTTGCTTTCTGAAGTTTGTGGTATTCAGAAATATACCTCAAAACAAAACTGTAGTTCAATATAGATTTGTCTATGCTGTTGCTCACAGGAAAAAATAGTCCTGTCAAAAGCAACTGGTTTTGTCCCAAATAATCTACTATGCAACCAAAGTGGTTTAAATTCATTTGGAAGTGGTCATTTTTCTCAGTAATATTTTTCCTTTTTAATAACAACTTTCTGATTGAAGACCAGCTTCCTCTGAATACTAAGAGATATAGAATAGATGTTAGTCCTGTCTCAAAACAAAGCTGGTGGCTGTGTAGCTATCTGGAATACAGAAATAGAGAGTATTTTTCTCTGCCAAAGGTCTGAATACAATGTAGGCAGGAGAGGCAAAATAATATCTTGATTTCATAAAAGAAGTTCAGCTGCTGAATCTAGACTGAAAACGTCACACTGTCAAATGAAAATTCCCAAGCAATATAAGTCACCCTGTATAATTCAGTAACAATGACCTGATACCTGAAAGGGTTAAAAAAAAATTATAATAGTAGTTATAGTTTTCATAGAATCAGCCAAATATAGTAGAAGAAAGAAAAGACTAGTGGTACCATAGGAAATGAAATATTGCTGGATAGGGAGAAATTTCTTCTAACAAATCAGCTTTAAGACATTCTCAGTAGGTGCTAATAATTCAGTCTTTTACAGAACCATTTTAAATGGTCTTTTCCATGTTTGTCTTAAGGAATTCATTGTTAAACAGAATCTAAAGAGTTTACTGACTTCACAATGGAAGATAACGGTTCAAAAATAAATTATTGGATTCCAATTGCATTAAATTGTGAAGACGATTTAGGAAATAAAAAATAAAAAGAAATATCATAATGACTTATTCAAGGATTTTAAATACTTCATCAAGAGTTCCAGTTTTATTACCATAAATCAGAAGATAAATTCCAATGCAAATGAAGAAAAATCACTCATTTTCTGAAAAAGGAAAAGTCTAATAAAGGATGTCTGTAGGGATGATTAAATAGTCAGTGAATCCATTTCCTAATTTTGTTCATCTCTGCAGACTTTTCTTTCAACTTTCCTGAGTCTTTCCTAGTTTTAGTCAGGAAGGCTACCTCACTTTTTTTGTGAAGTGACTGCCTAAGTGTTTGTGTTATAGATTTCTTCATTCTTACCTTCATAAAAAGACTTAAATGTCTAGCTACATTTTTGGTGCCATATGGAGCAGACACACACGGGTTTGCAGCCCTCAGCTATGCTTCCTGGATGTGGGAACATGGGAGAACTCTTTCTGATCTGGCCCTGCTACCATTGTAGAGGATAAAACTCAGCTTCAGGTGGGCCATGGAGTGCTCCCAAGGATCAAATTTCTTTTTCTTGATATTATTTTCTTTTTATGGGTATTTATTCTTTCTGACATTGTATAAAAGCCCAGGTTTTCCTTTGTTTGGGGCTTCTTCTCAGAGGCACTAGCTTGAGCTGCTTTTTTGTTATTTAGATATTGCACTAAATTTAAGGTTTTTTTAAGGATTGAGATATCTGAGACCCTGCTATGGGAAATCTGGGGTTGAGATGGTAAAGAAACTTGGTCAAACCCAGCATGAGGTCCTGATGGCTCCTCGACAGTCAGACAGGGAACTTTCCTAGAAATGGAAATGTGAATGGAATCAAAATCAAATCAGTTTTAGTTCTACCAGAAAGAAAATAAGAAAACCAGGATGACTGTATAGTAAATCTGTAATTACCTGTCTATGAAGTAATAGTTTCCTTTCTTTGGAAATGAGCAAAAGAATCTTAATAACTCTGATATTATTGTCTTGTCCCTTTTAAAGGGGGCCTAAATTAATCTGAAATCCATCCAGCCTATATAATTACTTGAATTGTATCTCTGAGAATCTGGACTGAGTAGGATTATCTTATTCTCTTAGCAGACACAAACATGTGCATCTAATCTAGTCAGAGAAGGCTTAATATCTATACCTAGTCTAAAAATTGATTGTTCTTATAAGAAATGAGTATCTGTAGGTCCCAACTAATTTCACAGAATTACAGAATATTCTGAGTTGTAAATGCCCCACATGGATAATTTTGTCCAGCTCTTAAGAGAATGGCACATATGGAGATCTCAGTCTAGAATAAGACAAATTATATCCAAAGGAGATCACTTCCCTTTGTTGGCTATAAGAGGAACCCAGCTGAGTAACTCTGCTGTACACAACAAACCTGCGTATGTCTAGGATAGACTGATATAAATCTGTCCCACAGCAATTGAAACAGGCTCAATATCAAATGCTAGTAGGAGCTCTAGCACCTTTCACAGTTACATTGTGGTGATTTAAAAAGGGAATGGGAACCCTGTGGTGAGGGAGCAATAGCTGGACCAGGGGGGGAAATGTGGGGATATAGAAATATTTGGGGGTTAGAATTGACTACTCTGGAGAGAGACGGGAAATTAGTTAGAGGTCATAATGGAGATGTGGCAGCATTGTAGCCCAGACAACTGAGTAGTCGTTTATGGTACTCATTTATCATTTCTCTTTAGTCACAGAACATGAAGCATAAAAGCAAATGTCAAAGCAAATTTTAAAAGTGAGGTAAATGCAGATGACTATGTGACCTGTCCCATCACACAGCCTGTGTGGCCAGCTAGCTCATTCACAGGTTGAATAGATACATTTACTTAAATGTCTATTTAACGGAACTCACTGAAAATAACACAGAAACACTAAAATTCAATATTCTTCATTTTACCCAATAAAGAACTTGCTATCACTGACTTCTGTGCAGTATTAACATGAGATACTTTCATGTTAATGAGGAAATCTATTCTCTAAAAGATAGGACAGAGCCTTTCTGTATGCTACTGTTTACTTTTGATGGATAAGGCATTCAAGACAGTAGCCTTCATTTCCCTAATTTTCAGTTCAGGTGTTGAAATTCATAGGTGGGCACTTATTCAAACAGTTCTGTGGTTCATCACTATTACATTCATTATACTTAGAGTAACTACAAATGCAAAGATGGAAATGGGAAGCAGAAGGGATAATTGAGTTCCTAATGTGGAAGTAGCTATACAAGAGATTGGCACAGGGAGAGTGGAAAATTCATCTATATGATACAGGGCAGTCTGCCAGCGTTTTAGGTTATCTGATAATCAACTCCAGACATTTAACATTCACAAATTCATATTCAAAACTAAATAGGGCTTGGCAATGATAGTTTGTTCATTGAAATGTTGTGCCACACTGGAATCAACTCATGAAATAACTTGTTAACCAGTATCCTGAAGCAATTAACATGAAATTTAAAAATGTTCAATAGTCTACATCAATCATAGGCTAACATTTCCAAATGAGCTCTTTAACAACCATAGTCTAGAAAACAGATAGGAAGTGCAAATATAAGCAAAAAGTAACCTTTAAGAGACAAAACATGAAGGAATTAGAGGAGGAAACTTGGGACCATACTTATAACACAGGATATCAAGTGAAAATTAGTGGCTTCAGTATTCAGGTCTGTTAAACCTATTAAAAAGAGAAAAACATACAATGCCCTTCTGAAGGACTGAATAAAAAAATTATATTTTGTAAACTGAGATATGAAAGTGAGATATTCAAAGCAAGTCAAATTAGAAATGTTAAATGTAGGTAATCACATTTCCCTTGGTGGGAAGACTTCAGCATGCCTGTGCACACACCATGTATATGTTCACTCACCTTCTTACAAGACATCACCTCAGTACAGTTGTTGCCAACTCAAGATGTTCTATATGAACTAATCCTGAATGAATCCAAAGTTTATAGGTCCCTTGTCCTTCAATTCCTGAGAAAGCTGCACGAGAGAGAGAATGAGTGCTAAGACTTTCCTTAGCTGGGGATAAAAAATATCCTCTGTCATGGGTTCATGAGTGGAGATAAGAACAGAGATCACTTAATAAATAACATCACGGCAAGAAATACACTCAGATATAATAATTAAATTTACTGGTAAACAAAAACAAAGCAGGTAATAAGAAGTTTAGACAGACCTTAAAAACACCTTCCTCTCCACCCTTCTTCCTTTCCCTCACCTTCCCTCCTGCTCAGGGAGATGAATCCTTCCCCTGCTCCAGCATGGAGTCTCACCCATGGGAGACAGTTTTCCATGAACTTTTCCAGCATGAGTCCATCCCAGAGCAACAGATTTTACAAACTGATGCAATGTGGATCACTCTTCCACAGGGATCAGTCATTTAGTCACAGCCTGTTCTTGTGTGGGTCCCCCATAGGATCAAAAGGGTCAAAAGTCCAGTGAGGGCTTCTCTTTCCATGGTCTGCAGGTCACTGCCAGGACCCTGCTGGAGCGGTGTCCTCCCATGGGCTCACAGGCTCCTCTCAGGCATCCATCTGCTCTGGGGTGGGGTCTGGCTCCTCCAGGAGCTGCAGGTGGATCTCTGCATCCCCATGGACCTCCGTGGGCTGCAGAGGCACAGCTGCTTCACCATGGGCTGCACCAGGGGCTGCAGGGGAACCTCAGCTCAGTGCCTGCAGCACCTTCTTCTCTCCTTTTCCACAGACCTTGGTGACTGTCGGGCTGTTTCTCTCTCATATTCTCACTTCACTCTTCTCTGTTCACCATTAAATCTGTGCAATAACCTTTTTTTTCTTCTTTGTCTTCTTAAATCTGTTATCAAAGAGAGTTACCAACATTCCTGATTTGTCCGGTCTTGGTCAGGAGCACATCTATCTTGGACCTGGCTGGTTTTGACTCTTCTGGATATGGGGAAGCTTCCATTAGCTTCTCACATTAGCCATAAAGACACAATATACCAATGCCCCAAAACCCATTTTATAATTACACATTCTGAGATTACTGAGCTGGTCCTAATAAGTCCTTTTGCAATTTTTGTTTTCAGTTCGGCTTTTGTTGTAAACCGATTCCTCACTCATAGTCTCACCTTTTTAATGGCAACACGAATAAAGTACTACAGATCTGCTTTAAGTTGGGTTGCCCTTTGGAAAAAAAAGTCATCCAATGTTGTTATCTTAGAATTAAAAGTAATCTTATTTCCTTTGGTAGTAATCTTCCAGCTACTGGGCATGATCTCTTCTGTGCTGGAAAAAAATCACACTTCAGATGAAGGAAGTCTACCACATGATCAAAACTGTACTAAATGTTGTGATTATAAACCACAATTTATTTAGATGTTCATTCCAAAGCCACTTACGATCATAATATTAATTTTGTCTGCAGTTCTTTGATTGCCCCAAGTGAGCACATCCCTTTAATATAACTTCAGTTAAAACACTCTTTAACTCATCCAACTCAGAATAGGAGGAATACAGTGTAGTCACATATATGTCCAATAAATCTCTAATTTTTTTTTTTTTGATGTTGTGAGTTCACTAACAAGTCTTAAACTATATTGCTTATATTCCTTTCTAAATTCTTTATATCATTGACATTAAGGCTTTTACCATTAAACTTGCTCATTAATAAATTATAGAGGTCCTTGGTGACATTCAACCTGTTCGTAAAATAGCTGTAATATTAATAATTCATGACAGAAATTAATGATTTTGTTATCTTTATTGATTCTGCAACTTATAAAAAAGAATTTCTTTTTAAATTAGTGAGAAACAAGACTACAAGCTGAATGAATTAATTTATTCCAAGTATTGGAATAAGGTTCTTACAGCATAGGTGAAGTAATACATAAATCCAGCATATTATTACTTTTCCTTTTATAATTGAATCATACATTTTTAAAGGAAATAGGATTACTTTTAATTCTAAGATAACAATGTTGGATGACTTTTTTTTCCAAAGGGCAACCCAACTTAAATCAGATCTTCCACCTGGGAGATAAACTCTAAGGAGCTGCCACGTCTACAAGGAGAATATTTTTTAATATGGTCATGTCTTTTAGCTTATCTCACAGAGGATATTGAAAGGAAGAAAGAAAAAAAATTCTCATAACTATATTACAAAATACTAACAAAAACCCCCAGACAGTAAGTTCTATTTCTTTGGTTTATTCCCAAGGATTTATTAAAGTTTTATCCCCATCATTTCCAATATTGGTACACATGTTTAACTGTAGACAAGGTTTCCCTATGGTAGGGGAACCAGGAAAATATGAAAACAGCCCTCAGCAGATTTCTTATTGTTAAGAAAATGTCTTTAGTAAACATCTTTCTTTTTCATAGTGCTTTGCATTTAAATATTTTTTTATATATGTCAAAAAGTGATAGCTAGTTCTTCTCACAAATGAAAAGCAAAATAAGGCAAACAAAACTATGTTGCTTTCCTTTTAGCTAGTTTCTTTCATCTACCCCAGAACGGCTGACATTTAGAATGTGTAGAGACTAAAGAAGAATTTTCATTATTTAATTTTTCGAGAATAAAGGCCATAATAAATTTCACATTGCAATTTTTTTTCAGAATGCTTTTTTTAGATGATCATAGCTTTGCCTTCTGGCCTCAAAATATATGATCATCTGAGTTTCCTCTTCATCCTCTGTCTCCTGGGGCTAGAGAGAGAACAGATAGCTTATAATGATATTGTGCTCTTTCAACTTTATTTCAATGCAGCCTAACACATCCTTCAAAGCTTCAGGAAAGAGCTATCTGATTGTTTATTTACTTTTTTTTCCTTAACAGATGCCAAATTTGCTGTTCTTTCTATTATTTATTTCCTCTCTTTTCAAATATTGGAAGATACTTTCTCCTATAGTTTAAGGATACAGCAAGGAATAAATGAGAATTTGATAGCCAGAGAAAAGAATGCCTCTTGGATGCTTGTTTACCATAATACATAAATACATAAATATTGTCTAGTCTGTTTAGGTTAAAAATTGCCTAGGTTAAAAATTATCTAGGTTTATACAACATAATCCTCTCACTGCTTAAAACTTCTAAGTTCTTTTAATTTCTTTAGACTTCATAAAGATGAATCAGTATGAAACACAATGGCTGTGTAAACACTGAATAAACTTGAGATCTCAAGATCTCAGGTCTCTGTTCTTAAAATCTTGGACATCCTTATCAGTTGCTTCTTTTGAAGGATAAGGAGCAAAAACAAATGAAGTTTCAAACTTGTAAGATCTTCTAGAAGACTTTATTAAAGCAAATCTGAGTTAACAATACCTGAAAATAAAGACTCTAATACAAAGATCTTGCAGAAGGCTTAGCTTTGCAAAGGAAGTCCAGGAGTACTCACTGCTTCTTATTTATTTATTTTATTTTTAAATAAATATTTGAATATAGTGTGTTTACTATCTTTTGTTCTCAGAACCATCAGTTTATTTAAGCACTGGGAAGTTTATGAGTATTGGAATGTCCCCTCCAGACATCCATGAACTAAGGAAGTCAATGAGTGAGCTTTATTGGATTCAACATGCAGGATGGGTGCAAATCTGGCATGGCATAGATCTGGCTCTGAAAGAGTTATGGTATATTCACTTCCAGATCAAACTATGGTTAGCCATGCATCCATTAAGCAGGAACATTTGTGCTTCACAGCACATATTGTCTATTTTAGCCAAAGAAGAAATGGTTGTATTATGCTAGCCAAAAGCATACTGTGTGCTGTGTGGATGCTTAGCAATCAAGATTTCCTAAGCTGCCCAAAATGGAAGCCATGGATTCAGCATTAATGAAGATTGGGAAAAAATGCATTTTAAATAAAAGTAAAAAAAAAAAATCTATTTTAAAAGTTTTTGGTTTTGTGGGGGTTTGTTTTGTTTTGTTTGGTTTGGTTTTTTTGTTTGTTTGCTATGGTCTTGTGCTAGAATGAGTCGATACCAGAATTTAAAAATTACTAATAAACCTCAGTAAGAATGTTGTCCCTGGTTATCACAGAGTTCTGTAAGATGAATAATTTTAATTAAGGTTTGCATGGCAGTGCTGAAATATTTGTGTAAAAGCTTTTTGAGGTCATTTGACAATAACCTGAGAAAACGTATGGTCTAAATATATCTGTCTTTGTTTCTTCTGCCCACTTCTGTGTGGAAGGCTATAGGTTAGGGAATAAAGAAATCATCAGATATACATGACTGATTCTTCTTTTACGTAGCTGACTATAGGTTTGGTGGGGTTTAGGGTTTTTTTAGTTATTTTTACTTACTATTCCTTGAATTGAAAGTAAATATAAAAAGAGATTATTAAAATGCAATTATGTATATGTAAGCAGTCAGCTTTGTAGAATGCAATTTTACTTTTAAAAATTATTGAAGAAAATATCTGATTTTAAAATTTGCATTAGCACATATGGTATTGATATCAATATCTGTCAAAGCACTGCACTTTACAATATGTATTTTAAAAAAACACACTCTGGAAAGAAAATTCCCTTGATGCTATGAAATATGAAAAGGGGCAGTTTTGCTTATTGGCTCTTCCATCTACAGGCCAACAGTACAGAATTTAGTTAAAGGCAATATTACTGTGCATCTGTTTTAAGCAGATGTATGGTCTTTGTCATCAGCACAAAAAGGCAAACACCAACACAAATGACCAAATCCATATGCTACTGGCACTTATCTTTGTCACTTGTGTAGCATAAATTATACTGAGTTAACCTAGCCTATTTAAAAAATGAATGGATTTTTGTTCATATTTTTTCTCAGTGTTATTTTTTGTTTCATCTTCCACTAATGGCAGTTCATTGCTCTCAAGTGGCAGCAGAATTGGAAAAGCATAGTAAGCTTTTAAAAATTGTGCACTCTTGCAGAAAGTTACACTTCTGTGTCCTTTTTTGGAGGCTTGGTTTGCAGGGTAGCAGATATCAGCCAATTACATGCACAGCCTGGCTAGTCTGCCCACTCACTATGAGTCCTGTCTGTTGTAATGAGCTTGATCAGGCTCTAAATTAGGTTTGTAAATTGTTATGTTGATTAAATTATTCCTTTGTGTGTGATTCGTGATATAGCAAAATAAGGATTGAGGAAAATATGCCAATAATTTTTTGCTATCAATAACATTTCTAAAGTACCAATTGCATAAAAAAATAGCATCAGAAGTTGCTGATAGCAATATTTCCTCCATTCTGTGTCTCTGTTTTGCCTCACTTGGCTTTAGATAGTGTCGTAGAGACTGTTCCTGTAGGCATTGATGCATACTCTAGTTTAAAAGCATGAGAGCAAGAATAGCTTGCATAAGGAGCTTGCAGGATTCAGATGGCTGGAGGACTTTAGGAACAGTTTAGATAAACTATTGATTGAAACCACACAAGTTAGTTCTGCTGGCGGGAAAAAAAGTCAGCTACCTTCCAGTGCTAGTTTTCTCTGGTCCTGTGATTTTAATGTTTTCTAGGTTGTTAGTGGAAACAAAGTTGTGGACATCCAACAAATCCTTGCAGACCTCAAAAACCTCACCATCCAGGGCCTAACTTTTCCTTTGCTTAAGCAAAAATGTGGTTCCATAGCTTTCTTGGGTCACTGTTTTCAGCATTTAACTATGTACATAATTATATATATTTTCCTAATATCAAAACCGCTTTTCCCTTTTTTAAGCTCATTGGTTCTTGTCCTATCCTCAGTGAACATGGAAAATAATTGCTCACCAATGTAAGACCCCTTATAGTGGCAGGAGATGAAATAATAAAATACAATAACTAACAGAGTCCACCTGATACCCTCAGAGCTCCTTCCAGTGGAGCTTCCCTTGCACAGGATTTCATATATATGCAGAAATACTACTGCTGTTATTATCAGAGGCTGAAATTACTGTAGCAATTACCTTAAGTGGAATTAGTCATCTTTCCTTGGGTGGAATTAGTCATCTTCTAGGGGTTTGAGGTTTTTTTACAATTTGGTTTTGCTCCCACAGAACTCATGCTAATAAGATGTAGGTACGTATCCTATATAGAGATGTATAAAAAAGCATATGTAATAATTTACAGCTTACTAAAGTTTATCTGTTTCTTTTTATCACATTTTTGTGTACATTGCCTCTCTAACTAAAACAGGGAAAGTGTGTATTTTTGAAAATATTCACATCTTAAAAATCTGAGAGTTTTTGTAAGATATGTATAAGGGTCCTACTAAAACACTGAATTGGCTGTAGAATTTTCTCACATACATCGTTAATCTTTGCTTTTTTTAGATAATTTCTCACTGCAGGTAAAATGGAAAATTCTTTTTATTATTCTTTCCTTGACAGTATTTCATAAATTGGAATACTGCCTTTATAGTGATGCCTTTTTGGGGCTACCTTAAAACAGAGGCTAAAGAAAATTAAGAGAACAAAAAGTGGTTCTATTTATGAAAGGGCCTTCAGGTACATTTAGGGCAGATGAAGCCTCTCATCCCAGAGCTACACCCAAATATGGGCAGTGGGGCATGGGTTTTAACTTTTATAAATTTGGTTCATTTGCATATTGGTTGTTAATCTTACAATTACAGCTTCAAGTAATAAAGTAATTTTACCCCAAGTTTGCTCCCCCCTCAAGTCACTTTTGTTTACATCTCTCAGGGCCTGAGACAGTAAGATGTGCTTGATTCCCAAGCCTGGAGAGGAATTGTTTTGTCTGACAAAAATGGTAAAGCATCTAACATGGGGTTAATATGGAGTTTAGAGTTACACACTAAAGAATTTCAGGATTACAAATATATGAAAAATATAAAAGCTAAAAACCTAAGGCATCAATATCTTCTTGAATCTTCTCTTAAAAAAAAAAATCAGTTTCTTCAAGGTTATCTAGTAGACACACTGTCTAAGCCTTGGTTTTAAATGTTTATATTTCTCTGTCCTTCTCTCCATTTTTTGCATCTTATTTAAGCTCACTGTCCCCAGAATCTAAAATAGTCCTAAATTTGAAACCTCACAAGAATCAACTAGAATTTACATTATCTCCTTGTCTTATTATATAAGTAATTTCTGTTAGGCCAAACCAGATTGTGTTGGGGTTTTTTCTGCAACTGTTGGACTTTACTGACTAATTTAATTTATGATCCATCACAACTACCACATCATTTTGCATCATTTAACTACTTTGTTTTTTAACTGTCCATTTTTTATTCTTTCTTTGCATGCTTCCTTATTGAATTTTTTATTTTTGTTTTTGAGCTTTTTCTTCAGTTTATCAAAATTATGTTAAAATCTTATACAGTTCTACAGTGTTTATAAACTCTGATAGCTCATAAAATTTAAAAATACTTTTAGTGTACTTCAATCATTGCAGTCAATATTTTTTTAAACAGGTGTCTAGAAGAGACACATAATATGGTTTCTCTATATAACCTGGATAATAATTCTTTAAAAAAACCCACCCTTTGAAGACTAGTAATCTTTACGAGTCTCAAAATAGGACTGACATTGAATAGAATATCTGGTGTTATCGAAGTTGTCTGTGAAGGAGTCATTATACTTGACTTCTATCTGATCTAGGACTGCAAAATCTAATATTGCTGCACGATTATAGAGATCTAGACATGCACATATCCTTCTTTACTTCAAGTAAGTTTTTAGGGATTTCTGGGTTTTTGCTTTGGGTTTGTTTGTTGCTTTTTGGTTCCTTCTTTTTATTCTTTTTGCATTTTGAGAGAGAGGTTATTTTGTTTGTAAATGGAACAAAGTTGATTTGTATATCTTCAAGGGACAAGGGTGGACTACTGAGATGCCTTTTCCTGGAGTTACTTTTCACAGAAAAACTGGTCTTTAAAGCTTTTAGAGATTTTGCTCTTGCAGAACATAGGTGGTTTTGGAAGGCAAAAGAGTAAAGCATGCCGAAAGTACATTAGCTAATGCCTGTGTGTGCTGAAATTGTGTCAAGAGAAGTCATGTTGTGGAGGGAGAAGAAAACCCAAAACCACAGGCAACGCAACCACTCAGTTAATTCCTGCAGGACATACATGTAACTTGGAATCCAGAAAGCAGCTCTTTCTCTTCTCAAGTAAATTTTCAATTTTTCAGCTGCTAGTTTGCTCCTTTTTGCCTTATTTAAGCTGTTGCAGGTAGGAACTGCCCTCACATCTCTGGCCGTGTGAAAGGGGAAAGGAATCTCTTTTCAAGCTGCAGAAATGGTCCGAGAAACTCTAATGAACAAATTTCTTCTACCACTGAGTTTCATTTGGTTTTTTAAGTGGTAAAAAGATGAGGGAAGGGTGGAAACTAATTCCTTTTCAGCCCACTGCCCATTGTAAAGGAACCTTATTCCAAAAATTGGAACAGGTGTCCTCAATTCAATTATACTAGAGATGGCAGAAACAGTTGGACTAGAAAGCAGAGAACATGACTCCACTGTACAGAAAACATTGCAGAAAATATATTGTTTCACTTTTACTTTAGTTTTGGTTAAGATCATACAGTTTACTGATCAAGATGCTGCACTATTTTCTGTAGACTTAGGAACAACAAATTACTGTCAATACAGTCATTTAAGTAGAAATGTAGATTCAATTTACCAATATTTCAAACTGACAAAATGTTATATGATGTTGCCAGTTAGGTTGCCAGATTGTCTCCTGTTGTGAATTACTGAGAAGTGTCATGGTATATTTTCTGGCACCCAGTGTCTCACTACATAGTCATTGATTTTCTGTATGGAGCTGACTCACGGCCAGCCTCATTAATAGTGTCATTCAGACTGGGGACTGAGGCAACCTCCTTTTGTTAATTTCTTCTGGTCACTATGACCATCAGTAGTTGCAAATCACCCAAGTGAAGTATTCTGCGCTATTTTATATTTTCCATTAAATGAGGACTAGTGACCGGCAGTAATTCAGATAAATGAACCTCTCTTGGCAAAATTAACTTGCAAAAGTTAAATATAAAAATAGATAGACACAAGCAGTTTGTATAAAGTGATCTTTGGAAAAGTGACAAAACCAGTATAACAGAAACTATCTGTATACACACTTCACAGTCATTCAAAACAGTAACTAAAAATTTTTCCAGAATGTGTAGACACCAAAGACTGGTTTGCACACAATTTTTGTTCTTACTAAAATATTTTAATTAATTATTTATTTAATTAATTATTTAATATTACTTTAAAATATTTTAATATTTTAATATTAGAAAATTTCAGATCATAGTAGGGATTAAAACCTGCAAACATGTATTTCTTTTTTCCCCAAGAATTCCAATATTTCCTCCACATACTGAGCTTGTATATCTATGATTCTGTTCCCCTCAGGCTTGAAATATGTAGTTAAATGATCAGTAGCTTTTAATTTAAAAGAAATTGCCTAAAACACTTTGAATCTCCAGAAGTGTTTCAGGTTTTGCATATAGGGAAATTGTAATGAAATTCCTTTAAATGTTTTTCATATTCTCTGAAATCTCCTTATGGCCTATTCTTTCATGCTTGCCTTTTTCATTCCACTCCCTGTAGTAAGCTCATGCACAGATTTGGACAATCTGTACCTGGTATTCTGACTAGAAGCATGCTTAGACCTCCATCAAACCACTTCAGAAAAAGCCAGCCCAGTGTAAACAGCAACTTATTATGAGACATGCTTGTAGTTCAGATTGTTCTGAAAATCCTTTCAGAAATAGGTATAAGTCCTCACTTCTGGCAAGGTAAATTTTTTGTAAATATCAAAATATTCTAGTGCAGCACATTTCTTTTTTCACAATTCCAAAGAAACCAAGTGATTGAAGTAAACATGATGAGACACAATAGCAGTTGACTCATGTATTGGGAAACATTTTCCCCATGTGAATCAATATAAGGTTGTTAGTGCATTGTACTAAAGATAATTCATTCTCATTCTCAAAGGATCAGCCTTTCTTTCATGGATTTGAAGCAAAGAAACACTTCAAACTTTTAGAGTGTGGTAAACATAAGAATACTTTGTTCACATTGGAAAGGTGCATTTTCTCCCATGGTGAAGGTGTACTTGTTATTATTTGAGTCATGTCAATAAATAACAATAAAACTAAAATTGATCTTGCCAAGAGAAGTAATATTAAGTTTCCCCTTTTTTCCCTTTATTTTCCTTCCCTACAATTCTTTGCATGTAAGCATATGTCACTGGCATGATGTATTTCTGAATCTCATTGAAATAAATGCCTTGCACTGTAGAATGCTTCAAAACTGAAAATATATGAGTACAAGCCCTTATAAGGAGGAAGGCATGGAAGAAAACTTCGCGATCAGAACAAAACCCAACTTTCAGGAACCTGATCAATTCTACTCTATTTTTATCATCAGTCATCTATTATTCTGACTTAGACCTTAAGCACATGAGTTCCTCAAAAGACTTAGGTTCATTTGCTTTGCACCAGTCAGCAAAACTTTTACTGAATTTGGAGAGCTGAATTATGTGTAAGAAGGACTCCACCTTTGATGAAGCTGTTGTCAAATGAACATCAAAGCCATTGCATGCATAAAAGAACAAGGTGGAGAGTAGTAGAAGAATGGATTTGAAATTGAGAAAGTTCAGACTGCATCACAAAAACATTTGGCCTTAGAAGTCGAGTGGATATATTGTTAAGTGTATTATTGACTGAAACAAAAAGATGAGAAGTTTTGGTTTTCTTTCTCATCACATAGGAACATGACAGTATTTTCAATTAAATTGCAGTATTTTGTTATTGAGATTCACTTGGCTAATTGGTCTTTGAGTCATTTGTGAATCATATACGTCTCAGAAACACACTGCTGTGGAGTATCATTGAGACCAAAAGTGGAAGATAGTTCGAAAGAGAAGTGAGGAATTGCATAAATATAAAAATATCTAGCACAATAACCATAATTATCTCAACTTGGGAAGGTGTATTTAATTCTGCATTTCAAAGTTTAAGGCAATCTCTTACAGAGGACAAGAAGTAGCCACCAAGTAAATTTGTCATACTCAAATTGTTTTTGGTTATAGTCCTTCCTGCAGCTAATATTGCATCCTACATATTGGAATTTGCCAAATCGTGAATCAGAATATTTGTTTTTCTGTGAAACTAAAAATAATATATTCACTTCTCTTTTTCTCATATTAGAATCTCCCAAATCTTTTGAATATGCAGCATTCCTGAGTGTTACTGAAAGTTCTATAGTTACATTTACATCCACACATATACAAGCTGTTGTTGAGATTTCCATTTTTGCACACAAAAACAGAATATTAGAACCAAAATATTCATTAGACTGAAGAATATGTTCTAAATTACAGTAATTGCTTTTCTGGATGTATCCCAGATCTTGCCATATCTGGATATGGAGTTTACGATAGATACATACTTGTGCATCTGGCACAATGGTGTTCAAATTTGTTTAATTTTGCTTCAGAACACAAAGCCTGTTTAAATTTGCCATATATCATAGTAGAGTATTTGAGGAATTTTTTCTTGTGTAAGGAGTGTATTCATTTATTTTAAACTGAGTTTTAAAATTACTGATCCAACAGCTAGTTACATTTGCAGCAAGGTAGATGACTGACATACCACAGTGTCTTTAAGTGTGTTTAGTGTAGTTTAAGATGGATTTACTTGTATGGAATAATCACATCGTTTTCATTATCACTTTGCTTTTAAATTGTGCATCAAATTTTGCTAACTTCATAATGCCTTAAGCATTAGAAATTGTGTTTTCAATCTTAGCTTAAAGGCATTAAGAACTCTCCTTTTTCTTTTCATGGACTTGAAGGGCAATTGCACCTAAGAAATGCCACTCAGGCATGAAAATATTTTTATGATTACTAAAGCTCCACCTCAATGTCCTGTAAGAGACAGCTCATGGCTGACCAGGAAACTAGGTATTGTTTTTATCACGTAAGAGATCAGAATTCGAATTCGATAGTAATTTTATTCAGTTAATATTGAGAGGAAATGATTTTTGATGCTATAGGGCCAAAGTTTCTTTTGAAGCCAGTACTTGAAAGGCCAATAATGTGAAATTCAGGGAGGAATACCAAGGCATTTGGTCATTTCCAGAGGTGCAGGCAGTGTATTGCAGTGATACTCAAATGAAAGAGCTCTGAGGCAAAAGAAAAGCAGAAACCAGGATTTATCTCACTTCATCTTAGACATGTGCAGTGTAGATATCAATGTCTGAGCCAAGTAGACATTGCTAATCAGATTGCTTTTATCGTCAAGGGAGAGAAACAGCGGCTTTTATAGCTGGATGCGTTTGATGGAATTTGGATGCCTTGTTTAGGATGGTGTAATTCCCACCTAAGAAGTATCTTTTTCTTTTCATTGATGACAAAGGAATACAAAAATGACTAGCTTAGATGCAGACATAGATAGCTGTGTTTGGCTAGATAAACACCACTTTGGAACACTGTTAATAGTGACAAGAGCAAATTGCTTTGCAAATCTATTTATGACTTTTTAAAATAGCAATCCACTGCTATTGAAAATGCACAATAAGAATGTAAAAGTGTACCTGTAATTTCTATTAAAAACTAAAATAGGAAAAGGTTCTTTCTCTAAAGTAATGTTTTTCTTTTAAAGAAGAAAATTTCAAAAAATAAATCACTAGTTGTCTGCTATGCAGTCTTTAACTGTCTGTTTTGAAAAATGCCCACAGATCAAAGGGGCTTCTTACATTCATCAACACAACAATATTCTGATGTATGAAAGCAAGGAACAGCTCAGATGAGCCATAAAGAACAAATAAGCAAGATATTCAAAAGCTTGTCAGCAGTAGGTAAATCTGAAGGAGATAGTTTGCAGTCTGAAAAGAAAGCAGCACAAATCTTTCAAAGAGGTCAGACAAGAAGCTGTGAAATTCCATCTATGCTTATAGATGTATAAACATGAAATCTGGACTTGCACAAATTCCATTTAATGTTGATAAAAGTAATATACACAGCTGTGTAATTCAAAAAAGTAATAATAATTACATGCTATATTTTTAATTCCAATGTGCATTTAATTCCAGTAACTCTACGTTATCATAGTTCTTATCATATCGGTCCCTTTTCCTCTTCTTCTGCAAGCACTTTATGCCTTCAACTAGCCTTGCTTTCACTCCCATGTTCCTCTCCTCCTTCTTTAGGAGGGGTTTAGTGCTACTTCTGTTGGCATAACCAAGGGAGTCTGAAGCACTGATTGATACAGAGGCATTGACATTTGCTCTGTATTGCTTCTCACAGTGTGGCTCTTGGCCATGGTCCTGTGCAGGGCCAGGAGCAGGACTTGATGCTTGTGGGTCACTTCCATCTCAGCATATTCTGTGATTCTGTGATCACTTTATTTATTTCCAAACTTCTTACTTATTTCCAAACATCTTATTTCAGTGTCTTTTATTATTACTCTTCATAATTTGCAAAGAGATCTTAACTGCCTTTCTATATTGATGCAAAGGTCAATTTCCTTAATTAAGCATTTAGTCTGAAACATTTAGTTTGCCACGTTGCCAATTTTCTGGAGATATGAAATTGTTACTCATTCTCTCAAAAGTTGAATAATGCTGTCTCACTGCAAAAGTTTCCATCTTGGCTCTTGTTTAAGATAATATACATACAATCACTTAATGTGCTATTTCTCAGACTTTAGGATGTGTACTTTTGACCTTTATAGCAGGAAAAAATGATTGCTCAGTTGCAAACTTTGAAATTAACTCAGTCTTTAAACCACAATTATACTGCCTATCTCCCAAGCTTAATTACGGTAGTTTCACATTTATAAGGTGCACCCTTTTGACTAAAATTTTGGTCCAAACCTGGAAATGCGCCTTATAGGCTGGTGCACCTTATATATGGACAAATTATGTGGACTTCCCAGCTACCCGGAAGTGCATCTTATAAGTGTGAAATTACTGTAGTTCATAAGACTTTCTCAGAAAGCTATTCGCAAAGATCACCTGAAAAGACCACCACTTGTTTTCCATTCTTCCCTTTCCCTTATGCACAGTGAAATGTAGCATTGAAAGAAAACACTTTAACAGAAAAGGAAATATGTCAAATTCAAGGTTTACTTTGTAGTCAGTGGAAATCATCCCCACCTTGGAGTTTCCACCTTTGGAGACTGAATTAACATTGATTGTTTTTAAACCTAATCCATAGTATTTTCTAGTTTTCTTAAAGCTTAATCCAAGTAGACATCAACTGTTATGAGAAAATTTGATAATAGATATAAAAATGTGGTGAAATAAGTAGACTTTGTTTACCAAAGTGGGATTTTTTTCCCCATTTCAATTTTAGTTTTTAAAAAAAATATTATTAGAGCATTAGATTTGTTGAGGTAGCCTGCTTCAGGATTTTTGTCAAAATGTGTTGAATTTTTTTTTTCCACAATACATGTTGTTTAAATAGTTCCTACATCTATATGTATAAAACCAGAATTGTGTTTTAATTTATATATAATAGAATATTTTAGAACATTTTTCCAGGAAGACTTTTCGAAATAATGTAGAGTCGTCCTAACTGAAATATAGTCAGACTTTGAAAGAATGAAATTCTTCTCAGAAGAGGATCACTGTATTTTTCAGTACATGAAAGCAATATAAAGTTCATTCTTGTTAGCTGATTGACTTGAAAATAACCTAAAATCTGTTTACTTGAAAAGAAGCACAGGAAAATTTTACTGGTGATGCCATATGGAATAATTTTAGTGACAAATCTCAAAAGAGTTAAGCGCTAGGATCTGTTTTGTACAGTCAGAGCAGTAAATTAATACCCCAAGGATTAACTCACCCAAGTCTGAAGTAATCAGTAGTGCCATAATTGTATCATAGAGACTGAATTTGACTCAGCTAAGCTGTCACTGTCCTTCTGCCACACTGGAATGGTAATGGAAATGCTGTCTCCTGAAGAGGAGCTGGGCCAGGTCTAACATTTGATTCCAAGCGACCACACTGACACAGGTATCTGGTCATGATGTCAGGACAATGCTTCGTACCTTTATTTATTGCTTTGTATCAGTCTTTTATGTGGACCTGTTGATCAGAAGCCCCACAATTCTGTGAATGCTTGGTAACAGGTAATGAGCTTGTTTGTCATGTGATAATTTGCCATAAAAACGCTGGCATTTTTAACTATGAATTCAGTATTTCATAGCAGTTTCTGGCAATATTCCCAGTGAATCTGAGGAAATTACAACAACTCTGATAACCCTACATATGCTATATATACCTTGTAACAGAGCATTGTAAATCCTCAGTTTCTCAGGGAGAAAAATGTGTTGAAACAAATTTAAACAAGGACAATGTTTAACTCTGCTAGATTCAAGACTAAAAATGAGTTTGTTTTAGTGAGTTTGGCTAGGTTTTTTTATGTTTAATTTATTTGTGAAAATAGAAAGGGTCTTTTTAAAGTCAGAGTTATTTTAATTAAAGATGATAAAATGTTTCTAGCTAGAAAATTTTTTAAGGAGATAGCGTTTTGCAGTTTAATATACTGTATAAAAATACATGTTTTGTCAGGATATTTTACTTCCATTTTTAAAAGACTGAGTATCAGAGACTATTTTAGTATGAAAGTGAACTTTTTGTATGCACACAGAAATCTTGGACATGAACAAATAAATAGCAAACCTGGAGAGCCTTTACTCCTCAAATGATGCAGATGATTCACTTTCTTTACCTCTTAAATGTACATTTTCACGCTGTGTAATGAAGTGGTTGCAATAGTCACTGCATTTACTTTCCCACCAACTAAGCTGTGCTGCTTTCAAAGAAAGATATTTTTGTTTATAGAGACCTTAATTTTGATAATATATTAAATACAGTGAAATGAATATAGATATTCTGTCTGCTTTGTGATAAAGCTAAATTAATACCCAAAGGATTAACCTTCAGTGTGCAGTGTACTATTTTAGAAATTACTATTAGTTCCTTTTTAAAATATGTTTCCACCAAAGACATCACTTGTGATGGGGGTAGGGGAAGGGGATGGGGGTGCAGGAGAGGAGAAAAGCACTTCTAGTCCAACATGAGTAAAATATTTAAACTCAGCATCTTTTTTACTGTCGTTATATCTGCTCTAATATTTTCATTTAAGTGATGGAGTCTTTTTCATTGTTTATTTTTTGCTTTTATCCTCATTTTCTGAAAGGATTTATCTGCTATTCTGTAACATTTATATTCTTTATCAGCGATGTGTTAACAAAAACAGAACTCAAATTCTGGTACCAACTGTGTGCCAACAAAGTAACCTGTAAAGCATCTCATCTACTACAAAAAATTACAGTATTTCAAACTGTCTTTAGCTAATTTAAGTTCTTTTTCCCTTGTGAAGTTTTAGAGGAGCTGTTGTCTTCTGCTGTGGTTATGAGCCACCTGAGGTCAAGGACATGACACTGGGTCAATGCCCTTGGCACATTTAAACAAGAAAGGACTATTGGATTCAAGTAGTTTCCCTTGTAAACATACGCATGCTATCTGAAGATAGGATCTAATTACACATAAAAGATTTTGAGCAAATCACAGAGCAACCTCATTAATTCTGTTGCAGCTCTAGAAAGTATTTTTGATCCAGCACTGGGACACAGTTGCTTAAAATATAAACAAATAATGGTTTTAGTGACAAATGATTAACTAAACTCAAAAAACAAATATTAAAAAAGTCCAACCACCCACTTGTGGAGAAAATATAATAACCTTATGCTTTTAAATCTATTTTTTATCACATGTAGCAAAAATAATTAAATGCTTTATTCTCACTACTTGGAAAAGGAAATATTCCTAGATTTTTTCATGCATCAGAGGGTCTGTATGATTTGAAACACCTGTTTGAAGCACTGTTATATACAATCTGACTCATATCATGTACTTGACTTCCAAGTGAATGTATAATAAACTCTGGAAATAATTAAAAATATATTTCCACACAGAAGATGAGAGGTTGAAAATACTTTGTCTATTAAACTGAATTGCACTTGCAGAAATGCAATCTGTTAGTTACAGATCTTGCTCATATTGATGTATATTTGCCTTAGGCTCATGGTCTCAAATCTGATGTTATTTCACTCTCCTACTTTGGCCTAATCATTTTCTATCATGAAAAGATCTCGTTGCATTTTAAAGCCACCATATACTTTGAGAAAGATGATCTAAATTTAATGTACCTTGTCTTTTGTGTTGCTCTGTATTTGTATGTATTTTTATGAAATGTTTTTTCTTGTCTCCAATACTCAAATCCAGGGTAATTTTTGAGTTATAGCTCCTGTTCTTTGACAAATTTTGAACTTTAGAAAAAGCTTATATCCACTTCTTGATTAAGTTCTTCTATAAGGAAAGGGTACTTTTGAAATTCAGGTTTATTGTCTACATGTAGTGCAGTATTTTAGATGATATTATGAGCATTTTTCTCTCTTTACAGAACATTTTAGTTGTACTAAGACATATTGTGATGTCAGGTGGGGAGAAGTATTTGGTTCTAATGTTGTAAATCATCATATAAATTCTGATTGTTAATTATTTTTCCTTAATTTAGTAAATCCTGCTGACATTGATCTTTCTGGCAGACAATGCAGTGCCTGACCCCTCTGGGCACAGCCATTCTGTGCCAGCCATGGAGCTGCTGGTGGCTCTGCTCTTTGCTCTCCTTTCCCTGCACAAAGTGAATAAGCATGCACTGACTAGATAAGTTTGTCCTGACTCTCCTTGGAAGCAATTTTACAATATATCTCAAAGGCAGTATATGCAGAAGATTTTGCACGTGTGCAAAGCATTCTGTACTGGCTCAGTTCCAGAACACCTTATGAAATGCGGGCAAATTATGGAAATAAAAATAGAAAGAAAATTACTTAATAAGGCTCACAGTGCTGTGTAAGTATGTAGCAGTGGGATTGTTTTCCTAAAGTACATAGATAAAGCAGGAATTATCTTTCATTTCACCCCTTTCTCCTGAGAACATTTTTTTTAAAAGAGACAAAAATCCAATACTGTAGTAGAAGATTTTGAGAATAATGTGGGGGGTTTTTTTAATCCCAGGTGTAGGATAAATACTACTTACTAAAATATTTGAGAAAATATTTTTGCAGAGAACTTTCTATGCAAAACATTTAAATTGTTTGCAAATTGAACTTGCTACCTGAAGATGAAACTAATTTACATAATATGCACCCATCTTTCTCACGTACAATGTTTGTCAGTATTGCTAAGTATTTCCAGTGTATTAACTCATATAAATTTATAGCCAAATGCCTTCTACTCATTTTTCAAAATGTACCTTTCTATGGAGGTGAAAATTGTCAAAATGCAAATAGAGATGCTTGAATGACAATAAATCATGAAACCTTTTGGAAATGACTTTACCTTAGTCCATTCCATCCCACTCACATACTGATTCTCTAAAATAGTCCATATTTCTTGCTAATCACTGTTGTAAGTGAATATGTAAAGCTTCTCATGGAAAAATAGAACCCACAAACGGACTTACCAGTGGTGATAGAGAGACAGACAAAAAACAGATCTGCCATGACATTTGTCAATATAATTTGGTTTTTTGTTTATTTTTCAAACTTACCTGACCTAATGCATATTGATTAATTTTTGATTAAGTGACATGCATAAAAATTTATGAAAAAATAGTAACCTTCATTGAAGAGAAAACAAGAATGCTAATAAATGTTATCACAGAGGATGGTCACTTTTAAAAGAGGAAAAAAGAAAGATAGGAATGAAAACATAGCAAAGAATTCAAACCCATAAGGTGATTATCTTTTATAACCTTTATAGTTGCCCTGGACACATAAAATCACTAAAAATCCATAATATTCCAAAAGAAACTAGGTGATAATTACACATTCTATTGGATCATTCTGTTTTATCATACAAGTTTATTTCTGTGAATTACCTTAAAATTATATGAACATTGAAAATTTCAGTGCTCAGGCATTAGAAAGTTGAATACAAATGATCTTACAGGGAAGAAACCAATTTATCATATCATTAATTGCTACCATAATGGTAGCAGACAGGGATCCTGTAAATCTCTTTGATAAAAATAACATTGAAGAAGTATTCTTCATACGTTTCTTCTCTCTGTAATTAGCATCCCAAAGCTCTCTATATATACACAGCTCTATTGCTGGATGGTTGTTACAATGCACCCTAAACACCCCAGATCTTTACTGTTTCAATGAACAGAGGATTTTGTAACCAAAAAAAAACCAAAAACATGGAGACAGCTAAAACATGTAAGCTAGGTTTGGTCCTTAAATATGAAATAAGCTGAGTATTTGGAATGATTTGTGAAGAAACTGGATATTGATAAGAGTTTGAACAAGAGAAGTTACAGGTTGGAGCTATGCAAATGAAAAAGAAAAATCAAAGCTCAAATCTCCTACTTGAAAGATTTTCTATCACATTGCTTATGATGTTTAAAGGAGACCACACAATACTGAAACGATTTATGGGACCTATTGAGGACCTACGTAGTTCAACAAAGTGTAAATGAATTATAGCCTGTACCTTTGTCTTTCAGATGTAAGCTGTTGAGAGCTTTAAAAGATATTCTAAAAGTTTTCTGGAAGAGGTGTCATTTGAAGCATCCAATAAGGGCACTTAACAACTATGGATGTGTAAATGGGGTTTTTTTCGTGCCAGTTATGAGCAAAGTATAAAAATTTGGTGCAATGGATAAAAATCAAAGTGCTTCAGCACTGCAGTCACAAAAATGGCTCGAATATACTATAGAAACACTCCAGCTTGTTCTGAGATGACTATTTGACTATTTCAGGTGTTACAGCCAGCCCCCAAGGCCAGGGCTGCATCTTATGCTCTAAAACACACAGGTAAATTTGTCCACCCACAGCTTGGTCACTTCAGGACTTCATTACCCCAGGGTCATGCAAAAGGAGAGGCTGATGCTGAATCTGCATTCTCTTGGGAGTCTCACAGGCATCAACGTGCTGCTCTTGGTGCTCGTTCTTCTCTTGGGCCTGACATCCACACAGTGCCGAGTTACTGAGCTGAATTGTTTAGGAGACACACACACTTTCCCAAGAGCTAGAACAAAGGAATTTTTAATGTCCTGTAGGTGCTTCCATACAGCTGTTCCCAAATTATCAAGCAGGTATGGCTGTACTCATTTGATATTCAAAATTTCAACTAAATGCCTGTTTAAGAACCTTAATGTTTCCAGGCAACAATAGAAATGATCAGGATCTCTACATTAATTTTGTTTTCATATTAGTATGCACAAGTGATGTTCTATGATTTCTAAGTTTTCCATTAAACTTCCTTTCCATAAAACCACAGTGTTGTTGGGTGGGGCTTTTTATATTCATGAAAAATAAAAAGATTTTAGTGAGATCATTCTCAGTAAATTTCTAGTTTGTCTAAGAGAAAATTCAAAGATTCTCAAATGAAAAATGCATGTGGATGATCTAAAGAGACTGAAAAACACTACCATCAAAATAAGTCTCAAGTGTTTGCTATAGTGTACTGACTATCTTGAGAGAAAATGGCCCAGGTGTAAGTAATTACTGCTTTTGCTATTTTTCTATGTGATTTTGGACAAGAGGGAAATATTCCAATACCGCCTTATCTTCTTATGAATATCTTTGTATTGCACATCCTGTATCAGTATCTGAGTAGTCTATCTGTTATAGTTCCTAAAACAAAATTTAAATTTCTATGCCCAGTAAACAAAAGCAAATAGGATGAGTTGACCAACACCTCTTTTGATTTTCTTGATAAAGAAATTCCCCACTTCAACAGAATGCTTTGCAATCAAAATTTTCCAGGTTATCTGTATTTTGAAGCTACTCTATTCGAGTACATCTACAGTTCATTTGTAATATCTCATATACTTTGTATAATGTACCCAGCCTTTACAGCAGACTGTACATGTCTTTCAGAGCTAATGTCAAGGGGTATGCTTCAGAATGTCTATTCTTATTTTATTTTGTCACTAAGAGCTATTAACCTGAATAAAAAATGTTTTTTGGAAAATAAACAGCAGTTGGTGCAGCTGTAATTATTGCCACAATTTTTCCTGATTTACACAAATATTAACTTAGGGAATAATTAAAACCTGTAGTAAATTAGCTCAGTTGGTCAGACCATGGTGCTAACACCAAGATTGTGGGTTCAATCCCTGTACAGGCCATTTATTCACTTTGGAGCTGGACTCAAAGATTCTTCTGGGTCCCTTTCAACTCTGTTGAATAGAATATTTTGTGAATCTGTGAAATAAAAGGAAGGTGAAGGACAGCTCTGCTCCTTGGAAGAGCACATTGAGGTTTAAGAATGAAAAGGTGCCAAAGAACCACTGGAAGGATAGTAGTATTTATACCTTTCAAATGAATATATAATCCCCATGAAATATGAAGCTGAAACCATTTTGGATATGGCAGACTCTGAAAACTGCAAACAAAATTTACTGTCTAGCACTAGTAATAATTGGGGCTCTACTAAAACTTTATAACCTTCTTTTAAAGCTGAATAAAGACATTTTACATTCTGCTTATTTATTAGATACTTGCATCAGTACAATGGTGAGTAGTTCAGTAGTTTGAAGGGCAACATGTAGGTGATTCAATAATTCATGGCGCTGAGTGATAGAACTAATATAGCAACCTTCTGAAATGTCAGTATGCTGTGTGAAGCCTATTAGCAAAAGGTCCTCTTTTTCACAGAGAAGTTAAATAATTATTACTCAGAACAACAGAGTACAAATCTAAACATTTAGAAACAGTCAATAATTCTTGAAAGACTTTTCTCTTGGTACATTTTAGAAAAATTCATATTGCCAGTGCACCAACTGTTTATCTTTACCCCAGACAGTGAGGGGGTGGAATGTGAATCATGATGTCTCTTGTTTGTGTTGCCGTATGGAAACCAAAGAGGGTTGCTGATCATGGATGCTCCATTTCCACTTGGATTATTAACTAGAGCTCAGCAGATTTGGTTATGATCTCATACTTTCTAGTTATCCATGGCCAAGCATGAAAAAGCAAAGGCAATTCTAATGTCCCTATTCTAGATATGGTTTTAAAGAACACATTTAGCTTTGAAAGGATCATCAGCCAGAATAATCATATGCATAATGTATACATTCTTGTTGCATAGAGGCAAGCTAAGCATCATCATTTAGACTTCTTGCAGGTGAAAGACAGAAGTAAGCAAGCAGTTAACTATAACTCCTTTAGAAAGTAATAATGGCTACAAGTAGTGTAATTATAATAGACTTGCAAAGTGAACAAGAACAATCATGAAGCAGAGCAAGAAATGCCAGAAAGGCATTTAAGCCTGGTGTTTTCCTTCATAGTCTCTCTGGAAGGCTTCAGTTCTGAAATGGGGAAAAAACACTTTATTGGAGGAAAAAATGTCTACTTTATGCAAAAAAATAAAATCCCAGGAAATGTTTAAATTTTTTACAAATAAGTTTAAATAGCAAATAGACTGCAACAGGCAACAGCTTCTTTCTCAAAAAGGTCAGATTCCCTAGAATGTTCAGGTTAATGAATCCATATGTGAAGTTTATGGCTGCTTTGAGTCACCAAAGTAGTGCTTTGCAATAAAAACACCTCAGTACCCCTTCCTTGATGCATGGGAAGTGCTGCTTAATCCATTCTTTTACAACTTCCACCTAATCATAAGCATTTTTTTTCCCACATCCCTCATGCATCCAATTGGACCACAGCTGCTTTTAGCATACAGAATACCTTCAGATGCACAATTATTCCAGGCTGAGTTTGACTGAATAATGTTATTCCTAAGTTTCCTGGACAAATTAATTTTTTTATCCTGATTTTCATACCTTTTTAACTTAAAATCTGCTGGTTTGTGTTTGATTTTTTTTTTTTTCACCATATAAAAGACACTACATTACCTTCATATAATGACCTTACCTCACGTCCTAAATTCTACTGTAACCAATAAAAAACATCTGGATTTGAAGCAACGGGGTATACTTCTGCAGATACACAACATAAGACTGTGTCAAGAGCATTTTCTAATAGCTGCTTAAGTGGCAGGAATACAGAAATTATGTAGGCAGAATATGATACTTGATGTTACTTGAAGCACAGTAATAATTCTTTAAATTGCTATCCATTAACTCCCTGCAAAGTCTAAATCATAATTTAATTGATTTCTCATAAAGCACAAAAAATATTACTGCAAGAAAACAATGCCAACTTCTTGAACTGGAAAACTGCAAGTAAATGAAAAATAAACAAATATCAATGAAAAAATAAGTTACATAATTTTAAATGCAGAGGGTTTTTAACTTTTTAAGATAATTTTATATTCTTCTCATGTAGTTCTCTGCAAATCCTGGATATGTTTGGGGAATATGGATAGCTGGATGCCCCTGCTCAAAGTAGGCTGTAAAATAATGGATAAAATATTTAAAAGTGATGTATTTTCAATTTCAGTATTCTCCAAGTAATTGTCAAAGCTACTGGACAATTTTCCTACCTCAAATTGGTTATTTCAGCCTTATTTTATAATTTCAGGTTTCAAACTAATTAAAATGAGCATTTTACTTCTACTCCCAATGAGCTCTGGGTTATTCCTAGCTTAATAAATCTAGTAACCAAGACACAATGCCACTAACATCTCTGATATAAATCTCCATCCCCCAGCACAGGTTTGCCCATCAAGAATGGACCTTGGAACTGGGGTTTATGGCACAGAAAAGTAATTGTCACAGGCCAAAATTGTCTTAGGAGGATGCTCAGAAACAGCAAAAATGCAAGTCTGTAAGTGTGTAGCCCCAAGCTTATGCTCCAGTAGTACACACATGCATTTGTGTGGCTACTAGAGTCACACTGAGGAGTGAAAGTGTCACTATAGACACAACCTGTGCCTAGAAAACTGATAAATAAGTCAAGGTCACCAGCTGTGTGTTTGATAGGGGTGGAGGTTATGACATGGGTATCCATCCCTTCTGGCTCATTCAGTTGATACTGTGGGCTTGACTAAAGATCGCCAAGGCTACTCGTGAAAATTAAGTACGGTAAACAAAAAAAAATTTTGCTGAATCTGTAAGATACCATATTTTCCAGGATTTTTGCTGATCTCAGCCTTGAAGACAAACAAATTTCTTCTGAAGAGTAAATTCATCCTCTCAAAGGCTTCTAGAAAGTTGATATCTGAACTTTGTGGAGACAGACTCACATCCAGGAAACCATGAAAAACATAGTAGTGAGTTTTCCAACTTGATTTTGAAAATGATGATGCTGTCATTACCTTAAGATTTTGAAGACTTGAAGACATTTTAAAAAAGGATTACATAATACATAATATTCTGTCATCTAGACATGTCTGAACTGGCAAGATCTCCTCTCATACTTGATGCACATCATTTTTCTCATCTAATTTTAGACACTGAGAATGTGGAAATCTGCATGTAGATTTTTTTCCCTGAGAACTGAAGAAAATGATTGAGAGTAGCACTTACAGGAGGCAGCTCACCTGACTTAGACTTTGAAATAATGATTAAATGTATCACAAGGGGAATAAAAATGGAAGAAATATAAAACTCAGTAAAGATATCAAAAAATGTAATTGATCATTATACTTTCCCTGTTCTATGCTGATTATAAAATATTCTCTTCCTGATAGAAAGAAAAATGAGAAAGGGAAGGGAAGGGAAGGGAAGGGAAGGGAAGGGAAGGGAAGGGAAGGGAAGGGAAGGGACAGACAATTATGGAGGAGATTTTTTTCATGTTGAACTACTTCTCTGTTCAGTCAAGAAGTTTTGACTGACTTGACCCATAATAATTGTGAAATCAATTTTCTCAGAAAGTGTGCATAAGGTAGAAAATTCTATATTTTTCCAAATGTTCCTTTGCGTGCCTAGAATTTTATTTGATATATTAAAAATTATTCTAATTTCTAATCAGAAAATTTGAGTATTGCACTTGGGTCAGTTTGACATAAAAGAAGGCCAAGAGTATTGTTAAATTATGTAGTTTTACTCTGTGATATTATGGATTTGCAGTCTTGCTTTTGATAAAGTTTGATTAAATGGATTGCATGTGAAGGAGAGTAAGTCAAACCCCAATCGACACTACATACTTAAGCAGTTAAATAGCTGATAAGAGTTCCTCAATTGCAGTGAATTCTGTATTCTACTGATTTTTAGACAGAGTTTCTTCTAAATTATAAACAAAAACTATAGTTAACACTAATGTTGCTGTGGGATAAAATCCCTCACTTGATCTTGTCACACTGGCCTAATGCACATATGAATTTTGCTTTTTGGAACTTACAAAATGGAAATTTCACTGCAAGACAACTTATATCTGAATATATTCATTGCACTGGATTTTCCCAAAATGTTTATGATGCACAGTATTTTTCAGCATACAGAATTTAAGAATTACTGTGTTTAAGCAAAAAGCATACGGAATTTAAGAACTAATGAGTTTAAGCAAAGAAGTTCCTTAAGAGCTATTCTGTGACTTACAAATAACGGTAGACAATAGGATTCTAATACTTTAGTCTATCTGGTATTATTCAGTCTACAGTATGGGCCTAAAAATGCTTTGCTTACAGTGCAAACTCAACATTGATTCTCAGTAAGAGAGAGCAATATCTGTTATGTGTTATTAACCACCAGAGCCTCAAATCATTATTAATGACATACTACCAACAGGAAACCTGAGAAAATTAAAATATTGCAACTGCAAAGCTACTGGGTTTTGTGGTTAGCAATTTTGTTTATTTGGTTGTTTTTCTTTACTGCTATTTATTTATTTAAAGCTTATTTTACAAAAACATAGTAGTGAGTTTTCTAACTTGATTTTGGAAGTGATGATTCTGTCATTACCATAACATTTTGAAGACTTGAAGACATTTTAAAATAGGATTACATAATACATAATATTCTGTCATCTAGACATGTCTAAACTGGCATTGAGAAAATCTCAAGCAGAAATAACAGGTAACTGTAAGGTTCTCCTTTCATTTGAAGAAGTTGGCACTTTGTCTAATAGGCACAGTCAGCCACACAGACCTGTGGTTTTTTCCTGTCAAACACCAAGTCATGCAAATATGAAGAAATAAAGCCAGGACTTTCTTTTAAAAAATTTTTGCCTCTAGTAAGCAAGAGATGTTAATTGATTATTTCTGGACTACTGGGAAACCTCACAGTCTATAATATTTAAAAAGTTGTTACAAAAAAAAGACCCCAGAAACTTTGCTTGCCATTTTTTGCAGATTCAAAATTTTACTATGCAACAAATACCATGGTTTCAAAATTATTGAAATGAAGGGAATTTTTAAGTTCAGAAATCCTTTCTGCACGAAGTGTCATTATCTCATATCCTGGCTATTCTGGATCTCAGAAGAGAAGAATGAAAGTCTTTATGGACAGAGGACTAAGAAAAAATAAATGCATTATGAAAATAATACAGCTTATTTGGATTTTTGCAATTTTATTTCCCAAATAAACATGGCTTCCCAATTGCCACTGATGACTGTATCCAGAATTCTATGATTTTTTTAAGGAATATTTGCTTTACATAGTATCAAAGAAAAAGAGGCTATTTCCAAAAATATAAATGACTGACAGACACTATTTGCAGAGGTTACACAGGATTCTTCTCACTCAGATCAAAATTACTGAGGAATAACTGTCCCTGGAACTGACAGACTTCCATAAAGTTAAGAAAGAGACAGAGAGAGGCCAACCATACCTTGGTCAAGAATATTGTTGCATGTTGAATTAATAAATCTTTTTATATGCTTGTTTGGTGATTCACAGAAATAATTGTAGGTGATATTTGCTTCAACTGATGCTATAGGCAGTTTCTTTGCTGTTTCCTAGAGGAACTGGAAGACATCTATATCTGCCAAGTGAAAACCGAACATATGTAACACTAAGCAAAATCACACAGTTTGCTTGCTTCCTAATTTATTTTAGAATTTCAGAAAAGAAATTTCAAATAATATCTATGGAAACGAGTAACAAAGAATGCAATTTCAGGGAAAATTCTTTTTTATTTGAATTTTAAAAAATAGCACATGGATTGAAGATTTTTGTACAAACTGGTGTATTCCTGTGACATTCAAAGGAAGATAGGTAGAAATCACGATGCAGAATTTATTACATTAGGACTCAATATCGAATTTTTTGGCTAATAGAAGCAAAATATATTTTCTTTTACATATAAAATTATTGATACTGTAAAACTTGGAAATATTGGCATATATACTTGCTGATGAATTAGCCAGTGGTCACTTTTTCAAACAGAGTTCTAACACAAAGCTGGTTTCTTTCTTCTCAAAAGAAAATTAGCTGATGGAGGAAAGTCAAATGGCATTCTGAACACGAACTTCTCCATTTTTCTTGCTTTCTGATTTTGTATCTGTTGAAGCTGAGACAGCAAGGAAACAAAATTAAAGTTAATGCAGGATTTTGTGGTGGGTTGTCCCTGGTTGGATGCCAGGTGCCCACCAAAGCTGCTCTATCCCCACACCTCAGCTTGGCGGAGGAGGCAACATACAGTAGAAGGCTCATGGGTCAAGTACAGTAGTTTCACGATTATAAGCCGCACCTTTTTCACTGAAGAATGCAGCCTACGCTGATGCGGCTAATCATCAGGTGCGGCTTATCTATGGACAAATCCCAGTGAAATGCCAACCCGGAAGTGAGAGCCGGCCGGGGAGAGAGCTGCCGCGGAGCCGCTGCCAGGTGGGCGGTGAGCCGGAGCCACTGACGAGCAGGGGGAGGGCCACCGCTGGATTGGCGAGGCCAGCCCGGCTTTGCCACCTTCGCATGAGCTAATCAGCCGCCTTTGCCGCGTTCGCGTGTGTGAGCGAGCCGCCTTCACTGCAGCCAGCGCGCTGCCGCCGGCGCCGCGTCCCTTGGAGCGGGTCAGCAGGCGCCACTGCCGCCGCCTCCCTTCGCACAGGTGGGTGAGTCAGTGCCGCCAGCGCCGCATCCTTTTGCACGGCGGGGTGAGCGAGCACCACTGGCGCTCCTTCCCTTCGCACAGGCGGGTGAGTGAGCGCTGCTCCCCGGCGCTCCTGGGCACTCCTGCTGTCCGCTGCTCCTGGCGTTGCCGTCTCCCGCTGGCGGCCGGCCCCTCCCAGTGCAGCCCTGGCACTGCCTGGCCCCTCAGCAGCACCCCCACCCTGCTGCACGGAAAAAAAAAAGAAAAAAAAAAGAAAGGAAAAAAAAAAGCAGCTTATATTCGGATGTGGCTTATATATGGACAAATCCTGTGGTGTGCCCGGCTACCCGGATGTGCGGCTTATATTCAGGTGCGGCTTATAATTGTGAAATTACTGTACCTTCATTGGCAAAACAGACTCTCCTTGGGGAAATTAGCTTAATTTATTGCCAATGAAATCAGAAGAGAGGAATGAGAAATAAAATCAAATCTTAAAACTACTTTCCCTCACCCCTCCGTTCTTCCCAGGCTCAACCCTACTTCTGGTTTCTCTATAACTTCCCCCACAGTGGCACAGGGGATAGGAAATGGGGGCTGCAGTCAGCTCATGACATGCTGTCTCTGCTTCTTCTTCCTCCTCACAGGCAGGACTCCTCACATCCTCCTCCTGTTCTAGTAAGTCCCCACCATGGGAGACAAGCCTCTGAATTTTTCCATCATGAGTCCTTTTCATGGACTGCAGTTCCTCACAAACTGTCCCAGCATGGGTCTCTTCCATAGGGCGCAGTCCTTCAGGAACAGGCTGCTCCAGTGTGGGACCCCTGAGGAGCCCTGCCAGCAAACATGCGCCAGTGTGGACTCTGCTCTCCACAGGGCCACAGATCCTGCCGGGAGGCCGTTTTAGTGCAGCTTTCCCATGGAGTCAGAGCTTAATTCATGCATGCACCACCATGGACCTCCATGGGTTGCAGGGGCACAGCTGCCTCACCATGGGCTGCACCGGGGGCTGCAGGGGAATCTCAACCTGGCCTTAAAGACTTATCCAAACCTTCCTTTTATCACTGACATAGTTTTTCTTGTTGCCCTTGACGTGCCTGGACAGATGTAATTCTATCAGGGCTTTAGCTTTCTTAAACTGATCCAAGAAAAGCATTTGGAGATGCACTTGAGACAACTATCAAAGTTTATTTATGAAATTAAGAGTGAAGAGCCATTATAGACTGGAGGTTAAATAGCTTTATGAACTTTATGTAGGAGGTCATCTTGCCACAGATGGCAATTGGACTGTGAAATGATGGAAGATTTAGGAAAAAAAAATGTAGTGTCCTGAGTGGTATTAATGGAAGTTTAACTATCCAAGCAAAAAATGGAAAATAAAAACGAGAGGAAATAAGACTGAGGGTTTGTTTGTAGATGTGGCACACAATTGATTTTTAGCTGAATATGTGCATCAGTTTAAAGGGAAGGAAATAATAATGGCTCTGGCATTAAGTAATTCTGTCAAAGACATATAGTTAAATAAGCTTGTACTGGAAATTGATAAAGGCAAAGAAATACAGTTAACTAAGCTTATGGATAAAGGCACAGAAATCCAAATTGAAGAATATTTATTCCTAAATTTTGTAACTTGAAAGGTTAAGAAAATCAAAGTTTTATGAAAAAATGGCAAAAATTCATTATTCATATAAGTCAGTTGCTGGAAAATACTCTAGAGATAAAGGGGAGGGAGGAACATTGGTGATAGTTATCCCAAAATGTATATTTTTACAAAAATGTCTTCAGAGTAGAAAACTTAGTTAAAAGCCCACATCCTCTATTGTGCTTGGGAAGTTATGGATTTGTGGGGACAAAAATTCCCTTTTGCTATTAACAGCTCTGCCTTGGTAAATCTCCAAGTTTGTCACTGTCTTCCTAAGGTAGTGAAAAGGAGAGCTCCCTTACTGCCAGCACTTTTTTTGCCCTTTGTGTAAGGGAATCAACAATGGCCAGGGAAGACCAATCGCTGCAGCAATTCACATTGAGTGATTTGCTTATTCACTGTCTCATATGTGTTAGAATGCTTTATTTTGTTCTATTAAGAAAGGAGTGTCTGTGGAGAAAAAGGCAGCCCACTACCAGGATAAATGAAATCCAACTTCTTCCTGAAAACATTTGGAAATTCGAAGTTGATTGAGTGCAAGATGAGATGTGCAGGAAGAAGAAAATTGTACAGTGAAAATTCAGTGAGAAGAGAGATGGCCTAGGCAGTCACAGCTAAACTTAGAGACGACCAGAGACACACCTCAACATTTTTTCAACTGAAATTTCTGTTGTAGAGCTCCTCATGGCATTTTAGAATGAGACTAAAGAGTATGGCATATGAACTGAACAGCTGAGGTCGCGTGAGGTTACTTGTGTTCACGCATTCAAAGGCTCCCAAATATTATTTGTCTAAAATATATGAATCAAAAGTCTATGCAGAGAACCTAGCCATGAGTCAATCAGAAGCTGAAAGTTCCTTCTTGGTTTGCTTGTAATTCCTGACTCTATAAAGGCAACATAGAAATTTTGTTTCTGTTCTAAAACTCTGCTCTAGCTGACCATGGCAGATTGTTTTATTTGTTGAAAATGAGCTTTCTGATGTTAGGGACTACTCAAAAGTTAACCAACACTATTTTCTAACTTTTGACCTTAAAAATAGGCTGGATTCACACCTCTACATTAATCATTAATACCTCTGAGAAGAATGCAGAACCATCTTGATAAAGGATCCAAAATTTTTTTTTTTTTCTTCTACAGAAAGACCTGATTCATACTTCTGTCTTATCCACTTGGAAAAATTGCACCAATTATTTTATCTATTAAGTCCTTGATAATCAAGTCAGGAATCAAATTAGGTGTCCCTTAGTCAAAATTGATTCATAAAACTTTGAGGACCATTGTCAGCTTAGATGGCCTGTGACATCTATGACACAGGTAATATTTCCCTTTGATGCCTGATAACCACATGGCTGATGAAAGCAACCCAAATACAGTCATGTAGCTAAAAATTTATTCCAGGAATGTACTTTCCCAAACAAAGCTAATCAGATTTCATACAGACATATAGATTAAGGTGTTGACTTACAGGAAAAAAAAAATGGAAGCAAAATGTGATATTTATCTATTTATTTTTTTTTTCCAATTTAGTCAAAGTCAGAAGATCCACAGAAGTTACACAGAAGGCTTGTGTAACTATCTGAGATTATATAGATCACCTATTTCTGCTATAACATTTGCTTGCTTACAAAGAGGCTTGGGATTTTAGAGGGTTTTTTTAGCCTGAAAGGTAAAATAGCTTCTGGAAGTTTACTACTCCTAGGCTTAAGCACCTGCTTCATCTTTTCTCCAGTCTGAACCTCTGTATGAGAGGCAACAGAAGAGCCTGGAGGGCAAAGGGAGGACAAACAGCTGGAAACTTGACTCGCTAGCTAAGTGGCTAAGAGTGCCAGCTAGCAGACAGCAGACCAAAACATTGGTCTCAACATCAGCTCTTTTTTACCCAGTAATGTAATATAAAAAGAGTCCAGGAAAGTGAAGGCAGCCCCCAGGTTGACTTCTATCAGATGCAAACTCTATTTAATAGAGTCAGGAACTATAAGCAGACAGACAGCTCATATGAGTTTTGGTGTTTCATTTTCATGTGCTTCTTTGTCTGTTTAAAGAGACACACAAGCAACAGAGTGAACCACAATCAGAAGGCAGCACTGACAAAAACTGCATACTAACAAGGGTTTCTACAGTCTGCAGCAAAACTGAATCGCAAATTTCCCCCTTTCCAATCTTGTACAGTATTAGTCAAATAAGAGCCTGCCTGCACCAATAGAGGACTTAAAAATCACACAGAAGAGACAATTCCAAATTGTGAGTGTTCCATGAAGTTCACTGAATGCAAACTAGCATCACTATGTGATACTTATCTCAGTTCTCACTATCTTTACCAAAATTTCACAGACAATGTCAACTTAAAAATTTGCTTTGAGCAATACAAAGCTTGGGTTTTCTGCTTATTTATGCTTACTGCCAAGATAGTTGATATGTTCTGCTTAGAGGCATGGCTCATATGGCTAAGGTCGAGGCTCAACGACAACAGTTTAAAAAAGGATTACTGTCAAGAGTAAAGGAAAAAAAATTTGGACTTCACATTGTAGCCATGTTAACTGTATGAAAGCAACACAGGGAGATGTTTATTGGTGGGGTCTTGACAGGGGACCTGCATAAATTGACAAAATGTTTATTTTTAATACTAATTTATTCAATTTGGAGCAGCCCTGTTTACAAGTAATGCAAGTTGTGGCATTTAGGATGTTAGAATTATTGATAGATGTTTTTCTCAATGGTGGATACTTAGAAGTAAGACAAATAGTCTGTTGTATAATAGGTATGTTCTGAATTATATGTGCAAAGGGAGTCTGAGATAGTGTCACTGTCAAAATGGAAGCTTCAGACAAGGTTAATCAGGGAGACACTTTTGTTGAGTCACAAGGTTCAGAAAGGACACCTTGTTTTCTAATGTGCTTCTCAGAGAGGAGTCTAGGAGCAGCTGCATCCACTCCTAGTACCAGGCTTGGTCAGCACTTTATGTCTAGAGGATTATATGGGTGTAGATGAGCCACTAAATGACTGTCCTGAGGATTAGGGAGGGAAAACCAAACATACTCATCTGAATAAAATAGAATATTTCTTTAAACTAATGCTGGAATGAGAATAGACTAAAATACATTCATTGAAATTACTTACTAAGCAGCATAGATAGTTATAACTACTAATACACCACAGCATTTATCAAATCAATAATTTCAAAGCTATCTTAGTAAATATTAAGTAGAGATTGATGATACTAACCCATAACAACAACTGTGGGCAGGTGTCTTTCTCTAAGCCTTGAGGATTAACCTTGAGTGGTGTATCCCACTCATGGGAGAATTCTTTCCACACACTCCTGGGAGTGTGTTAGAAGTTCCCAGCATTTAAAAGTGGGACTGGGTTTTTATAGTACAAAGTGATTGACTGCCAGCGCTGTCAGCTTAGCAGCCTTTAGATCATTTAGCAGTACTATTGCTTCTTAGTTCCTTTGTCAGAAACTTTGTCTGCTTCGTACTCCCCAGTGCCAGATTCTTTCAGGAAACATTGCTCTTCACATCCTCAGAATGTTTAACTTCAGGATTAATGAGTCAACCTGGTCTCAGCATTCTTCAACACCAAAAGCAGCATGAACACCTTCTCCAATCATCACTGCTAACTTTTTCAAATATTGACAAATTTGAGATGTTTTACCCCACTTAGAGCATCCTCCTACAAATAGCTCTGTAAATGGAAAAAAGTTCATTATGGGGTATCAGAGTATATTCAGTCGTGTGAGTATATCAATGTTATCAAGAATCAGGAAAACAAAAACCCAAACTGAATCCATGCAAACCCATGCTCTATATATTAGATTGCCTTGGAAATAGGCATGCCTGATCATCTGTTATCCACACAATGAGGATCAACCCTGCAAAGCTTGTCATTGGTATCCTCTTCACAGCTAAACAGCCAAAGTGACTGTGGACAACCTCGAAGGAAATGTTATTGAGGGGAGGATGAGGTATAAAACTGCATTAAGTCCTTCTTCCTATAACTGTATTCATTCTTCACATTCTAGTGTTATTATTTCATCCTACTCCTCCAGTTTTCATTTCACAGCCCCTATTTTCACATCGCATTCTCTTTACTTCTTTGTCCCTGCCTCACAATTCCAGATCCCATACTGCCAAATATCCTACGACACTCTTACTATGTCCCATCTCTTCTTTTGCTTTCTTTTTCTTCTAGCTTAGGAGCAATTTTAACAGGGTAGGAATTCCATCAGCTCTCTTCTTCTACTACTTCTAACCTGCAAGTTTTGCTGCTCTGTTTCAGGGACATACTCATCCCCTGGGCCAGATCTAGGCTGCTGCTTGGCCAGATCCACTTTGTAGTCAGGTTGCATGGGTAGAAATTGGCTGAATGAGCAGAACAAAACTATTACGTTTGGCACCCCAGGAATTGTAATTTCTACTTCTGCTTTTTGTTAAAGCACTAAAGATTCAGCCCAGCTTCTGTGATATTCAAGCTAACATAAATTGCAACTATTAAGGAATTCAAGCTAGCATTTTGGGGTGTGTTTGGGATCCAGATTAAGGACATCCTTGAGCAAAACTTTTAGTTGAAACTGCAGAAAAGATAATTTGAAAGAGAACAAATAGATGGTAGAAAACAAAAGAAGTTACAAGAAAACAAGGAAAATTATTCACAGTTGACCACACCTTATGCATACAAAGATTCTGGGATATTTAAATAATGCCTGTAAATAATGACTGTAAATAATGCCTCTGCCTTTAAAGAGAATTCTATGTCATCATCAAATTAAATATTCCATTTCATAACGATATTTCAAATATCTTGGCTGAGATTTCTAAATCCAGTGTTCATGGGAGATATTGAAATAAATGAAGACTATTTACAGAATTGGCATTTTTCCTATGGCATGTAAGAATGTTGAAAGTTAATTAAATAAGAACCTGACAGGTTTTGGAGTCTTAAACAGAGCCTGAATGGTGTTCAAGGTCATTAGTTGTAATGAGATCATCAACCCAATGCCCTCTGCAGAACTTGTTTTCTGTTTAGCAATCGTGTTTTACATGTAGTCTGTGCTGATCACCAGTGTACAAATAGCAAGCAATTTATTTCTTTCATTAAACATGACTTTCGTGATGGCAGTAATAGGGTCCAACAAACCCTATTCAAGTGATATTTTTATCTCCAAGTCAGGCAGGTAAAATATTTTTTGCCATTTTCTTAACATTTCTCATTACAATGCCCAGATACAAGGTTGTTTTTTGAAAATGTGCTTCTTAATGTTTTGTTGTGCTCTTCTGAGGGCCAAGCAACCATGGTGGAACTTGGAATTAGTAGGATTATTATTATTGACTTAAATTAATTCTGACTAGAAAGTCTTTATTTTTCTCCTTCTGGAAGGTCTGGAGAGACGAAACAATATTGAAGTAGTAAAGCAGAAGTAACAGATGACTTTAATTGCCCAGAAAGGTTTCTCTTCCTCAGGAAACAGATGTCTCATGTTGTTCCCAAAGTTCTTACTACGTTAGTATCTATTATTTTAATCCTAACCTGTGAAATAGTCTTCAACACTAAACTGCCTGATGGGAATATTTATGGCTTTTTTTCTGTCCTTGATTGTTCCTACACAATGTAAAGAACATTCTCAGCAGAAATCCCATTGGAACATATACATATAATTGCTAAATGTTGCAATTACCCTTCAGGCATTGGTACCTTATCTAAATATTCACTACTATTCAGTCAAGCATATTTTCCTCAGGTTTGTTTTTGGGGAAAGAATTACTATCAAATGAAATAAAGAAGAGCATAGGGGAAATGTCTCTGCAAGCAGTAATTTACTGGCACAAAAAGTAATTATTCAATCAAATCAAACAAACCTTAATATTTTTAATCCAGTAATTTTTATACTCACTGGGACTGGGTTACTGGAGCTTATCGTCCAGTCAAAAGGCCATAGATTCAGTTTTGGCTGATAATACTAAAAATTCCTACTCATGTCAAAGAATGTGTTTACAGGACATTCATGTGACAATTTGAAATGCAGGCACAATAACTCTTTTCTCATTTCGGCATACGATTAAGCCTATTTATACAGGCTTAGTTTTATGTCACAGTGCATTTCCAACAGGCTTTATAATAGAAATTCCTTTTTTAAAGAACAGGAGGGTTTAAAGATAATCAAAACAAGCAAACAATGACAAAATAAACGAAAAAAAACAAACAAAAAACCACATGAAAACCCAACAAACAGACAAAAAAAAAATACCCAAAAAACCAAAACCCAACCAAGCAAACAGGCCTGTCAGTAGACTGATTTTGGAATATCCAATGCCTTGTGAGATGACAGGTAAAAATGACACTTTCATTAGAAGTTGTACAGGCACATTCTGGATGTGGAGATCTATATGATTTATAAGCAAATGCCAAATAAATTCAGGAAATTATCTAATTATGAGTTCTGAACACACCGCCCTAAACCACTATTTTCTAACTGCATTAACCCAATTTGAACTATTCCCCCACAGCTTGGTTATAGCTTCAATTAAATTTTCATTTTAAGAATTATAGTGTAGTTTGCACCCTTTGGCCCACGAGACTCAAACCAACATCTGTGGCTGTGCAACTTAGCATAGAAACCTGACTGCAGATCTTGCAGATATCTCTATGAAGGATAATCAGTTGTTACTCAATTCAAAATGAAAAATGGCACTTCATAAATATTTAAGCTGGCCTTTTTAAAGTCAGGGATCTAGCACTGAGTGTTAAGCATGTACATTAAAACCCATATTGTTTTCCCATGGCTCAAGGTATCCATTACTACTAATGCAAATACCCAGAAGTGGTGAATATAGGCTGCATTCACTAAGACATTGCGCTTTGAACACTGATACTAGAAAATATTTCAGCCAGAAGTAAAATAAATAAATAAAATCAGAACAGTTTGCTAAAACATCAGATATTAACATAGTAACTTGCCTGGGGCATATACGTAATCAACCGATTAAAAGCACATCATCATGCAAGCTAGCAAGCTATCAAACTCAGTGCTAATGACGGGGAAAAGCATATGTCCTGTTATCTGAGAGAAAGGAGAAACTATGTGAAATTATTGCTTGAACAGATAGCAATGGGGTGAGCAGATTACACTGCAGCTGATGTTGGAGGGAAAAAAATACAGGGTCCAGGGTTTTTGTTGTTAGATTGTTATTTTAATTTGAATATGCTATGCTTCAACGGTCTTTCCCTAACTGAAGATCTGTAACCTTGCTAAGCAATTAAAGCCCACAAACTGGTTAATAAAGGCTGTATCTAGAGAAATGAAGTAACAGAATCTTTTGTGGTATCAGTTAGTTATGACAGAAAATTCTACTCCTTGTCAGAAAACACTGAAAAACGCACCAAGTGTTTAGAAACAGAAGACTGAAAAAACCCAGGGTCTTCAAAAAAATAGCCTCAAAAATGGTATCGGTGGCTTACTAGATGAATTTCATGTAACACTTTAAAACTGATTCTTTTTTCCATACTTAAAAGATTCAATCCATCAACTGCGATGGAGCATCACTCTGTGGTCTTAACCTCTAATCTAAAGGTACTTCAGTCAATTCTACAGCCTCCCATCTCAGAAGGAGAACTGACGTTTTCTTCAGCCTTATTAAACATGCTAATTGTTTTAGAAGCTTTATAGGCATCTGTCAAAGTCATTCAATAATAACAAAATCATTGATAAACTGGGGAACAGAACTCAGAAGACACAAATGAGAGGTGACCCACTCTAGACACTGCCACCATCAAGTGAGAATAGGCTTCTTTCAAATAAGAATGTGTCTTCACTGCTTTGTCTATACTTGAAAAGTGCCTGCATGTGGCAAGACTGTGCATCAGTCTCTAGGGTGCTGAGTTGGACAGAAACACACATACACAAAGAGTTTGTGCAAAGGCCTGATAGTTCTAAGCTGCTTGCCAAGTAATACAACCATCACAGTTCCCTAGTTCTCTGAGATCTGTCCCATGCAACCCCTAATCATCATAATATCATCCATGCTATGGTAGCACCTCTCTGTCTAGCTCTGCCTGATATGTCTGGCAATTTATTTAAATCTGAGTTATTGAAATGGAAGTCGCAGTAAAATGAAAGCCTGAAATCTTCAGCTCCCAACTGCTATAATAAACTATGACTGCTCTAGAATAAATGTAACATTATGCTAATTAAATACAATGTCACAGAGAATTTATTAGCCAAACAGGTCCTTTTCTTTGTGGTAGAACTTCCGTTAATAAGCAGATGAAAAAGAAAGAAACAAAACTGTTCTTACTTGTCCTGGTTCTGACAGGGCTCAGCCCTTTCAAAAATAGCTGCAACTGGTGGATCTGACTTTGCTGCCTGCTTATTCCCTCCTCTTCAGAGGAAGAGTGAGAGAGAAAAACTACTCAGACAACCAGAACCTAGAGCTGTCCATACAACTGTGTTGCATAACACTGTGGCAGGAAAAAACTGCCCTTCAACACATGAGTCTAAAAACCATGAACTGGATATTGCAAGTGTATTACTAGAGAGTGAGGCAGCAAAACACAAGGGTTCTCTTGCCAATTTTGTATTACTGGAAATCAAGGTTTCCTTTTTTAATGACTGAATCTTGGTGACATCGCTGAGGAAAAATGAGAGTGCTTATGAAACTGTTATGCAAAAACATAAGTCTCCCAAAATATTTTATTTTTCAGCCTAGGTACAAAATGCTATAAGAAGGGAGAAATTTTGTACAACTTTTGAGGAATGAAGAAATATTGGAACATGGGTTGTTAACAATGTGAAAATAGGTACAGTTACGAAATATTTTATTCTGAGAGAGCACTCAAATGCAATTTTTATCTTTCAAAAAAATTATGAAAAACATATGTTGCAAGATGATAAAAGGAGTGAATCCTTTAAACAGAATTTAAAGATTTATTTGGCTGTTCAGATTTTAATTCGTAAAGACATTTACATATTTAAAACAATTTCATTCAAAAACAAAGAAGAAGTTGAAAAATGTGGAAAACAGCTTCTTCAGTAATTTTTAGATTCTTTGTTGACATTTAATTGAAATAGAGTTGGTTTTATGCAACATTTGAAGTTTAAATAATCCAGGATAGCAGTTAAAAATACTATCTTATGTAGCATGATCTGTATAATACCTGCTCTTCAACACTTCTTTTTAGTGCACTATGTAGAATAGAGGGCAGAACATGGAGAGACACAGAACACTGAGGGTGCTGCTGGAGCACACATTCTGATGTGTTTGTGCACTCCTGGGAAAAGTAATAAGGTACTAAGAGGCAGTTCATTCCTGCATAGATCCTAAAATGCCATGTTTCCAAAACAGCTCATGATCTGTGTAGAGCAAAATATTAATACAAGCAGAAAATCTTTCGAAAGGTGCCATAGGAGCTACTTTCTTGCTATCAGCACCAAAGGTGCTGTAGACAGAGAGAAGTGCTTTATCCTGGGTGTTACATACTGCTTGACAAACCAACTGGCAAGTTATTAATTCAAAAGTAGACATTCAGAGTTGGACCAGAATTTGACTAAATATTCTTAGGGCATGACAGATCATTCCTGATAAAAATATATTACATATATTTGTATAATTACTTCTTCTGGTTTAAAACCCATGGCTATTATGATAAGTAACAAAGTGTTTAATTCTCCATAAGAAAGTCAATAGCTCAGTAGGTTCTATGCAGGAGTTAATAAGCATTTTGTGGATCACAAAATAACACTATGTTTTAGCAGTTTTAACTTGTTCACCAATTGTAAGAAGTAGGCAACATGGGTTCACGTGAGCTCTTACATCATATGTAGACAGCGCCAGAAAGACTACAATATTATTAATTATTACTTTATTATTTTATTATTAGGAAATTTCATTCAAACCTGTATCAAAACTTCTGATAAGCAACTTTATTTTTACAGCCTTAGCATAGCATAGGATAGCAAAAATTCAGAGGTGTATGCAAATTTAAAACTGACAGGGAATTTCCTAAGTTTAGCATTACCTAGCATGTATACTGCTGCAGCCCCATAGTCGTTACATTGCTATAACTTCTTGAACAGAGCTCAAGTAAGTATGAAGCTTTTTTTTTTTTGAGGTTTTGGGAGTTTATTTAGTTTCTTATCTATCCATTTTATTTGCATTTTGCCTTCATATTGTTCCAGAAGTTTTTTTGTTGTTTTGAGAATAGAAGGGTTATACTTTGTCCATAAATAATTTGAACAGAATAATTTGAACAATTACTCACAGCTGTTGCAATCACTTAGAAATATTCAGTAAATGTCATTTCTCTGTTGGAAATTCCAATACTTCAGAATCTGTAGATGTTGTATAGCAGAATAAAAAGCAAAAGCCTCAACTCAACTGCAAAATAAACAAAAAGTCATGTTCATCAAATTTTCCATTTAGTTTAAATAATTTGCCTGTATGAAATGCTTTATTGTATATAGTAAGATCATATTACATGTAGTAAAAGCTTATATATATATTTATATTGTTGTTTTTATCCAAACTATCAATTAACACAATAATTTTGAAAAAAAAAATAAAAATAAAAGCATTTATAATCAGAGAACGCTGGAAAATGCTGAGCTGGTTATTGAGGACTGTAATTGCCATCACAGGAGAAAGAAAACATAAGTCTCCTTAAATCAAAAAGGATCCTAATTTTTGTGCTAATTTTTCCACCACGTTAAATAACCCGCCCCCCCCCCACAATCTTTGAAAACTATTCATCAACAGAGAAAAGTTGCCATCATGCCACAAGTCATCGACACTCACTGACATAACAACTTCTGTAGGTGAAACATATATGAGCTGAACCAAAGAACAATTGCAAAGAGTATTTAACCAGAGGAAACTTCTGATCACTGAGTACGCCATTTAATTTGTACAAAAAATGGCATATTTTAGAACAAGGATGATGAGAATTATTTTTACTAAATCATTTATTTTGGCAGCTGTTTAGCAGGAAGTTATATAGATTTGCCAATGTTTCAGCCACTAGCAATACAATGATAATATTGAAAGTTAATTTGGGACTCTGGATTTATTATTTGCTACTCTAATTACTTGCTTTAGTGAGAAAAGCAGCCTGAGGAAAATAAGCTGGAATAGCATCACATCAGAGGACTGTGATAGAACCTCCAGGCTAAGTGATCTGAGGTGTTGCCACTTGCAGAAAGACTTTGTATTTTTGGTTTTTTGCTTAAAGTGTATTTTCTCTTCTGAAGACTTTTTTTTTATACCAAAGACTGTCTGATTTCATGACATCATTTTCAATAATTTCCTAGGAAGAAAGCTTTTTTCCCATCTCTTTGGCCTCCCTTCTAACCCAGTGATTCAGATTTGAAGAGGTAATAAGAAAAAAGGAAAATTCCCTTTGAAAATATCATTTGAATTGCTTTAATAACTTCTTTGCCCCAGAGTGAATATTGAGTTGTGCTGCTGATAGGCAGGGAGAAGGCTTGCACCAATTAAATGGAGTCCATTGTTATTCTGCCCTGTCTCATTTTTGTGCAGTGATCTTCTAACGAAATAGGAAGAGACTGTTTAGTACTAATGATATTTTCTGAGGAAATAGGAGGATGCCCTTGTCCATACTATGTCACTGTAATAAGCAAAAGATCATGCAGAGCATTCAGTTTTCTGCTAATTCAAAATAGAAGTACATGCTGTAATAGATGAGGCCACTATCTGTGGCTTCATTTTGATATGTAGTATGATATAAAGTGTTAATATGTCTGAAGTTTAATTTATGATTTGCTCCTAAAACCTTGCTTCCAATATACACAGTAAATTCAAAGTAGCCTTTGTGTTCTCCTTGTCTTCCAGTGCTTTGCTTAAACTATAGAATGGAATTTAATTAAAGTCCCTACTTACTTCAATAAGAGAAGCCTTGTCAGTTTAATTGATTTTTGGTCAAAGTAGTATTGATTGGATAAAAGCAAATCCATTTCTTTCCCAACAATTAAAACATTTAAATAGGCTCTGTCTCCCTTTTGATGAAAGGATGTGAAACCACTGACATCTGTTCCTGTGGCTGATGTTGATCATTAGCAAATGAGTTAATATACATTTATATTACTACTCATCTAGTTTGATTATAATATTCAACTATATTAAGGTTTCTAATATCTATTAAAACCCAGCAAGCCCTGTGAAGCCTTTACTATATTCATCTGTAAAACTGTTTCAAACAAGGTTTTTTTTTCCTAGATCTGAGTCTGTACTGAGTTCTTTTAGTTCTCATAGAGAATATGAAATTGTGGAGTATTGAGAACTTCAGAGTTACTGCTTACTTAAATATTTTTAAGATTGTCTAAATACCATCTTCCAGAAATCAGTTATAATTTACTTGCAGAGAAATATTTTAGCAGTTCTAAAGTCCAAAAGTCTTCTCTACAGATCTTCCCCACAGTGCATCCCAATGAAACTTGCATGGAAATTTCTACCTTTAACTTATCACTTCTGTTTGAAGCCTATTGTGTCTTGCTAGAGCTTCTGAAAACACTAAGACTTCTAAGATTTCTGAGATCTCACTTTCCTTAGCAGAATAAGATAAAAGTGAACATGATTTCACACCTAAGGTCCATGTAGGTCTCTTTTCTGTCTCCAGCACTAGCCAATGTTCAGAAGTGCAATGCAAGAAATAGCATATGTGGAGTGATGCTTCTCCCTGTGATATTTTGTCAGTGCTCTCTGATGTGGTCCTTCATGGGCTGCAGGGGCACAAGCTGCTTCCCCTTAGTCTTCTCCACAGGCTGCAGGGGAATCTCTGCTCTGCTTCCTGGAGTTCCTCCTCCCCACTCTTCCTTGCTGTCAGCAGGGCTGCTTTGCTCTATTTTCCCACTCACGTTTCACAGCTGCTGCACAGCATTTTTTACCCTTTTTTACCCCTGTGATGAATTATCACAGAGGCATCATTGGTGTCACTGGTGGGATCAGTTCTGACCAGGGGCGGGTCCATTGGAACCAGCTGTGTCTGACAGGGGCAACTCGCCTGTAACTTCCCCGCTACCAAAACATTGCCATGTAAACCCAACAAAAATAAATGGCACCTGTAGTTTTGTAAAATCCACACATAATTGTAAAAACCTTTCACTGGGAGTGGAATGGTTCTGGAAATGCATCTGGTCCTGGGGCTTTGTATTACTGGACATGGAAACAAAAAGTACTTATAACAAAAAAGTACTTATAACTTATAATCTGGGAGAAACAATATGAGAAGCTTGGTAAAGTTTGAGTCTTGTCGGCAGCAGCTTCAGACCTCAGATTGGAAGCTCTGCCAGACTGGAGTCCTCTTTTTGCTATCAGCTATATATTCTTTTATTTGATTTTACATCTGTCTGTAATGAAGTCAGTTTTTAAAACAATTCCAGGCAGATAGTGCAGTGAGAAAATATCCTAATAAGAAATAAAAAGTATTTCAATAAATTTTCTGTGATAGATGAGAACTTGTGACATATTTTTTCCCTGCTGAAATACACTGCAGTGTATTCATGACTGCTGGAGAAAATGCATCTTTTTCATGCAGATTCTCTTACAGGGGAAAAAATCCTCCGAAGGGAACTTCTCTATTTCCATGGAATTGTTTGCTTAAATCTGTGTTTATCCTCCTTCAGTCATATGCAGTCATAGGAAGAAGACTGGTAATGGGCATAGATGTGCGTAGTTACTTTTCTAAACATAAGTTTTACCTTGGCAATACTGTAGAAATTAATTCTAACTTTTTTGGTGCCATTGTGTGCTTGTTTTGTTTTGTGTATTTTTTTCCACCTACTATTACCTTAGGATGCTAAAGTAGTTAGTCTTATTTCTAGTCATCTACCTGATTATTATAATATAATAGCACAAACAATAGTTTGGAGTGTTTTTTTTTTTTGTCTGTTTGGTTTTTTTGGGGTTTTTGTGAGTTTTTTTGTTTGTTTGTTTGTTTTTTGTTTTTTTAGGTTTTGGGGTTTTTTTGTAAAATAATGCTACAAGCTATGTGGGAAAGCAGGGGTAGAAAATATGTATTGTGCTTTCATTAAAGGAATCGGGCACATTTTGCAATGTTAGCACTGGTATGTGAAATGTCCAGGCTTTTAAAAATTGAAATCTTTTCAGCTAGCAAATTATTTGCCCTCTCTAAGCATTTATCTCATCCTATTTGCCTGATTTGCATTGATCTTCATTTAGAATTCTAGGAAAGAAGAAGCCTTGACTGCAATGATTTTTTAAAAATGTTTCTGATCTGTGCATTACTCAAGATAATTATGGAAAACAAAAAATAAAAATTCTTAGTTCAAATTTTATTTATGATATAAAATTTCTTTCTTTTCATCAATGTTGGTAAGAACTACATCTTTTCAAATATTCCACAAATCCTGAACACAGTCAGTCAGTTGAGAAACTTCCCAGCAAAAATTATTGTATTTTCAGAAGCTTGAGAAAGATAGATTTTTGTTTTCCATTGCCCTCCTGAGTTAGTACAGACAAGTCACAAGAAAGCAGTTACATGAAACTATTTTTTCTTAGAATAGTTTTATGAATCCTTCCGACATATCCTTGATTTTTCTGTATTTTAGCTAGCATTTATATAAATGAACAAAAGTTAAACAAGCCAAATAAATACTACATAGTAAGGTTTCGTAAATATTCCCGAAATCTCCTAATTAAAAATGTCCAGATTCAGTAGAGAGCAATAAGAAACCACTTTTCTCTGACGGGCAAGAAGTAGACACTGTGCTAACAAGCATGGTGGGAGACAGCTTCACAACTTTTACTTACAAATGTATCTGCTAATTCTTCCCCATGTGCCTAGCAGCCTCTCTGTTCCTTTTCCTTCCAGGTATGAGTTAGCAGAGCAGCAGGTTGCAATACTGTATTTAGTCTTAAAATTGCCATTAAACTTAGAGTTTAATAAAGTTAGAATTTGTCTGAAGTATTCATTGAGATTTGTGGCATCATTTTTTTAAAGCATTTAGCGGGGGGAAAAATGATCAAAAGCATTAATTATCACTTAATTAGATGGTTCCTTGCTACTTTGCCTGCAAATCATGCATGCCTTTAGACCCCCTTCTATCCCATAAAATCACATTTCTCTGTCCCAGGATTCTTGCTGAAATAAACAGAATGGCATGACCTCAAGAGAGCTCCTTCAAGCATAACAAACCTTTTCCAGCCTTTAACCATGTGAAGAGTTTTTAGGTGGGGGGGTTCTCTTTAGTATCTGATAGCTTTATACCAAATTGCCTACAGAAACAATAATTTTGCCAGTGGTAAGTTACTTCTTTCTCCTCCAGATCTCTCCCCACCCTCAGCCCAGCAGTGATATCGCCACAGCAGAAACGTGCCTGTCTCTATTGTCACCATAAAGATAAGACCAAATTTTCTGATGAGATACAGGCCAGACCATGATGACAATTTTGTCACTGGAGTAACAGAACTCTACCCCTGATCTATTTGGCTTCATTCCAAATACCCGATCATTAACAACACTGATAGTACCAATGAGTATTTAATGCATGGCAGAGCAACACTTTTTTCTTTCTAGGTCACCCCTCCCCTGAATGTGATGGGACTTGTGTGTATGGCTGTCTCCTGGGAGCATCTGTGCCCCCATCTGCATGTGTTTGTGACTGATACTGCTTCCTGGGAACTCCAGGCACACAATAGCCTAGGGTGATGTGAGAGGAGGTGGCAGGCTGCATTTCCTCAGTTTTTGTTAGTGTAGGATTAAAGACAAGGATAAAAGGTTACAGCATGTTCTTTTCCTACCTTTTAAATCTGTATTAACCTTCTTATGGAAGAAATAAAAGCTGAGAAGTACCATTACAGTCTGACCTGCCCTTTTAAAATTAGACCTGCTGACACCGGCTGAAAAATATCTAGAAGTGCTCTGTCCATTCAGTTTGCACATCATAGTATGTATTTGATGGCAGACACCTTCCTCAAAGGAGCTACTAGTTGAAGATTTAATTTATCCCTCGTCTTTATTCCTTATTTTCTCTTTCTGTTGACATCAGTTGGACTTCAACTTTACTTGGTTTCAGATGTGACTAGAAGCAGAATGGGGATTTGGTCAATGATCAAAAAAACTAAACTGCTATCTTCAACTCTATTTCATGCTTGCCTTGTGTTACAAATTACGCAAATCTAGAGCATGACTGACCACACAGATGTGTCTGCTGTCATTTGACACACTCCGGCTGGATATCCCAGATATCCAGTGCAGACTTCTGTGGGGCTGCCAGATCTGATGTAGAAGCTACACTCAAATGCCTGCTGGGAGAGCTGTCTCTGGAGGCCTGGTGGGATTCTCTGGACAGTCTCAGATGAAACCCGGTGCCCAAGGGTGAGCAGCAAAAACATTCTCCAGGCAACAAAGTCAGTGCTTAAATGATACTCAGGCACTTGGCTGGCCAGTGCTGGAGCCTGTTTGCAGGGGAGCTAAACCACTTTCCTTTTCATGCTGCTGATATTAGGGACACAGACATCTGCTAAGCATGCATAAACTAAGCATATATAAACACCTAAAGCTAGACCTGAACTGCATTGTCAGAGATGTAGAAAGCACCTGGAGGTGTTTTAGTGATGGCAGGAAATATAAAATAGCTGTAGATATTTTTGAGTACAGTAATTTCATGCATTTAAGGTGCACACTTTTGACTATAATTTTGATCGAAAGCAAGAAGTGTGCCTTATACTCCAGTGTGCCTTATATGTGGACAAAGTTCAGAAATTTGCCAACCCAGAAGTGTGAGCCGCAAGTGCCAGGGGCCAGGCTGTGTGCCACAAGAGCCACTCCAGCTGGCACCAGGGGCGGGAGGGAATGCTGAGGCCTGAAGCACAGGGAGGGCACCTGGGCTACGCTTAAAGGCTACACCGATCTGTGAAAAATGTTTGCAAATTGACCACCTGCCAGTAAACCCCATGATTCGGTTACTATTTCGTTACTTTGTTGCATGTGGATCCTCGCTGCAAAAAAAAGTGTGCCTTATACTCTGGTGCACCTTATATATGTGAAATTACTGTACTGATCTGTCTTACCGTGGGATTCACCTAGGTAGGAGCAGCACAGTGAAAAAGCACACCTCTCTCTCTGTAGACCCACAGGTAAGTCCAACACTGCACCATAAACTAATGGAAAAAATGTGTGCCTTCATGCAATTGTGTAGTGGGAATCAACTGAGGGACATTTCTGATAGATGAGTGTGACAGAATAATAGAGAAAAGACTCTCAATGAGGCATGAGAAGTATGACACTGATTATGTGTTTGATTACGATTTAGATTTATTGCTAATATAGCATCTAAATATTACCTATGCATCACAGCTCTCCCATGTCTGGAAAACATTAATTACACGAGCATTCAGCCAGTTCTTCCTGCAATATCCACCTGGCATTCTTATCTCAGGACAAATTTCACTGCATATCAGAGGAATGGAGGTGTTCACCAGTCTGTGTTTGTCAACTCACAATATGTCTGCACTCCCACAGATGCCCTTGGTCCATAGAAAAACCAAGGTCCAGTTTTGGTCTTCAGTTCCTTGGTGCTGTGGCTTAACACCAGCCAGCAACTAAGCCCCACACAAATGGTCATTCACCCCTGCAGTGAAAGTCCAAAATCCAAAATATAGCCTCATATTAGGTACTATGAAGAAATTTAACTCTATCCCAGCCAAAACCACCATAATCAGCAAATTCTGCGATGCATACCTTGGTCTAAAATGCATGTTCAATGTTTTACTGAGTGCTTTATGGGTGGCTGCTCATTAAAGAGAAATTAAACAGGATTTTAACCTTAAATTGAGAGTGTAAATTCAAGGAGAAATAGTTGAATTGTGAAAACAAATTCAAGTATAAACAGACTTGTCTTTATATTAGAGATAAGACCTCAAATATTATGCATTCATTGGTGCATCCTGCTGCAGACCTAATAATTCAGAGAAGTATCATTTTCTATATCCTTCTGTCACAGTGGTTCCAATAATCTGGACCTTTTTAAGATAGAGTATTTTTGAAAATTCTCAGTGACTTTTAGTCTTTTTTTGCTTTTCTAAATCTGACAGTTATTCCTAAACACCCTTTTCAATATAGCCTGATTACCCCTGTTTACATTTTCTCATGTTTCTGGCACCCTGTCTCACAGTAATTAGGGTGGTTGCAGCTGGCAGTAGGCATTTCTGCCACGAGCATCCCTAATTCCTGTCATCACCTAACATCTGCTCACTGATATCCTGCTCCTCAGCGTCTTAATCTCTAGCTCATTTATCCTAGGGGTAAACATCTTCAGGAAGGTTTGTTTGTCTGCTCTGTTCATATCAGAAAAGTGAATGCTTTTATTAACTGTGATTTGATCTGACACATGCAACCAAATTCAAGTGTTGTTCTGTGCAGCAGGAAGCACATTTCTTATTCAAGTGTGTTAATTCACTGTGGTGGTCTGGATTATTGAAGACATTTTGATAATGTTATTATAAATTGTGTGTGTCTAATGAGTTTCAGGGCAATAACTATACTAAAATAACACTTTTTGAAACTTTAATACTTGTTTCCTATATGCAAATTTTTAAGGAAAAACAGGGCAGTGATGCTTCAGCTGGACTGCTGTGCTTTCTAATTCAGTGATTATTGCTGAGATTCTACATCTTTTATGAAATTATGCCAGTCCAGTGAAGCAGCTAAAGTTATACCAGTTCATTCTGAGCACACACCCCTGACTTTAGATTGCAATGTCATTGGGCCTTGCAGCAAAATGTAAAAGAAATGCATTTTACTTTAAAAAAAACTAAGGAATAGAGTAGACAACAAAAGAGAAAGCAAAAGCCTCCAGCAGATTTCTGTTTCTTCTGCTTTCAGAAGACTTGAATGAGGATTGTCACTGAGGTTTGTTAGTTAAAAAAATGCATTTTTAAAGAACAAAACTCCAGTAACTTCATTGTTACACCATAATGATTGAGATGAATGAAAGCACTTTTGGCTTTGGGGACCCAGGTCTGATTATTACAGTTTGAAGACCTCAACAGACTAAAATAAAAAACTCATCTGTAAAAAAATAAAAAAAAAATAAATTAAATACCACAAAGAAGAAAATTTGGAGAGAAGCTTTTGTAACCTAAACCAAATCCTTATAGAAACTATGAAAACTTATCCAATCCTGAATCCTACACTGGAATAAATGAAAATTGTAGGGACAAAATTGACCTGTGCATCTGGAATAGAATCCTTCACAAGGGCAATTTGTTTTATTCTCACATAAGCTTCAATTACTGACAACAATCTTCTCGAAATTATGCAAAGACATTCTCTTGTGAAACTTGACTGTGAGGGATTGGGACTACAAGCTTGACTTCTGGATGATGCTTGATATTAAAAAACAAAATTATACACCTATACATCCACAGTTTATAATTGTTTTTTTTCATTCAAAACCTCATACCTATATAAATTTGAATTGATGATTTTTTCATTCCAAAGTCCAGGTCAGCTGTGAAAATCAGTTTTGCCTGAGGAAGGTATGGGACATTTGCATAGTCACTGCAATCCTTGCTTGCCATGTAAAATTTGCTCACTTTCCTTCAAAAAATTAGCAGCTCCAAATTTGGGCAGCCAATAACTGTCATAGCAGGTGCTTCCTCACAGATATAGGCCAATTGATGTATGCTGATCATTTTAACACTCATGGATTTGCAAGAGCAGCATATCAGCACTATGGAATGATGAAGATGTAGCAGAAGTGATAGTCTACCTTTACAAATCAATATTATCAGTGCGGCACAGACTGAAACCATATATTTCTTCTTATAACCTCTCCCTGAAATGTGCTTCACTGCCAAACTGTGTATCATGGAGATGTAATCCAGAAATATTTTATTCTTGTGGGGTGCAGATATTTTTTCCTTTTTGGTCCCCCATTTTTCTCATAGGTTATACTGCAGGCAGCTGACTTTGGCAAGCTGCCAGACCCCCACCCAGCCACTCTAACTGCTCCTCCTTAATGGGACAGCAGAAAGAAAATATGATAAAAAGATCTAGTAGAGTGACACAAAGACAGGGAAATCCCCTATCAAATACTATCAGGGGAAAAACAGTCTAGACTTGGAGAAAATTTAATTTACTGTCTGTTAAAATAGATTTGGATTGTGAGAATCAAGGACAAATTAATATAACACTTCCCCCTCTCTGTTCCCTTTCCCAGAGTTGAAGTCACTCCTTCATCTCCAACTCTATCTCCCTGCTCTGAGCAGTGTGGTGAGGGTGATGGTGGAATGCAGTCAGTCCATAACAGTTCCTTCTCCTCATGCTACTCCCCTGCTCCTCCATGGACTACAGTTCATTCAGTGAATATCCCCTTGCTCTGGTGTGGAGCTCTCCACAGGCTGCACTGTGGGTATCTGCTCCACAAGCTGCAGTGGAATCTCTGCTCTGGTGCTTGGAGCACTTCTTCCCTTCCTTCCCTCGCACTAATCTCTGCAGAAGTTTCTGACACCTTTTCTTTTCTCATTTTGCCCTCACACTCCTCTGTGCTGGTTTTGCCCTAACCACCAGCTTGACAAAGGGGCTTATCTGTGTCCAGTCAGTGATTGGAAACAGCTACTCACAGAGAAGGTGTTCCATTACAACCTCTTCTTAAAGAGGCTGGCCTTGCTTTCTCCCAAATGCCTTGGAAGGGTGCTTAAATCCACTTAAATCCAATGGAAAAAGATGAAATTCAGATTAGTCTAGAGAGGAGAAAGACTGAAGCAAGGCAGAAGAGCAGCCTTCAAATGCAGGTTAGACAAACATTTCTCTGTAAGGGTCCATGTTGGGTAATTTTGGCCCTGGGTAGAAGAATTGTGTGTTCAGCCCTAAATATTGGTTTTGAACCATTACCATCATGAAGACTCTGAAATTCACTTATGAAAGCATGATGTGTATTAAACTAATTTCTATCAAGAGTTGTAATTTCTGTGACTTTTTAGATGAGTCATGAAACACATATATGGTATTGAGAAGTATACTCCCCAAGTCAGTAAACACCTGGTTTTATAACTTAGGTTTGTTTATAAATGTTTTATGACTATGTTTATGTAAAGTTGGTGAGGCATTGGAACAGATTGCCGAGAGATGTTGTGGATTCCCCATACCTGGAGGTATTACAAACCATGAGGCTCTGGTTTAACTGGTCTAATGCTCCTCATGGCAGGGGGGATGGAACTCCATGATCCAAATTTTTTTCTAGGGCAAGATGTCAAAGAACAGACTTCATGTATTTTATTCAAGAGTCTTATTTTGACAGGGTTTGCTGTCAAAATACTGTCTCATGAGGCTTGTTGTAGAACTGTAGAATGACATTATATCCTCCCTTTTCTCTGTCTATCGTTTATCCTTTTCCAAGAATGCTGCCAGCTTCAGTAGGAAATAGTTCATATATCATGTGAAATAGAAAATTAAGACTACATCAATTTGAAACAGTTATGGAAAATGTTGTTTAGTTATAATGTAAAAGCCACCTTTGCCTTTTCATTCAAAATATGATTAACCCTGTCTAGAATCTGCCTTCCTTCCTACCCATCTTTTCATCCCTATCTGCTTATTTATGAGATATTGTTGAGTTTTCGGTTTTGCTTTTCCCTACTATAGCAAATTATATGGCAAACTCCACACAAAGTCAGCACCCTATTAGTTATAGCTATCATGTGCATCCACAGCAATAGTGATTACTTATTCAAATACTGGCTAAGGAGGCCAAACAAAAAAGAAAAAAAAAAGCTTGAATTTTTTTTTTTTTTTTAATTTTTATCTTTATAATAAACAGTACTACTTAAAAATGGAGATGTTTACCCAGGCTGCCAATCTGCTCTAAACCAAAGCTATAACCATCAATCATGAAACACTATACTAAGTCATGAACATTCAGTAGCTGGCCAGTATCTCATCTACAATCTAAATTTCTCTTTCTTATTTGCATCTCTTCACTAGATATCTGTTCAGGTCTAAAAAGACTTGGGCAACCTTAAAATTTTCTGTAGTCTTCTGGGCTATCTCCCCTAAGTAAGCTAAGACCAACGCTTTACAATTTTGTTTACTTACCTTACTGTATGAGTTATTTTAATTTTAATTTCTCAACATATTTTGACTGATAACAAAAACATTAGGTCTCCATATGATACTTAAATTCTACATTTAAAAGTTACAATGAAATAAACTGCTTGTAAATACAGCCAAAACATGGATAGATGTGTCAGTGTTCTTATCATGGTGATTCAACTTTTATTTCTTCAATGAGACTATTTTTTTTAATATTAAAATTACAGATTCATTTTTTTTTTGCTATTTTTTTCTGTCCATGTTGCTGTCACTTGTAAAAGTGGAAAAAGATACCATCATAAGAAAATCAAACCTTTCAGTGGGTGTGGTTTAGGAATGGTGATCACCAATTCAGTGTCACCACTGAAACTCTCCAAACCACAAGATGCTCCACTTTTCCCCTCCCTTTGTCCCATGTGGGAGGATGGAGAGAAGAATTCCAGGCACAAAAGGCAAAGATCACAGGTTGAGATAATTTACTGGAAACAGCAAAGAGATAAGAAAACAATAACAGCAACAATTCTAATGACAGAAACTACAAGAAATAGAAAGAATTCACATGGAAAACGTCCAACAATAGAATATATCCCTTGCCACATTTTCTGGACTAGAAGGAATCCCTTCTCCCTGGAAGGGAGTGCCTCAACCCCACCCCCTGCAATAACGTAGCTTGGTACTGATTAAAGTGTCTCCTGGCCATGCCCTCTCCTGGCTAATGAAAAAAAAAATTAATCCCATCCTGGCTGGAACCAGGACACACTGTAGTATGCCAGTACACTAAAAAAGTTTGAAACCCCACACATCTACGTTCTTGTCTCTACTTAATGTACTGCTTGATTTTGCTGCTTTATCTACCCCTACTGTGTGAGAGAAAGGGAAGGTGCATTCTCTTGTAGTTATTTTCATAAATATCAGTTGCTGGTGTCCCAGCAGAGCAGCTATTAAAATCAGAAATGAATACTTACACAGCATAATTCCCAGAGTTATAAGTAAACCTTCATGTGTGCACCAGAGATAATAGTCACCTATTGTGATTTATTTTTTCTTTTAGTTTACTTAAGCTCTTCAGAAATGAGCAATAACAGACACACATGGACTTTCAATCCTTACTTTCACATTGAAATATTTTTGGTACATTTTTTTTCCCACTTTTGTTTGCAGCTACAGCCATCAGATTTGTCTTGCCTTGGACACTTTCCCTCTTCTCCTTCCTCAAAGTCCCAGAGAAACAAAGCATTTGGAGTCACTGTGTTAATCTTATATAAATGATTAATTCCAGAATAGTCAATACTTTGCACAGTGTCTACTTCAGATCCTACTGTAACAGTCGTGGTGTTTTGGGTGTTTTTTTCCCCTACAATAATAATTCAATAATAATAATTCCTGTATAATAATTCAGTGATTCATCTAACAATCACCTCTCTAATCATCTCTCCCTTCTAATGGTGTGAGTTTAAACCCTGTTTACCAGCTACATTTCAATTCCCTGAAAATTTTACATTTTTCAATAAATCTTCAGAAATCTGATGTTCACCAGCTTGACACACTGCTTTCTCTTTTGAGGAATTGAAATCACGCAGAGCAGTACATCACTGCTTTGTTTCCATAGCTTCCACATGTTGTTTGTCTCCTCTAGGTTTCTACCTGGTATCTCAGCAGTCCTGCCAGAGATTTGGCTAGCTTTCCTAGGTGTCTCTATAACTTGCCTTCTTTCTCTTGTACGTCTGTTGGTCTTGAAAGAATAAATAATCTGAATTCAAAACGTAAAAAGAAACAACAACAACAAAAAAAGCAACTAACATATTTAAAGCAAATGAATTTCTGTTATGAATCCAAAGAGTTGTATCTTGCATACTCATTGGCACTGATAAGTCACAACATGGCCTGACAGCTTCAACATTTGAATTTGTAGTGAGGAACATTGCTTTGTTTTTTATCTTTATTTCCCCTGCCCTCCCCAAGCTAACAAGCTCTTTATATATGTTATGGATAAATAACATTATATAGAATATATAGTGTTCTCTTTTTAAAAAGTAAAATTATAAAAAGAGAATCATTTTCCTCTGAAGGTCAACTTTATGGTGTTCACTAATTTGTTAATTAAATAACAAAGCATGTTTGCTTAGAATAGCTGATCTCTAAAACAGAATAACTGAATACATATGAGCTGTATAGGTAGATAGCTAGATAGAATCAGTATAGTTCAGGCTAGACAAGAAAATGCTTTTCTTCCTTAAAAATACTGAATTTTTTTCTTTCTGTCTATGATTTCTTCAGGATAAGGTTAGCAAGACATAACCAATCCTTACTGGCTAGATTCAGCAGCCTGAAATTACATACTTTTGCTTTACAGTCTGTTTCGTGGAACAGCTAGAAAACCTTTTAAATCTTATAGAGCCTTTTAAATTACCTGGGAGTGAGGGGGAAAACTGTGCAATACCCAAAATAATTTTAGAGACGCTCAGGTTAACATTTTATTTGATTCTCATCTGAAGTTTAGGAAGTTCAGCTGCTATTTGCAGATGGGGCTGAGTCAAAATCTGCAAAAACAAGAAAATATTGAGGTAAAGAGATTTATGTGTTATTTTTCCATACATCTACATTGCAGGATCTTAATCTATTAATGTCATCCTTTACAGAGAGAAAAGAGAGAAATAGGCATATCCATAAATACTAATACCCACTTGAGGTCTGCAATGCATAGACCATAGAAAAAGGACACTGTAAAGACTGGGGATATTTCCTTCTTCTTCTATACACAGTGGTAAAAATAGTCTAAAAACACATCTTCAGTCCACAAGAACTATTTTATCCAATCCTTATTCTTTCCCCTGCATTCCTTACTCCCAGTACTCCATTGGAACAACATGGTCTGGAAAACTTCTATAGACATAGAAAATTCTTGATATTCAGTTTTAATGATATTTTCAGACTGCAAGGAGTCAAACTCACTATGTGGCACAGGCTAGTAAAAGATGTAGTGTGTATAGTTCTGGTAGCTACCTCATTAAAGAAGAGTTTCTGGTTGTTAAAATTAGTCAAATATTTTCCTTGGCCAGAAATTAACAATCAGAATCCTTCAACTTGAGGTGTTCAAGTGGATTTTATAGCAAGCCCTCAATAAGGTCCACAAGCTCTCTTTATGAGCAGGATCTAAGTGCAGGTCAAGAAGGAAGAATTTGATCTCTGAGAAGAGCATTCATTACCATACTTAGGGTTTCTAATAGCAGGCCTGAATAACTAGCTGCTGTAATTTTTCAACTTCTTTTTCTTGAAATAGGCACTTGGAAGCAGTGAGTAATGATCTGTAGCATCTCTTATGCAGAGAGGTTTTTCTTCGCTCAAAGAATCTGTGTAGGCACTCCTCCTTCAGTCTTGTACTCAGAAGTAAAAGACTGAAGAGAAGCCCTGAGCACCTGAAAGAATTGCTCTTTTGAAATTGCTTTTCTGTCCTCTTCTACTTTTCATGTTTGTATTATTCACTATTCTTAATATTTCCTTTTCATTTAACCAGAGTCTATCTTTTTCTTGGTAAAAGCAAATGAATGTTCAGCAAATGCACAAGAGTCATTATAGAAAAAAGTGTATTAAAAAACTCCATCCCTTTTTGCTTGATTTTAGAGACACTTAAAGTAATAGTATACAATCTACAGTCATTTTCTAGTCATTGTACCTTGGATTATAATTTTCTAAATTACTGAATTGAAAATGATCACATCCTAATATATTTGTTACATTTCTTTTATTTGTTTCTGTACCATGGGCATATTTCAAAGATTGCATACAGCATACCTTCATCATTATCTTTTTTTCTGAAGGAATTTGTTTGACATCCTACACAGGTGGTTTTTATTCATTAATTAATAATAGTTTTGGTGCTCCTTTAGTCATTTATTTGTTATCATTTGACATTAACCTCTGTTTGAGGAATATAAATTATTCAGGTTTCTTTTAAAGTCAGAAAACCAAAGTAAGAATTTCCACAGGCCTATTCAGAGAAGATCCAAAGAAGGTACACATCTTCTAGGCTACAAAATGTTGATCATGATATGACTATCTTTCTAAGTTATATTGTATATATAATATTCTTCTCTCATAAATATTCTATTAAGATATATAAAAATCAGGTGTAATTTAAAATTCTTTAATAAAAGCATGATTGGTGGAAATTTTACCTTTGTATTTGAAATCCCACATTAGAGATGACTTTTTATTTAAAGGTTTAATGCAAAGTAATGCAGATGTTTGAACAGTGCTTGGCTGAAAAGCTGAAGTGTGTTTTTGAGGACACAGTGTCCAGGCATGGCACAGAATCCAGTAAATGTTTATTTTCCTGTCTTAATTTCAACATTTCAAAAGCTAGTAAATAACTGAAAATAGAAGAGAAGTTATAAGAAATAATGGAATGTAGTGAACAAATTATATGGGCCTGTCCATTGTTCAGCCTTATGTCACTGAATCCTTCACAAATATTTTTATTTGAAAACCAATACTGTCTTGATACAGCTCATTTTAGGCAAAGAAGAATCTTTTAATAGTTTCAGTCTGCAGTGAATTAGGCTTCATACCTATTCCTGAAGTCATGGTAACTATCAGTTTTCTACTACAAAAAATTAAAGAAGTTGTCAATCAATTCCAAGGAAATGTTCAGTGCAGCATTATCAGCATGGAAATATTTTAAATACATGTTCTCAAAGTGGTCCTCAAAATTATACTCAGTGATAGAGTAGAACTAGAAAATCAATTTTACTCTTCCACACTCTTATGCATCTATTTTTCCATTGAACTTAAAATACATATTACTGATTACTCTTATCTACAGTTCTGTTTCCTTTCTTTCTTGGTGATATTATACACTTATTGAATATGTTTTGAATGCATTAATATCTGTGCTGTTGTAATTTTTTATTAGCATGTACTAATATAAGAGAAAGCAAAGTTTGTGCTGTTATTAAATGGTAATAAGTTGAAAAAGCAAAGTTGAAAAATTATATCTCTTTTGTAAAATACATGTTTAAGTAGGTAGGGACTAGGAACAATAAGGAAATGCAGTATTTTTAATGGACAAAAGGCTGAAGGACATATTTAGAACATTGTATTTTAACAACTATGTTTAGCTGAATCGACCTTCGCCATGGTGAGATGGTGTACTCCCTGTCCCAAAATCTGTAATGATTTGCTTCTCTAAACACATAACAAGGTTACTAAAAACAAATCTCACTATTTTCGATGAAGTAACTGAAACACAGGTTCTTCCTAATATCCCTTCCCCATCTAGCAGATAAAAATTTCACCTCAAATTCAAAAAGTACTCTGTACATACAGTTCAGTAGTGTACAAAGGCTATGGGATGTAATAATTATAAAAGATCTATATTTGAAATACCTAGTAATTAATTTACAAATGGAGCAAATTTCCAAGCCTTTAATTCTGGATATATGAAAGTATGTGTTTGTGCTTCAAAGTCCTGTGGCGATACTTGTGATATTGAGCATTTCTTCCATTTTCATGTTTTCCTGCTAAAATTAAAGCTTTGAAGATATGATTTTATGAATCTAAGTGTTCTTCCTAGTTTCAATCCTAGATGAAATTGAGTAAATTCTCAATTGTTTGTGATAACTGAAATCTTAAGGAACTGTGCTAAAACAAAGAAATTGAACAAAGTATTTAAATATACATGTAACATGTCCAAACCCCTTGGCCAGGATTTCAGATAAGTTAACTCAGAAAAAAAGAAAAATTAATAAACTCACTGGTGCTTTGCTACATAATGACCCTTTACTGTAGGACCTTTTATGTTTGTTCATTTACTTGAACGTGCCAAAAAGTGCTTAAAGATAATATAGTCACATAGATTGCCTCTGGTCAATTTTGAAGCAGATCCAACTTCTCAGCTATTATCAATCACAATATGTCATTCTATTCCTGGTTAGAAGTCAAATCTTCAGTTTCATGAAAAATTACAAGCTTTTGTCTTTTTTTTTTTTTTTCTTCCTGCATGGAACAAACCTTGTTGTTTTGTTGATTTTTTTTTTTGTTTTCTTCCAAACTGGATTTAAGAACACTTGCTTATTGCAGTCTGGGCTTTCAGGCAATGCCATAAAAATGATGGCAGTTGGCATTCACCATATCAGGCTAAGTATCTTAACCTCACATCTGTTGACTCTTCTGAAGTACAAATCTTTATCTTGTACGAAAATACAATTACGTGACACTATAAAGCACACACACAGCTAGTTAAACTTTCAGTTAATATCAAAACTTGCCCTTTAATTAAACATTTTATATACACACTTTGCTTTTATCAGGAATTCTTATTTTAACAAAAGTAGCCAGGACATCTGTTTTCACACTGTAGTATTTCTTGTTACTTATATGGGGTTTTTGTCTGTGGGTGCCTAAGATTTTTAAACACTTATCAAGAGAACAAGCAAATAAAAATAGAAAGGGACTTGACACATATAAAAGGTTTCAAAATTGTGATCCCTCCTATTCCAATTCAATTTAATTTAATCAAATTTAAATTGAATTCACTTATGCATGAATAGGCTGTTTATTTCAGTGCAATTTTTAAATTGTTAAATATAAAGCTCTCTTATATTCCCAAAAAGTTGAACAAAAGCCCTTTTGTAGCTCTTGATGGGTGAAAGTGCCCCTAAACACTGTATATCCCTATCTGGAAAATTATTATGGTATGTTTTGTATGGTGAAATATTGTAGTTCATATTATAATTGTTCTTGGTGAAAAAATGTCATTATGTGGAACTAAGTAATATAATAAATCAAGAAATATTTACTAACGGTAATCATAAATTAAAGTAAAGCATAGATTAATATTTTGTATATATTATATCCATGTTTTAACAAACATTACATTGCATTATGTGCTAAGCTCAGATCAAAAGCCATGAGAAGTCCATATTTTTGTTACTGATACAGCTGTTCTTCAGAATTGTGAAATCTGTGCCCCTCTTTCAAAAAGATTGAAACAAACTCATGAAAAGGCTCTTCAGAGATATTAATAGAGCATTGTTTAACAAATAATTGCTGCTGATCTCTTAGTAAGAAGACTAGTTTTCAACATTTGTATGTATTAGATATAAAACTTCTGATAAATTAAATCTTCCAAGGAAACACACACATATACACATGCTTTTATTTTGCACTTGCAGTGTTCTTTGCATTGGATAATACACTATAAATATTACAGTAATTTCATGACTATAAGGTTTACCTTAAAGCCTAAAATTTTGATCGAAACCCAGAAGCGTGCCTTATAATTCGGTTGCCTTATATATGGACAAAGTGCAGAAAATTGCCAAACCGGAAGTGCGAGCCGCGAGCTGAGCCACGAGCTGTGAGAGCCGTGCCAGCCTGTGCCAGGGACGGGCGGGAGTGCCGGGGCCCGCAGCATGGGGAGGGTGCCTGGGGCTGCGTTTAAAGGCTACGCCAATTGATGAAAAATGTTTGAAAATTGAGCACCTGCTAGCAAACCCCGCCATAGCACGATTTCGTTACTAATTCACTACTTTGTTGCACACGGATCCTCACTTTAAAAAAAAAAAAAAAGAAAAAAAAAAGTGCGCCTTATAGTCCGGTGCGCCTTATATATGGACAAAGTTCGGAAAATTGCTGACAACCTGGAGGTGTGCCTTATAATCCAGTGCATCTTATAGTCGTGAAATTGCTGTACTTTTATTTATTTAAGTCTTGGAGATGTAGGCTGACTAAAAAAAGAAAACAATTGCCATAAGACAGATGACAACTAATAACAGATAATAGCTTGGCCAGAAGCTCAGAGCAGGTGTAAGTTAGATAGAAGGATTTGAAAGAAGCATAAGTGCACTGCAATTCAAAAGTTTTAATGGAAAAAAACCCTATCAATAAAAGAAAATCTGTGATTACTGACTTAAATTTCTTTTTTTTCAGTTATGTGCACTTTAACAAACTACCTTTTCAATGAAGTTAAGTCCAAAGATACACTTTAATAGATGCAGAAAAAGTTAAAAAAAATTGTAAAAAAAAATCAAAAAATGTTCCGAGTCTTTGATTTGAAAAAAAACAAGAAAAGAAATTATTAAAACTGTGCTTTCTCATCTATAGAAGTGCGAGCCATCAAAGAAAAGGTAACCTGTACAAGAAGAGACTGACATAAAGGAGAACACCTTTGTCAGTGTTTCTGAAATGCATTTCCATTAGAGCAGGACATTTATGTGTGAAGTGAGGAAGTGAATTGAATTATACTAATTGAAATCATTACTTATCATCTTTGGATTTTTATCAGAATTTTTGTCAGTTATAAATTTCGTTAATGTCTTCCAGTGTTTTGATCTATTTCATTTTTAATGTATGATGCCAGATACTTTTACTGGCAGTGGGTCCTTTCATGATATCTAGATAACATGCAGACTCTAGATATCCTGCTGATAAGGTACCGGCTGAAAAAAGAAAAGCCTCTTTCATCCTAGATTTCAAGGACAAAGGAGAACATGAAACATACAGCACTGCTTGAAAGGTTTATCCTATTAGTTCTTTTCCCTATGCTGTTGCACAAATTTATCCCTAAGAACATAGCAGATATTTGATGGTACAAACAGAAATTTCAGTTTTTCTTTTTAGAAGCATGTTAAGCTAACTCCTCAAAAGGATTCATGATAATAATACCAAAAAAACTCCAAACTGACCAATCAAAAAAAACTAAAACCCCTTGCAAACTAAAAAATGTTCATTACTGTTTTTATTCTTCCATAAATGTATTATTTTTATATCCAGACCACTAGAAGTGGCAGATTTGCAGCCTTCTTTTAGATTTCTACTGCCAATATGAAAGTTACTTTCTCCTTTATCAGTCAGGGTTGTTCTTTCCTTATAAACTTAATTTGCTTTTTTAAATATTGATAATTTATGAAATGTTTTCTTTGAGCCTATTTATCAAGCCACATATTGCATCATGTATAAAATTTTCCCTCTGCCTTCACTTCTTTTTAGTGCTTTCTACATGAGACAGACAATAGCAAATAGAGAAATCTACTTATTTTATTTGTTCCCATCTCCTTCTTAACTATCATGTTTTTTAAATAAGTTCCTTGAATCACTGTTTTGAATTATCATGTCTTTTTAATAAGTTCCTTGAATCACTGTTTTGAATTATATCTGTCACATATCCTCGTCTTTATTTTGATTCAAAAGCTGAATATGTTCCATGATTTTACATTCAAAAGAACCAAGCTATTTGAAAAGATTGAGCTCATTGTTATGCTTTTGAATGTATTTTGTTTATGTGATAGAATGAAAAAAAAGTTTTATGCAATGTATTCACATATATGAAAAAAGAGTATAAATATAACTATTCAAAATATGAAAATAAAACAGCTTGTAATATGTAACATATATAATATATAATCATATTCTACACATAACAAAAATGTAAAAGTCAAAGGCAGGAAATGGACAGATAAAAATGGATATAGAAAGAAATAGCAACAGGACATGGCTCAGAATAATAGGCAATCTTTATATTCCATTTTCATTTTGTTTTCTGGATAGGATATTGCACTCCAGTATTTACTTCAGTGAACAGCATGTTCCAATTAAAAAAATAATGATTTAATAAAAATAAAGTCAGCTGCTTTTGTATTATGGCTCTTGGATGGCTTGATAAAACCCAAGTATTGATCGATTGAAAGTGCCAATAAAAGACTTACAGTGAAACAAATGATAAAAAAATTCTTATCAGAATGTGTAATGCACAATAACAATAGCCTAAAGTAAAAACATGTATGTACTCCTGCCTTGAGGTATTTTTTGCCAAATTTTTTCTTGGACCAGGGAGTGAACAGTCAAGAGCTGTTTCTGTGACCTTGGTAGTAATTTTATGACTAGTTGGATGAAAGTGCTTGAATCCATTGGCTTTCTTCCTTCAATCAGCTGAACAAATCACTTCTGTTATTCACAGTCAGCTTGGGGTCTCTTAATCAAAATCTACCATCAATATTTCCTTTTTATATGTAGTGCACGGAACTGTGTGGTTGCTGATTTGTGCTAATTCTAAAATGTCTAGTTTCTAAACATGAAACTGTTCCAGAGAGTGTTGTTTGGTTATGAATAATTCACCACACCATGGCTAAGCCTGCACATTATCTAGAAATTTCATAAAAGAACTTCATACACACTAGTAGTCAGTAGTCATTTGTAGAGATGTGCAGCAGTTCTTTTCTGAAAGGCTTTATCTGAGACCAAACTCTATAGCTATTTAAATAGGATGATCTGTTTCAATAAGTGCAGATTCAAGTTAAAAAACATTAACAACAAAAAAAATTTAGGCAAACTTTAAGGAAAGCATATTTATTCATGTGAATTCCACAATCAATAATTCTTTACTCTGCTGTACAACAATGTAGTATGGCACGTTATTCTCCATCAATATATTTTTCTCCAAGGTGAGTATGAGAGTTTATTCCAAACTTTTGTAAGTGCAGGTGGTATGAGATATGGCCCTTTTGCCACATATATCTATGTCAGAGTGAATCAGGAAGCCAAAAGTGCATCTTTGCAATACAAGTCTGGACTAAAATAGTGTGTTCTACACTGCAACTGATTGTATCAGAGCTAGGGACAAGAGCACCAAAAGGAGATTCCTTGTGCAACAGCTGTAGTCCTCAGAACCTTCTCATTTCTGTTTTTGCTGCCTTGAAAAGAAAAAAAAAATAGAAAAAAAAAGTCACTTTTGATCTAGAATGAAGTGGCTAAAGTATAAAGCAGTTCAACTAGTAAACCTTATGCTATCATAATTAATGCTGTTTCCACATAACAAATTCCTCAGAATATAAATTCAGACCAGAAGCAAAAAGAAATTCCAAAGAAGAAGTAGCAATCCTTTTAGCAGCAGAACTCTTTTTTCTCATGGATTTGAGTTCTGTACAAACTTACACCTCTATAAAGGTATTTACACTTTATAAGGGTGACAACGCTTCTTGATGCTGAAACATTTGGAACACTTTTGCACATATCACAGTATTTGAAGGCCAGTCAAGACAGTCTCCGTGACACGTTTCCTACCTGCATTCTCTCATTAGGTTCACTGACAAAGCCACTCTCTTCTGTTCACCTAAGGAATATAAATTTTGACTAAATTTGTGACTTCTTAGTAATTTTGAGATTTTTACTTATCTGTTTTGAGAGATGTTGACCATGGGATGGGTGGAAGAAGAAACAGGCATACGAATGTGAACTAAAGAGCCACACACAGAAACAGACACTCATAAAAAATGATCATATCTCTGCAACTTCTAGTAAGAAAACCATACTGAGAGATTCCTCTCTATGATGCTCAATCTGTTGGCTGAATCTTCCAATGGACAGCCTCTCTCATTCTTCTCTTCTATGTGAATCTGACTATTTGAATTAAAAATCAGAATACTTTACACCAAATTGTTTCAATTGCAGTATTTAGTTTGTATGGCCAGGTTTTGGTAGTGGGGGGCTACACAGGATGGCTTCCATTAGAACCTGATTAAACCACATCCAGAAGAGCCAGTTCCAGGCAGCTCCAGGATGGACAAGCTGCTGGCAGAGGCTCAGCTTATCCAAAATGATAGCAGCTCCTCTGTGATAACATGTTTAAGAAGGAAGAAAGTTTATTGCATGGGTTAATTGCATCCAGGGAAGACTGGGACAAGAAGGAGCCACTCTGCAGACACCAAAGGCAGTGGAGTAGGAGGGGCAGGAGGTGCTCCAGGCACCAGAGCTGAAATGTATTTCCCTGCAGCCCCTGGTGCAGCTGGTGGTGAAGTAGCAGCCCATGTAGATCCATGGGGATGCAGAGATCCACCTGCAGCACCGGAGGAGACCCTCACTGGAGTGGGTGAATGCCTGACAGGAGGCTGTGACCGTGCCGGAGCAGGGTCCTGGCAGGGACCTGCAGACCCTTGGAAAGAGGAGCCCATCCTGGAGCAGGTGATCCAGGGGATCCAATGGGGAACCTATACTGGAAGAGGCTGTGCCTGAATGACTGCTCCCAGTGGAAGACGGACCCACATTGCAACAGTTCAAAGATATCTGTTGTTTGTGAGGTGGATTCATGTTGCAGAAGTTCATGGAGTCCTGTTTCCCATGGGAGGGTCCCCATGCTGGAGTAAGGGGACTCCTCTCCATGACAAGCAGGAGAAACCATGGGTGATGAGCTGACCACAGCCCCCATTCCCTGTCTCTCTGTGCCACTGCAGGAGGAGGTGGAGTTGAGAAGGAAGGACATTTTTAAGATTTGTGATTACTTCTCATTATACTTCTTTTGTTTTGTTAGTAATAAATTCTGATAATATCCCCAAGCTGAGTTGGTTTTGACTATGATGGCATCTGACAAGTGATTTCTTCCACTCCTTATCTCAACTCATGAACTTTTTGTTATATATTCTTTCTCCTGCCCACTTGTGGAGAGGAGAGGAGAGATGCAGTGGTTGTGCTGGGTGCCTGGCATTCAACTAGGGTCTGCCCACTGGAAACACTAATTTAAGCAATTTCCAGCCACAGATATAGACCTATAACTCATGTTCTGATGATGAGAGAAATTATGATTATCAAACACATGTTGATGTTGACGCATACTCATTATAGTGTTTTCATTTCACTTAGAGCTTTTGAAACCAAATTTTTTCTTATTATTTTTAACCTGACTCCAATTTCTGCTTTGTAAATCCTCAGTTTTTCATATCCATAGAACTCCATCCCAAAAACCTTCTGTGCAGATAAAGGGGACTATTTGAATGGTTAGAAAAAGCAGATTTAATCTTTTTTCATTTGTTATTTTTTCTTAAAATGTAAGTACTATTATATATGTAAATGAGCCAAGTACTTATGGGAAATTAAGTGGTCAGGTATCTGCCAGTGATTGTTCTGTACTCATAAGCATTTCTTCAAGATTATACTGTCATTTAACCACATTTATAGTGTATTAAATGTCTTTGTGCAATTTAGCCAAGCATATTCTTCAACATTTCCCGTAGTCATGCTTTCGTGAAGAGAAAATAATGAATATTAAAAGACTTTTCAATTTAGCTAAGAAAAGTGTAGTGTGAGACAATATCTGGAATGAAAATTCAATGTAATTCTAGTCATAAATTTGGCATAACACTTTAATAACTGATCAGTTATTTGGAATGATAGATTCTTTACCAGTTGAACGAAAGTCTTGCTTCGTAACAACAAAAGCCATTGGACTCACTGCAAGAGTAACTGGGTTAAATTAGAGTGCCTGGGTTATAGATGTGGTCACACTTTATAATTTAATGTCCTTTGTGGATTTAAGATGGAAACTTCTCTAACATGCAGATATTTTAAAATGCTTTGAACTACAAAGTAATACAGTGGCATAATGTCTGTAGACATAATAAATAACAACTACCCATTTAGTGTATTAATAAAAGATTTGTGTATGCTGTTTTGCTTAGATATTTTCCTCATAATTGTTTGCTCTGCATAGGAAATTCTTATCTCCTTGTATGTTTTTGCCTCCCAAAAGTGCATCAATGTCATTTCAGTTAGCAGGAAAATAATGCTGGCGCTGTGGAAGCACAGTGCCTCAGTCCATGATTAATCCAACATGCTCATTAGGATTATTTTTTTTTTTTTCCAGTTTGGGCTCTAGGACTGTCAAATCTCTCACTTTGATCTTCACTAAATTCACTTCAAAAGCTTTCTAAAAGTTCTATTAAAACATTTTTAACTTACAAGAAGGAATTTTTTTTCAGTAATGTCATTAATCTTAGTAAGAATTTATTTACACTATTCACAATTTCAGAAATATGTAACTTGAAGAAAATGAAATAACGCCCATTTTATTATAATCTGAATTTTCAGATGCCAGAATGGTTAACCCTTAACGGGTACACTGGGTTTTAATGGAATATATTAATAGCAAATCTCAAAATTTGCAAAGCTCAAATGTTTGATCTCTAAGCAAATTCATAAAGTATCACATCTAAAGAGATCCTGAAAGCAAACTATACAAAATTTTTATTCCTTTCACTTCAGGGCAAGTTGAGATAAGGATTCATGCCCAGGCCTTTTTATTCATAGGCTGTTCTTATGGTTTTGACTTACAAGCTGTCTGCTAGTATTGTAGAAAGTGTGTGTTATCAGTAAAAAAACAAGGTCTGTACTGGTTCACTAACATGCTATGGTTTCTCAGTGATATTCAGCTGGTGACTTAAATGGGGTATAGGAGAACTTAAATGTAAACAGAAATTTGATTCTAAATAAAAATTACATACCGCAGGCTGGTGTCTTAATACAATCTGAGAGAAACAGCAATCATAGAAAAAGAATGCAGAGGTTGGAAATTAAATCTGACAGTTCAGGTTTATTACAGATAAAGCAAAGACTAGTATTCCAGTCTTTACTTTTGTATCTTTGTAGTACTATGTTTTTATATCTACATTTTTATGCCGTATTGATGGTTACAGTGTGAGTGCTAGTAAGAAAATTTAAAGAAAAAAATATTATTTAGAGCAATGGTGAAGCTACAGGATTTAGATTATGCCTAGAAAGAAAGGATTGCAGAAAATACCTTTGTTCACTCTTGACTTTGTTATGCCAGTGGGAAGTTTCAACAATTGCAAATTTGTCAGCCTGATCTGCAGCTGAACACGTCCTTAAGCAATCACACGAGTAAGATCTTTGACTGATAGTCTCACTGCGTTTCAATGTTTCCACTTCAAGATCTCGCTGGTTTATAATACTTCATGTTCTCTGACCATAGGATATGATATTCTGTCTGTGTGGTTTGTGTGGGCATAGCCTTCAAAAAACTGAACATAATCAGAATTAGCCATCTATAATTAACTAAAGATTGCAATGAAAGTATCTAGTTCTATAGATTGAATAAAAAGTTTTCTTTTTGGTTAATTGCTTAAATAATATGATCAGCAATTCTAACAGAATATGTTCCCAAAACATGGCAGTGCTGCTTTTATTTAGCAAATATATGTGTTTTGAGTATGGTGGACTTATACTGAGAATAAGAGTTCCTTTTATTGGTAAGGTTTTGCCATCTGTTCTAATGATTTATTCATGCTATGAAAGAAGCAGGTGAAACTACAGAATGGAGATAAATATAAATGGATATGCACTGAATTGGGCTGTGATTGTGCAAATGAGTTCACTGTTAACACTAATGTTCAGCCAATTGCTATCATTCAAGTGACATCTTCATATGCTATTATGTGGTCTTGAGATGCAAAATATTAAAGATATAATGCAGAAGATCTATTTCTAAGCAGCTAATGATTTCTATCCTGTATTCAGATATCCACCCCTTATTATGAGTAATAATGCTGTAAAATATTTATGTATATTTTGGACTTTCATGTGTAGCAAACATTTTTTTGATGAAAGATCTCTGCATCAAGGATTTCTGGAAGATGTGAAGATTTTGCAAGATATTTGCTCTTTTTCTAAGTCCATTTTATTGAGTGATTTTCCTCCAGCTTATGTCTCAACCCATATAGTGCTTCCTTATGGAGCTAAATAACCAAAACCCAAGAGTTTGGGATTTTTACAAAAAATTTGCTGTAGCCACCTAATTTTATTTGATTATGTAGAGGTTTGGGCTGGAATGGAGTTTGTATGGGGCTGTGTTTTGGATTTGTGCTGGAAACAGTGTTGGTAACACAGGGATGTTTTAGTCACTGCTGAGCAGAGCTCACACAGAGCCAGGGACTCTTCTGCTCCTCATGCTACCCCTTCAGAGAGGAGGCTGGGGGTGCACAAAGAGCTGGGACAGCTGACCCCAGCTGACCACATGGATATTCCATGCCATAGGATATGATGCTCAACGTATAAATCTGGGCAGAAGAAGAAAGCAGGAGGACAGGAAGTGTTCATAGCAATGGCGTTTGTGTTCCCAAGTCACTGTTACACATGATGGACACTGCTTTTCTGGGAATGGCTGGACATCTGCCTGACCATGGGAGGCAGTGACTGAATTTGTTGTTTTCACAGATATGTAACAAATATTTTACCAAAAAACAACAACAACAAAAAAAAAGAAAACAAAGAAAAAAAGAAAAAGAAAAATTGATATGCAAACCAAGTAATCCATCAGTAAATATTCAGAATATGTAATAAGCTGAGACTCAAAAGCTTTCCACACACATCTGAGACTTAAAAGCTTTCCATATTGATTCTCTGTCTTCAATTATAACATGTAAAAGGTTATGCTGATTTCTGTGGTAAGGAAATCAAACTAGAGAGTGACATGTCACCTATACTTTTTCATAGGTGGCATGCTATTAAAATAAACATATTTCTTGATAAGCTCTAGGAATCAGACTGCATTTAAAAACAATGTTTTTGTAAGTTCATGCTTTTTGTTTAGCATCTGTGAGAAGTAGAAATATATACTCACTCGAGTAGGTTCTATTAAATTTTTATAAACTTGGTAGTCCCATGAGCTGTGGATTCAGAATTCTGTATATTGGTTTGAGATGATATAGAAATCAAATTTTTGTCTTCACAGGAAAGGTTATTTGTTAGCAAATATATTGCAATCAAAACTTGATACAGCTGGGAAAGCAACAATCCTTATATATATTTTTTATCTATCTAAAATTATATTGGTTAATCATAATACAGAAATTAGTTTTATTATTTATTCATTTGCGCTGACAAACACTTTTATTTAAGTAGTACAGTTAAGACAAACGCATAGAAACTTCCTATCACCTATTCCCTTCCTCTGGTAAAATGTTCAGACTTCCTATTTTTCCCTGCATTTTAACATCTTCAGATTTCCTTAAAAAGGAACTTAGCACATCAGCATTTTGAGTTTCCAAGTAAAGAACTCTGAGACTGATAAGAATGTCTTCCTACACAATGTTCAGTCCACCTAGAAAATTTCCTTTTTTCATTTTTCATTTCTTGTGTTTTGGGGTTTTTTTGTTTTGTTTGGTTTGGTTTGGTTTGGTTTGGTTTGGTTTTGCTTTTTTTAATGTTCTTAAAACATGGATTGCGTGGTTCAATCTCCCTTCATTTATTTTCATCTTAAGTATGGCTGTCTTCAGCCATTACCTACTGGAGTTACATAATAGGCATCCCCAGCACTGATTAACAATGCAATTATGTTTCCCTGGACTAATTTTCATTATTCATTCACAACATGGGTTTGGTTTAGTTTTATGGCATGTAATCTTCACAATTAAAAAAATTGGACAATAATAATCTGACAACTTGCAAGTCTTTTCCATAGCTAATACAAGGCAAAAAGAGCTTAACCAAAATCAAAGACAGCTCCAGACTGCCAAGAAAGTACAAAATCTGTGGACTTTTATTGGCTGCAGTGAAATGGTATTTGATGGGATATCGATGACTTTTCTAATAAACAAACAACTATCTTGAAGACTAGTTATTACCCATTACAAAAGTGATGGTGATTAAATCTGGTTTAGCTTTCCCAGGAATTTTCTTAAGTTGATTGTCGCCTATTAATATTAAGCAGTATTTCAGAATGTGTTTATTATCATATATTAGCTGATAAATTTGTAAGATAACTTTTGATGTTTGGAGCATTCAGAATGTCATGTTCAAAGTCATAAGTATTTAATTTTTAGAGTTTTTGACTGATTGAACCATAACTGTATCATAATTATCTACAGTGCTTTGTACCCCATTGCAGGAAAATGTTAATGCTTCAAAGAAGCAGAATATGTAACTTTCCAGTAGTTGCTGACAATTTAATTACAGAGAATCTTTAATTCTTGGAAAAATGTTTCTCTAATATTTAATACATTTTTCTAATTTCATCTCTTCATCCTAGTTTTAGCTTCTCCCATAACACATCAAATTATTTACTTCTGAACATTTATCATCCATGAATATTTTTTATTAGTAGTATTTATGATCTATGAAGTAATTATAACTTAGCCACCATATTTAAGTCACATATCTTCTTATTAATCTCTCACATGCTATAAGTAATGAATGAGAGAAAATAGGTTGTGAAAGAAAAATCAAGATTCAAATATTTCCAAATATTCTTTTTTTTTTTTTTTTTTAATTTTACCACCTGCATTGTGTTTTCGTACTTGATGCTGATGTGACATTCATTTCTGACTGAAAATCAACATTTTGCTTGTTCTTCTTTTTCATAACAGAATGATGTAACAGGCAGAGAGGAAAACTTTTGGGGTAAAGAGAGAACTGGATTACTGGAAAAAATGAGAGCTGATAAAAAAAGTCACAGGCACCTGAATTACAAAGGGAGGTATCCTCTGGAAAACAGACAACTGACTAGCAAAGAAGAAGTGTGCAACAGTGTTAAAGCAACAAAACTTTACTACTAACTTGAAAAATGTGTAGGATGACTGGAACTAAAAGGAGGAATGTTAACTTTGGGTTTAAATTGCAGACAGAAATAAATTCTATCAAACAAAACCTATGTGGAACATAATCTGAATGTTCCTAATCACGTTTTTTTTCACCAAAAGAGAGGAGATAGAAGCTCAGGGTAGACTTTTTCTTCCCAGTTTCCTTTTCCTTGTCTTAAAATTTGTGTAGTCAGTAGAAATGGCAGAACATCATTCCATACTTGATGCAATGTCTACAGGCTTTCTGAGCCAGGGCTGATCTCCAGTTTGCCCAATACACACACTGGCAATGTCCAAGTGATTAAAATGGAGCCCTGGATGAGCATCCAAGGCCTGTGGCAGAGGAGGAACAAAGGAATGCAGAGCTGTTTAGGCCAGCACTTCTATTAAATAAATTGTTAATCAAGTGCCATCCTTACTGGATTGAATTATGCTCAATATAATGAAGGTCTGATGGCTGTTTCACCCAGGTGCACCAGGCAAGATTAACATGTCTTAAAGGGGTAATATACATAGAACACAGAGAGAGAGGTAAGTGAAGACCTTGAATTGACAGTCTCATGTAGGAAAGCAAGAGGTAAATTTCACTAGAAGATAATTGATTCTTCAGGGACCTTTACCTGTCAGATTCAATAGTAGGCTGAAAAATGCTGCTGCCTTTTTAAGGTGCAACTGAAAGAAGCAGAGTGAAAGACAGATTCCTATAATTTGTCCTTTTATTATTCAATAGTTTGTTTTTTTTCCAGTAAGACTAATCTCTGTTGAGCCAGATGTCCCAGTGGCATTTCAATACTCTGTGGCTAAACTAAAACCCAAATAGCTGTTTATAACACACAAGACTCTGAGTTCCAGTAAATGAATATGGCCTAATAAACAAAGCAAGTGCTGCAATAATCTAAACAGTCAACAGCCATACAGCTGTATTCTTGTACCTTGTCAGCATAGTAAAAAAGTGGCATAATAAAAAATAGACAAGCCAAAACTAACTCCATCATGAAGTTGAAAGTGCAAAGAGGCTGCTTCTAAACTATTAAGAATATAAGCACTTTGAGAGTAAAGGTTCCCTTTGGGTACCTCCTGATGTCTTAAGTTTTAGCTTTCATGTTTTCCATATTCTGTACTGCATTAGTACATAACTCTGTACTACTTTATACTCGTATAAAGTGTTAGCAAGGTCTTCTCACAGTTTAGTTGGACAAAACAATCCTTTTCAACCTGAGAACCAAGGGCACTGTCGCAGCTTTGGGCCAAAAAGTGAGGAGAGCAATCTGGGAGGATGAGACTTCTTAGCCTGGAGCTGTAATTGGACAATTGTAAATATGTAAGTGGACCAAAACCTATAAAAGTGTGAAAACTCATGACCACTCCTCCATCCTGGGTGTAGCCATGGCCAGGCTCTTGTTCTGCCCAAGGTGTATCCTTTGAAGGCCTATTAATAAATATCTGCTTTAACCCTTTAACTCTGTCCAACCTTTGTTCCAGGTAGCCTCTCCAGGCATCACTCCCAGCATTGGTCCTAGCCCACACTTGTCATAAGAGGAGAAGAATTTTCTTCTACTGATTTCGTTCTGCATGTATGGACTGACAGGACTGTATAACATGTATTCCTCTGCCTCTCTGGGCCTTAAGTTCTGATGCTCTCAATGTTTTAGTGTCTGCATGAGATGAGGGGAAATACATCTCTTTATCTTCTACTCCTGTCCTTATCTCTTCTTTGGTGCAGAATTTTTCATGTGTCATAGCAGGCCTCCAGAAAATATTTTCTATTAGATTATAGCACAATTTATACTTTATTTTCAATTATTACAGTTGTAGTAATAAAGTATTACGTATATTAATAACTAAAAAATATTAGCAAAGTGTTTCCAAGACTTTAAAGAGTGTGATTTATCATAGTGTAAAAGAAATTAGGCTGGAAGAAAATTGCTTAAGTAATCTTAAGTAATTTCTCTTAAACTATTGCAATAAAATACCTAAAAATAAATTCCAAATGAAAGTAGATCTTAAGAAACATTTCTATTTTCTGTGAGGTTCTCTCTGGCCCATGGGGAAATTTTTTTTCCAAACTCTTTTTGAAGCACTAAAGGTGAATTAAGAGCTCAGACCTTTCTAGGCTCTGTAAAATCTTTTGTTATTTACAAAAGGTTCAAAAATAGTTGTTTAAATTTCCTGGTGAGGAGGAGTAAATGACAGGGGTTTATCTGTTCAAGATTACAACTTTGGAGTGATACTTGACTTTTTCAATTTGAGGAGAAGGAATTGCAAGATTGCTAAGATAAATAAAGGTTTTTTAAAAAGTATCTTCTTTTTAAAAATTACATTACATTGGAATAAATATGTGGGAGGGAGCCACCTTCACAGCAAAAATACTTTCATGTAGTCTAAGAAAAACTAGAGGGTTTTGCTCAGGCTGCCAAAATGAGATATACTTTCTTAATGCAATGTAAAAATCCTTCTCCGGAATCAGTTTCAGCCATTTACATTCTTTCAAACATTAATCTGATTTAGTATTCCAGAAAGTTCTTCCATATGACCACCACAAGTCTCAGATAGCCACCTTAGAAGCTCTGTAGCAAGTCTTTCTACAGTGTCTAGGGTGATTGTGTTTTTGTGTTATTCATCTGCCTCTACTGAAATCAATGAAAGAAGATTCTGTTTGTTAGCCAACTGCTCTAATGCCATTATTAATTTCTCTGCAGTACCCTTTTTGAATCAATAAGGGCCAAGAGGTCGTGACAAGATGTATTTTTTTCTAATATTGATCTTGATGACCAAGCTAGTGGCCTCAAGTCTAACCATTGATTCTAAGAGACACAACTCCCAAGCTGGAGGCCAATTTTGTGCTATTAAACACTTCAGAATTTGTAATTAAAGAAAATCTCCACTGTCATATTTTTCATCACTAGCAAAAGGAATCTTTCCACACACATTAAGAATAGCATGAAGAGCAGACATACAGTAGAGATATGTATCCTGAATTTAATTACTGTTTTTATAGACTACATTAAAATTCAAAACAGATTCACTAACATTCCACTAAATACAGAAGTTGATGTCCTTCTATTTTTCCTAAATCAAAAAATTTAAGAAAGTATGGTATTGGGTTGCTCTTTGCTTTCATTCCCTGACCATAATTGCAATTAATTTTTGGGAGTCTCAATCTGAATACATTCTTGAACAAAAACATCCATTTCAGCTGGTCTGTTTTATCAGTCAAGGACCAGTAATTTTTGATATTTCTCTATTCCCTTCATTGTAAAGTAACACGAATCAAAACATGCAAAAAGATCTTCAGAGCTGTCGACTAAACATGAATATCTGAGAGAGAAAACAGAATCAGTTACCTAAAAGTGAAGAACAATTTTTTCTTACATATCTTGGAACACTACAGCATTTGTTCCCTAAACATGCACTATGAATGCCTGGGTGCAAGTATATCTCCTGGCTTTTAGGAAGATCATAGCTTCATGCAGTTTAAAGTATATTTAATACAGCTAGCATAATTTTTAGAAAAAAAATATTCATTTTTGACAGAAGCTAAGTTTCAAAGACAGAAACTGATTTCTAGTCATTGATAACATTATTGTGATGAAGCCTCCTGATTCTGTGATTGTATATGCTATAGGATTAGATTATAAATTATGGCTGATTTATTCTATATTCTAAGAAACCTGGTAAAGGAGAGCTGTTGTCTCAGAAAAGTTTCCGCTCAAATTCAGGTAGAAAACACAAGCAGGGAGAAGATCCACAAGGATGTTGAGGAAAGACTCATATTAAAACTTTAGATTAAATAGAGACCACCTCTGCCAGTCTCCTGCTTAGATAGGGACTAACCAGCTTTTCACTACTGTACCTCGCCAATCTAAAAATGAATAGAAATCACCAAATGTTGATACAATAGGTCTTGAGATGCCAGCACCACACACAAGTGCTGCACTCTGCAATTCAGTAGTCCAGCTGGAGAGGACAGGCTCATGGATGTCAGCCCTGTCTTGATTTGCCTGAGGTCACACAGGTTCTCCTTGACAGAACAGGGAATTTAAGAAGTAGTGCTTATGCCAAAGCCTTGGCTTTCCAAAACTCATTATTTGCATTTCAGATTTCAACTTTAGTTGGCCTAGCTTTCATAGGAGTTACACCGAAGTATCTTTGTGTCATAATTTAATAGAATGCTTTTGTTTCAAGTATTTCAAGTGTTATTTTCAATTCTTTGTTTTAAAATACCATTATTCAATTTATAAGAATATCCTCAATCTTTTCCTCATCACCCTTTCTGTCTGAAAACACATATTACAGTAGAATTCTAGGTCATTTCTAAAAATATTAAAAAGTATCAATTCATTAGCTAACTTTACAAAAATTTTACAGTATATTCATTCTATTATGCAATGAATACTCAAGTCTATATGACAAAGAGAAAGTGGGAAAAAGAATTGGTGTATGAATAGATAGATGTCTATTTAAAAATGTGCAAGAAATATACCTGATTTGCTTTAAGGATTTACCACGGCTATAGAAATGCACTGGGACTGCATTTAGGCTTTTATAGTTACCAGTTTTAAACACTGCTACTTTCTGCTTTTACTTGCATTTTCTTTGTCTTTGCAAAACTTTGCCCATGGCAGTTAATGTGCCAGTTTTTAGGTCAAAGGAATTTGCAAAGTTTCAAGAAAATTGAAGAAAATAAGTATTAAGAGTTTTTAAGATTTCACCCACCTGAAAAATTAAGCTTAGTTAAAGTTTCTATAATTTCTTGAAGCTCAGATGTGATTTTTAATTTATGTTTTTCATGGACTTCGACTTCAACACTTTTATTCCAGATAACTGACAGTTTATATACATTGAGGCTGCTCTAATTAATTGCATATCCCTTTAGAGACTAAAAATGATCATACTATCAGTTTTTTGGTGGTGATAACCTGTCAGTGCTGTCGCCTTCTCTAACTGTAAATTAATTTCTAAAATGTCTCATAAAAATAATCAAGTCTGTTTCTTTTGGATAGATGGAAAATTAATTTTTGAAGACTTATCTCTTTTTTTTCTAAAATGTTTTGAGACTTCACTGAAAAAGCATGTTGCACATATTACAAATCATGAAATATGGCTTGGCTAATGACAGAAAAGGAATTCAGTGTTAACCATGATGTACTGAGAGATCAAAATTTAGGAGATTTTAGTTTATTGTTCTCTAGATTTGACTTTAAAAAATAAAAATGCATAAAAAGTAAGAAACTGAATAATTGCTACAAACTGCTGTCTGTGCAACAGTTTTTATTAAAAATGTGTAACCATGCAAAATTTCATGTAATATTTTCTATTATTCTGTCCCTAATTATGAAAACTACAACCTAAAAATCAAATAATCTGAAGATATTCTGAAAGAGAAAAGAACCACAATATTGGATATAAGGTACATATTTCAAACCTAAGACAAGTAGTTTTAAGCTACTATAGGTATTTAACATCTCTCCCCATAGTGAATCTAAGGAAGAAGAAATGCTATAAATTCAGAGAATCTCAAATGGCAATTGACAGAGTGAAAGATGGTGAATATATGTGACCAGACAAAACAAGCCTGCTTTCAGATTGAAAAAAGCTTCATCAAAACAAGGCGCATACTTCAAAATCTTGTTTCAAATCTTTGATCCATAGTTTCATATCCAATACTGAAAATAAATGATAGCTTAATTAGTTAGTTCTATTTATACATAAACATATAATGCTAACTCCACAGTCAGAGAAAAAAGAAATTCTTCAAACATTAGAAAGGTCACAGAAATCTTAATATAGATTTAAGGAAGTAATTTTTAGCAAGTCATGTTTTCATATAATTTGGGTTATATTCCACCCAAAGACAGTCCATATATAGCTTCTACTCCAGTCTAATTAAAAGATCTTAATACAGGCAGGATTAAGAGAAGAGAGCAGTACAAAATTTAGATTGCTTTTTAAGGAATACCATAATCATTTCTCTGTTTAGAATGTATTAGAAATTACCTGCTTCCATTTAACTTCATAAGTTAATACCAAATTGCTATTATTTGTTAAAATCCTTAACCTTTTTTTTTTTCCTTAAGACAAGAGTCACCCCTTTGTGAACACAGGATCATTCTCTGAGTCAGCTTCCAGCTGTTTTTAGCTGCCTTGGAACCTGTGTGGTTCTATGGTTTATGTACCAGTTGTTGCAATACTGAGAATTCATATAGTACCATAGGGGGATTTTGTGATGATAAATAGCATATTTATTTAAACAATAGCGATTTTAGAGTAATACTCATAAATACAAAGAGTCACTGCTACATTTTCTTAGATGAAGAGCGTTCACAAACTCAAGTTCATATTTTCTGATCATTAAGGGTTACTCTGGAATTTATAGAGACCTGCATGGACTTTTATTTTTTTAAATTAAGGACAAGCATGCATATATGCAACAGTAATTTGGTAAGGTGGCTTTCAATGACTTTGTCTAAGGATAGATGAATTACTGTTTTGCACGCTGAAATGAGTATATGGCAAATATTTATGTTGCTTGCATAAATGCTTTAATTGTTGCCTCTTTGACAGCATTTTTATAAAATTGTCTTTTCTTTCTGTAGCATTTTCTTTATTGTTCTTGTGGCAAACTTCAGTAGAAAATTCCCCAACAATAATCAAATACATTGAGAGTTATTTTCCCCACCCTCAAAGATATTCAAAACAAAATCTGGCTTATTTCTCCATTTGCCTTCTTTATCAAAGTTAAAATAAAAAAAATTGAAATATTTGTGTTTCCATATGTAGAGTTAAAGGATGACACTTTAAAAAGCCATTCAATCTGTCATTCAAAAGGAAGAAATTGGGTAAAGAGGCAAGTTGTTTCAAGAGAGATGTAACTTGAATTTTGAGCAGATGACCTGGTGCTGCTGCTGCTTTAATTCTTTTAAAGAATAAGTTCACTTTTCACTCCTGTCTGCTAATGTGACTCAACTTGTTGTACAAGGAAATGTTATAAACATGATAATTGTTAAACATTATACAGTGTTCCATTGATAGCAGCTCAGCTACATGGGAGATAATTCTCTTTTTTGGGAAATATCAAACAGTTATGAGACATTTCCTGTTCAGGTGAAGAAAAGGGAATGGAAAAGTGGGTTGATCTTTCTGGTTCTTTTGTTGGGATAGAAGTCATTTTTTCATTGTAGCCAGTGTTGGGCTGTGTTTGGGACCTGTGGTGAAAAAAACGTTTATAACTCAGGATTTAGTTATTGCTGAGCAGAGCTAACACAGTCAAAGATTTTTCTATTTCTTGTACTGCCTTGCCAGTGAGGGCACTGGGTATGCACCAAGTCTCAGAAGGGGACATGTCCAGGAGAGCCAAGAACAATTGACTCAAAGGATATTCCATGTCATATGGCATCACGCTCAGCATGGAAAGCTGGGGGAAGGAGGAGGGAGGGGAGGGGGAATTCACAGTGATGGAGTTTGTCTTCCCAAGTCACTGTTAAGCACACTGGAACTCTGGTTCTCCTGGAGATGGCTGACCACATGTTCATGAGATGTTGTGAATTAGTTTCTTCTTTTGCTTTGCTTCTTTGGTTGTGTGCACAACTTCATAGCTTTCAAATTTATTTTTATCTTTTTCTTTTTTTAACCTATTAAACTGTCTTTATCTCAACACGTGATTTTTCTCACTTTTACCCTTTAGATTGTTTATTTAGGATTTGAGGGGAAAAAAAAAAGCCTGATTACAGTAAAGGATGACAACAATAACAACAACAATAATTATTATTTATTTTGAACTGGATTTTTGTATCCATATCACACATTTGTTACAAGCACAAAAGTGCAAACCCAGTATAATTTTACGTTTCATTTGCTAATGTAACAATGTAAACCAACTTAAAAACAGACATGACACGCAAGTGACAAGGAATGCTATTACTCTCTTTTATCAAACTGTTTAAGCTTATAGATGCAGTTTTACATTGAATATTCATAGTTTTTACTTCTGCTGGATTTTAATTGACACAAATGTCAGGTGATTTCAGGATGATTTTTGCAATCAGTGTTTTCTTACTCCAAAATAAGCTCAGTTCAAAATGATATCTGGGTTTGTGGCCAGTTCTGTCCCTGAAGTCCTTTTTAGGCATAATGGGCCAAAAAATATGCCAGGTAAATTGCTGGTGCATACCACAGTATACTAGCAGCAAAAAGGATCATGAAATTTGCTTTATTGCATTCATTTTTTGAGTAGGATACACGCTGCTACAATTTTTTCTTCATATTGTTTCAAATTTATCTGGTAATTATTAAAGAGATTTATTATTCTAGGCCTTTTCAAGGGATACTAGGAGCATCAGTGCAAAAATTCTGTGCAAATTCCAAAAAGAAGTCACAAGCAATTTGAAAGTAATATTGTTGCTGGTGTATGGTAGTTTTCTTTGCTTAAAAGGAAAAGATACAATTCCTTTAGAATAAAGAAATATTCACTTATTTCTGAAAATAATCTTATATGCATTTTCATGAAGAGGAATTTGAGAGGAGACTTGACCACAGTCTGCAGCTTCCTCAAGAGGGGAAGTGGAGAGACAGGCACTGATGACTTCTCTGGTGTTCAGTGATAGGACCCAAAGGAACAACATGAAATTGTATCGGGGGGGGTTTAGGCTGGATATTACAGAAAGATTCTTCACCCAGAGGGTGGTTGGGCACTACAGGTGGTCACATCACCAAGACTGTCAGAGATCAAAATGTATTTGGACAACACTCTCAGGTACATGGTTTGATTCTTGGGGTATCCTGTGCAAGGTCCAGAACTGGATTTCAATGCTCTTGTGGATCCCTTGCAACTCAGGACATGCGACGACACTCTGGTATAACAGCCACTCTTCTTGTGTCACTTACAAACTTGATGAGAATATCACCAAACAACCATTAATCGAAGTAATAAAATGGACTGGACACTGACCCCTGGAGTGCATCACCAGTCTCTGGCCTCCAATTAAATATTGCACCACTAATCACCACCACAATGGTCTGGGCATTCTGTCAGTTTTCATTCCATCTTGACATCTTTTCATCCAGCCCACACATCAGCAGCTTATCTCCAAGGCTGTGAATGTGTTACAGAACTTCAGGTAGAAAATAGCCACGTCTCTCCTCACTTCTGCAAGGTCAGTCATTTCATTGTACAAGTTTATCAAGCTGGTCAAGCATGACCTCCCTTTCGGGAAGCTGTGCTGACTATTCCTGATGATTTTCTTGTCCTTCACGTGCCTGGAAATAGTATCCGGCATTAGCTGATCCATAACCTTCCCAGAGACTGAGGTACGGCTAAATGCTGTGTAGTTCCCTGAGTAGGCTGTATGTTGTTAGAAGATTAATATTAGAAATATTGCTAGGACTTGAGTCACAAGATAAGCTGGAGAGATCTTTACTTGATAATATTTCTCCATGCACCAATAACATGATGACTTTTTCAATAACATATCAAAGCAACTATGAATATTTAAGAGATCCAACACTAAGAGAAAGAGCAATATTGATTTGGAAACCACTGAGAGAACAAAAAAGAAAAAGGTTAAAGCATGAGAAACACATAGAGATGTTTGTATGTGATTAGCTAACCCAGGCACTTTCATCTGAATCTATAATTTTTTCCAGATGCAGCCATGTCCTCCTCCCTCTGTTTTGCTTTGGCCTCTAACATAGATGAACTTCTAAGGTTGATGGAGAGAAGCAAGGGAAAGGGGAAATGGAGGAAGAGAAGGAGGGCAAAAAGGAAGGTGTTCGGGACCCCAGGAATGAGGAGAAACAAAGATCTAGTGGGTTCTCTGGGATAGTGTTGCACTAACCGGGATTTGAGGCACAGGGCAATGTGGGAAAGAGAGCAAGAGGACAATTGTGGGCACTTAATATTCTCAGGGTGATGGCGGGGATTTCAGTCTTTAGCCCAGCCATCTGGGATCACATTACAGGAGCAATGAAAGTAATGTTGGCCAGAGAACACTTATGCGTGCTGAAATAATATTTTTAGTAAAAATTACTGCCTTTAGTATTCATCCCTTATAGCTCTAAATCTGGTGTCTGTTCCAGATCACATTTTTCTATCACAATTTCAACATGGCTTTAATTAAACTGATAAATTTAGAAAGAATGTTTCCTATATTTAAAATATTCAAAGCATGATCTGCCTGATCATCCACTTAGTAAACAAAGAAATATACTCTGCTGATTTTCAATAAATTCTTGTATTACTAGCCCTAAAATGTATCTGATTTTTATCTCATTTGCTCCACCTATATTTAATTTGCCCAGAATTGTGGCATTATGTGTCGTTTCCCAGTGTAACTTACTTTCACCATGGCTTGGGCAGAAAATGCTCTGAATGACATGGCAAAGCCACTGAGGCCACTGTTCAGCCACTGAGCCTTCCTCACTCTGCAGTTATCATGGTGCTGCCTCTCAGTACCTTTGTCTTCATGAGAGAATGTCATCTTTTGTTCGTAGTGCTTTTTAGTTACAGGCGCTGTGTAATGTCTGATCTTTACTCTTGCTCTACCTATTCTCTTGTACTGACTTATTAAGTAATGCTATTTTCCTTGCTCCTTTAATAGACCACTCTTTTCTAATTGAAGGAGAATGAGAGAATAGGAAACAGCATGTTTCCAAAGTAAAGTGACAGGCAGGAGACTTAATTTCTTTTACTGTTTAGACAGTGGCTCACTGTTTGACTTTGTGAAAATCACTTAGAACGTTTAAATTTGCAAGCAGCTGCACAAAGTTTGGATGTCTTCCTTTTGTTAGCTACCATGGAGTTTTGTTCTGAGAAGTGCTCAACAGAAAGAACAGCAGTTAAAGGTGATGAGGCGTGCAGGTTCTTGACATATTCAACAATTAAAATAGTATTAGAGCATTTGAAAGTCAATATCTTAAAACCTCAGGTGATTTCAAGCTTGTTTTTTGTTTTTTGCTTTTTTTACTTGCTGACTGGAAAAGTATTGTTCCTTGATTTTCCTATGTGTAAATAGAAAATAATAGCCTTCACAAGGTCTGTTGACAGAAAATGTTTATAAAACTTTTCAGGATTACTTGAGTTGAATAATAAGAGATTTCCTCAACCATGTTAGCATTATTAGCTTACACATACTGGAAGCATTACAAACAAGAGCAGAGGGAAACTTGGACTCACTTTGCTAGACTGTGGGTATTCACCAGGTCTTCTGAAAAGCAAGACTTGAGTCAGTCTGATCCACATCATTGTGTGCATTATGAGTCAAAAAGAAGAGAAACACAATTAGTCGCAATTCTGTTTTACTCCTAGAGAGTGATATATATCCAACATATACCAAAGAAAAATCGTCTGTGGCTACAAAGTTGAAAGAAAACCTCCTGTTAGTTACACTTGAAAATAAGTATTTTTCCACAATTAAAAGGAAACTGAGCAAACAGATGCAACAGAAGTTGAGCTCAGAGGAGCTCACCATGAGATGAGCACTTTCACTGACAACCAGAAATGACAATGAGCTTGTTTCCAAAGAGTATTATTTTACTAACAATTATGCAGCAGTCTGGTAGAAAGGTGGCCCTATATGTGATCATAAAGATCCCTTTGGAGTGGAGATGGAAAACACATTTGGGTGAGGAACTCTCTCACAGTTCCCTTCTCCCATCAATATGCCTAAGTTTTATTGTGTTGGAACATGTTTAGTTGCATGACAAAACCCTTGGAGGAGAGTGCACTATGACAAGACAATATGCATGGAAAAAAAGGTGAGATTACACTCTATAGCAAAGTGTCATCATCTGTGTAACTCAGGGTTACACACCTTATGCATGCACAGAAATTGCTGCATGGAGTTTGTAGGATTCTGTAATACACAAGGAGACAGATGCTTTTTGTTTCTTAAAATTTCTCTGCATTATTACAGAATATCAAAAAATACTGCAAAAATCAACACTAGCAAGAATCCTACCACAGACACCATCACCAGGATCAATAAAGTGAATATATGTAGGAATTAAAAGTTACTATCAGCAATTAATAATATATTAACAAGCAATAGTACAACAACAGTCAATAACATCAGCAATCAATTATATAGAAACAATCAATACAAAAAAACCAATAATTAGTATAGGTTGCTGTGAGTTTTTCATTAGTGAAGCAACTTCTCACCAATATAACAGAGGACATACTTTAAATCGATTACTTATATGGATGTAAAATATCAGTTTTGAGTGAAATTAGATTTCAGAATGGGCCAAATCATGTTGAGGTGTAGGACAAACCAGCCACCAAGAGAGACCCAGCCATCCAAGAGCTGTTAAGGACAAACTGAAACTACTCTAAAAGTGGGCCCAAAGAAGGGACCAACAGGGTAACAGAGTCTGAGTTGAAAAATGACTCACATCATGGAGTCTGGAATTAGACAGTTGTCCCCAAGGAGAGTCTAAGATTGTAGAGAGCTTGTGTAGACTTCAACTTGTTTAGAAAAGTAAAATCGTGTGCAGCATAGGAAGTTCTTGGGGAGATAGAAGCTCTATTTCGGATAAAAATTAAGGTTTTTTATATTGTGGAGATATAAAAGGGCATAGGACACACCATTTTGAGCAGCCAGTAGGTGCTGTTAATGTCTATTTTTCACCCAGACCACCAAGAATGTAGTGATGTTTCTGGCTTTTCAGCCCGATTTTATTTTCCAGGACTGCTTCCACTTTTTTCAGAGAGCAAGTAGCAGTTTCTTGACTTTTTCATTCACTGATGGTGTCTCAGGAGGTCATCACTTTGGAGGCTCCCCTCCTGTACTTTTAAAGAGGGCAGCTGCACTTTTTCAGTATGTTTCTTGTTCCAGAACACAGTTCCCAGGCTCAAAGCTCACATACCAGCAGGAATATTTTTTTAGTACCTTTCCTCTTTCTAAAGTTTTTGGCTGCTTGCATCACAAAGTTATAGTATTAGTTGTGACTCAGAGTAAAATCCCAAGGTAAATCATGCAGCACTGTGTTGTACACCTACTATATCTCCTGATGTTAGAGAAACAGGAAACAGAAGCCAAATATTTTGCCACTTACAAACATTTGCAAATGATCTTCTTTTGGAGCTGAGTGTTTGGCCTCAAAATTTCATCTATACAGCTAAGAATTTTCTTCTGCCATATAATTTTGTTATTTCAAAATCTGCATCTAAGTAATTGAGTTCTTCCATTACTGAACTCTATAGTTTACTGGAAATGACCATTAAAAATGTCATAGGAACCAGCTGTTGGTGACCTTTGACTTACCAATCCATGCCTCTGTGGTTTCCTTCTGAAAAATGGATATTTACTTCTATGGTGAAAAAAAATCATGGTGCACTGCAGACAACACTGGTTCTGGGTGTTACAGATACTACAGACATCGTTATTATTGTTGTTACAATGCAAGTGAGAGAAGGACTATATTCTGGGATCATGTCTTGCTCTTTATGAAGTTTGTAGACGGAAGGTATATGTAAGTGAGCAGTACAAAATTACTTGTGAATATCAATATATCATTTAAATGTGAAGGACTTGAATAACAATCTCCACTTGTGTCTAGCAGATTAAAAATGTATTATGACATTATTGTTTTGAAATTACAGAGCTCCAGACTATGTGCCTCTATTTAAAATAAATTCTTAGATTCACAGGCTTTCTGAAAATTTCCTACTGGAGAAGTCTATGAACGACAGGGATGAGGACATGCCACTCACTGTGTGGTATCTATCATCCCCTTGTGCAAGTAAATAGATTCTCATCACTTCTGGATTTTACTTTTGTTTTCTAAGTGGAATATTTTTCTTCTAAATTTAAGTTCAGAATTAGACCAGCTTCCCTTGGGCTGACCAGACTGTTGTGCATCACACAAGGACAGAAATACTTTCACACTTCCAAACAAACCAGTAGAAGCCCTTTCCTGTTTTATGTTTGATTTCTCTATAGGTAAATTCAAAGCAGACATTAAAGAGCAATGTGAGATGGGTGAAATAGCTAAGTCATTGAGTTATTTTATGTGCTTAAGCTCTATTTTAAATTGCATACTAAATGCTTGGACTGAAATATGATAAGGAGTCTGAGGACAAATTTCTTGCCATTCAGATATCCTGGTACATCTACACTCTCTGCAATCTTCACCTGTCAAGCCTGTACAGTACCAGAAATAGATTGAAGAAAAAAGCAGAAGAAAAAGACTCTAAATGGAAAACATTGCACTAAGAATTCAACAGCAGGATTGAAACTCAAGTGCGTAGTAGAAATACTTGGGGATTTTATACCGCAAGCTTATTTTTTAGTGTAACCTACAGTACAAGGCATCCCAGAGGACATTTAGGAACACAATAGTCTTTGATCTTAATGGAAACTGTGTGCTGAGGATGGTGCTGTCTGCCTTGCAGTCACCAGGTAGTCTGGTTGCACAGCAGGAACCTCTTGCCTGTAATACAGACACAGATAGTGAAGCCTGCTTCATCTATCTGAGGGAGCCTGGAGTTTCCTCTTGTTCAATGTGGGAGGCATTGCCTTTCTTAGGAAAGCTTCTTTCTTCCACACAGCCCATGATGCTGTGACACTTTTCCAAAGTAGCTAGGGACTGTGGGCCCATTTGGCATGGTAGGAAAGAGGTTAAACTAAGTGGAAGAAAGATCTGATTTGGCCACTTCAAGAAAAAAGGTGGAATTGTTGAATAGACACATGAGAAGAAGGCCGCTATTTTTTCTGAACCATGCTATATCAGAAATAGATTTGTTTAATAAATGCCGAAGGGCATGTCAATTGACAGAATATTTTAATGAAAAAAAAGGATTTACCCTTCAACACAGAATTAAATTTTAAAAGGGCATAACTTTCCTCTGTGAGGTCAAAAGCAGGAGAAAGATGCATGTACAACTCTCAAGCTAAATTTTTTCCAACTACAGCAGGTCTCAATCAAATTTCTTGCTGAATCTATTACCTCTCTATTTGTGTCTCCTACCTTGACCTTCCATAATATTTAATAGCTTTATAACTGCTTGTCCTTTCTAACATAAAAATCCAGTGATTCTTAAATGGTCATTAATGAGAATGTAATCTGTCTTGTCTGAGGATGACCGGGAGACAGCCGTACGGTGAGCTATGTTTTGCATCCCTCCAGCACGGCCTTTCTGAAAATACTGATTTTACACCTCTCTCCACTCTAATTTCCTGTTCATTCTACAGAATAGGATCTATTAGTCACAGAAAGTTGGAAAGTTAAGGACTCTGCAGCTGGAGTACTCTAAGGCTTGCAAATAGAAAGGTTTTAGACCTTTGTGTGTAATGGGCTGTAAAAGGAAAAGCTGTGATTTATTTTTTCTCTCAGTTACTGAAACCTAATGGCTAGCACACCTTCCGTGGAATTCAGTGATCTTCAGATGTTTATATCTAAAAAAATGTTAGAATAAATTGTAATTCTTTTCCTTTTAATGCATCATGCTTCCATGTTATTGTGCAACATTTCTTTCGCAATTATAGTTTTGACATTCAGTTCAAAGCTGAAAGTAATACAGATTTATATTTATTTTCATAACAAAATAAATGTGTGACTGTTAGTCGTAAAAAATCAGATGAATTATTCTTGTTAATTCATGTTGAATCAGTCTAAAAAATAAAAAAAACCAAATATTGGCATATGGATATGGTTTACCCAGAATAGTAGCTTATGTTATACACACAACTCAAGCAGGTCATGGATATATACCTCTGTAACTTATAGAAGAGATAGAAACTCAAGGAAATATAAAAGTTAATTTTGAACTGTACTAAGAGGAGTGATTTGTCATTATTATTGTCAAAAGGCAATTTGTATGTTTGCTTTTAATTTCCATTAAAAAATAAAAAACATATAAAATGAAACACCACGGAATGACATGATTCTTAAGAGCAATGTCTTTCTTTTCCCAGGTGTAGCCATAAGCTTTGCAGGCAAATGATTGATCAGCTTAATAATATCTAGGAATTAGTTTCAAAATGTGTTGTGAAAAAGCAGAATTTTAATGGCTAAAAAAGAAACACATCTTTTATGTAGATTCAATATTTTATTGTTTGTGTAATTTAAATCCAAGCTGTCTCTTGAAGATTTCTTTTTAGCTCAAGACCTCTTATTACAGGAGAATTAAAAAGAAAAAAAAAAAAACAACAACAGAAATAGAAAATAGGCAAAATTATACCATCACAGAAGAAGTTGAAATTTCCATACACAAAAACTTGATAGCACATTTATCCTATTAAGTTTGCTTTCCCAACACATGGATATAAATATCCACTTCAGCATGGGGAGAGGCTGCAGCTGTTTAATATGTCCTTGGTCCTTGACAGGTAGTCTTGTGGGGGTTTTCTTCCTCACCTTAGACTCACATAAGGACTTTTTCTATGTTTGCCAGCTTTCTCAGAACTTGCTATTTGTCACTATTTTTCAAGTGCATGCTTCTTCTGGAATTACTAAATATAGCATACTTCACATATGTTAGATGCCTGTTATTTGTTCTCTTTGCTGCCTTTGAAAGTGTTTTTGCCAGGTCTGTGCTGCCTTAGCTGGTCGTGAGTAGGGTGCTTATAGCCATTGTGTCTGGAACATCAGCTTGTATCCTATTTTTATCATAATGTGTCTTCCCCTCTCAGCACTGTATCCTGTGTCTCACCAATAAAGATCTGTCTTGTCATACCACAGCCATATTAATCTATGCTATGTTGCTATGTTTGTCGTAAATATTAGATTCTATACAGAAAAATTGCTTGTTACTACCACATACATGAAAATTTTACCATAGAAAGATAAGCAAGAGCAAAATGAAATAGACCAGTTTCTTGGTAATTTCAAAAATTTGTTTTTACTGTTCTAGCAACTATAACAAAGTTTAGCTAGGTAAGAGAAGCTCAGCCAAAGTAAACATGGTTGTCATATGGTCTTGAAAGTTTTTACAAAGATCATGGCATGCTGGTAGCTGTAGCAATATCTTTTTCACTGGGCTATAGGATCCATTCCACTCAGAGAAGTTTCTAGGGCTTTTTCTAACTTTTAGGTAAATGCTTCAGGGCTGAGGTCTTCAATATCCAGGTGCTAATGGAGATGCTCATGGTGTAGTTAAATGAAATAAAATATGGTTGTGTGAAAGTGCTACTGTCAGAGATGAGAATTGAGCCTGCACCTTTCAAGGATGAGTAGAGTTTCACCCATTTTAGCATGTGACTAAATAAGTGCTAACAAACAGGTGCTTAAAAGACAGGAGGGAGGGATGACATTCCTTACTGAAAGTGTCAAAGTGGTGCTATGAAATGCAGCTGTGAAGGTTTTTTTAGAACATGAGCTTTTACTGCTTGCTAAACAAATAGACCAGAGAAA
>VRYO01002772.1:14489172-14501163 GCA_009812075.1 Sialia sialis
AATTACTGTAAATACTGTGAAGGAAGGGAAAGATCTAATTCTCTCTCTTCCTATATGGTGGCTTCATGACTAGATTTCTTTCATCTTCTTCTTCATAATCTCTATAAAATGTCAGTATTTTCTGCAAGGTGGACCAGCTCTAAAAGAGGGAGAGCAGATTGCCTTCCTTTGCTTCACAGATCTACATGGTTGCTGGACTGCAGATGCAGCTTTGAATCATTCAAGCAGTACAGGGCAGAGCTGTAACATCACTTAGGTAAATTCTTATCCTCTAGGCTGAGCTTCAAAAATATTAATAAGAACAGCAGCAGACTTTCTCCATTATACTGTTTTTTTGTTGTTGTTTATTTGTTTCAAAACATGCAGTATAAACCAAAGCTACTATCCATTCCCTGAATTCAGTCCCTTTCCAAAGGCAAGGCCTAGGTAAAATTTTTAATTTGAACTCCCAGGCTAGTAGAGTGAGGGAGGATTTTTCATCATTCTCAAGTGAATTAGCTATGAAACTGGTAGTCAGTTCTACCACAGTGCTTTGGTAGAAGAAATGTGGACATCTAATACATTTCCTGCCAATCACATAAACAGGTATGACTAGGACAGTTAGTTGGCTTTCATTTATTTGTTTAGTTTGGCTTGAGTAGAGCCAAAATTATTTAATAAATGTGCTTCCAGCTGCTGCTGGTTTCCCAGGACAACAGGTGAAGTACACAGCAACTTGGAACTTGCAGACATTCCCCATGATTCCTTTATTCAGGATGAGTGAATGAAAAAGTCAGGGAAGAAACATTTAAAAGCTTAATTAAAGTTGAGTACAAGAAAATGAAAGAAGAAAAAGCTTTAAAATTATATGTGTGTTAATTGTTTAGTTAATAAACACTTTTTCATGAAAAAGACTGTATTTTAGCCCTTATGTGAAAATTTGTCTAAATGCCCATGTATGCCCATGTAACACCACAACAGGGGTTGTTTTGTTTAGTTGGTTTTGAGGGGAGAGGTTATGGGTTTTTTTGCTTTCCTAATTGAGGTTGCTAACAATTGTTTGAATTTGTCTTTGATTTCTCTTTTTTCTCTCATTAACTTAATGATTTAGTTAAAACAATAATTATTTTAAGGAAGTCACGCTCTATTTTTTGTTAGGATAGCAAGCTAAATGGAGACACATGCCTCTAGCGTAATTTCAAATGAGTACTTTGAAAATTAAATAATCAACAAAGTTGTAATTGCATGTTGTCTGGAAAAGGTCACTCAAAGAAAATTCCTGTGAGAAAGCATCTTTACAAAAAAGCTCATGAGTTGGTTTAAATTCAAACAAGAGAAATTATTTTATATTCCTTCCATTATAGATGAATATGCATGAACATAAGAGGCTAATAATGTAAACCTGTGCCTTTTCCATTCTTCCCAGCACTATTCATTATTAAAGGCTAACAGATAAAAAACTCTCTTAATTTTTCTTAATTCTCTTAATTTCTTGTTCTTGCTGTAAAAAATAAGATTCTTTTCCAGCAAACAGCATAAAACAAACGCTTTTGAATTCTGTATCCCCTCTGAAGCAAGATAGGTATCTCAGATTAAACTCATATGGCCAACCATGTCATGCAACATGCAAGGAATGAAACATAAAGAGCCAAATGAACATATGTCCACACAGAAGAAGGTTTGAGACATCTAACACTTCAAATACAGCTGTACACAACCCTGTAACTTTTTTCTTTTTCCCCACAGATTACAAAAGGGGAGTCCTAATTGAATTGGATCCAGTGCAGCTCCTGAGCATCATTGACTTTCACTCAGGACCTAATCTGTGGAGATAATTTCTATTTTGAAGAACAACTTCTTTACAGCCAATTGGAAAGTTGAGGTACTGGATAATTGGACAAAACTGCTTTTGGATATGTTTATTGTCTTTATTTTTTGCCTTTATTAGTTTATAAAGTTGAAATCAAACACAGATGCACTCAAGAGCAGTTTAAACTGAATAATGTTACAAATGTTATGGAGATTAAAAAAAAAGCTAGTTTTATTAATGAAATTGTTATATTTTGCACCATGGGTTTGTAGAAAGTTCTGCTTTGAAAGTGTGTACCCTTCTTTTAAGTGTTTTGAAATAGTCACTACAGTATACTCTTAAACCTGAATGCACTGAATAGGTTTTGAAATCTATTGTACCATGTTTAATAGTGTATAATTGACTCTGGAAATCTCTATAGATAAGTCACCGTATGTGTAACGTCTCAGTGTTTCAGTGTGGCTTTGTCTAGGCCTAGAATATGGTTGGGTTGTTGCAGAACTCTGAAATGGCAAGTGAGTTCCACGAAGGTCACATCATAAAGGTCAAGGATAATGCCCCTTTTAGGAGTTATGTTTTTCCCAACTTATGTTAAGTGCCTTGTGCAACTCAGAGCCTACCTTGCTAGAGTACTGAATAAATATAAATCTGTATTAGAGAAGCAGGTGAATATGGAGAGTGCTCTGTTCAAGAGCCTGTTTTGATACAAACCATTGTGATACAGCAGCTTTAGATTTGAGTCATTTGAATCTGATATTCACTGCACAGATGAACAATGGTTATTCACTTATGAGTACAGCCACAGATTGAAATAAGATGGAGTAAATGTCTGCGGTTATCTGCTAACTGGTGTGCTTTATCATTTCAGAGCTGAATGACTCATGATCATGTAGTTCAGAACACCTCTAATTAATTTTTAAGTTGAGTCTTTATTCTTAACCTCAAACTATGGTTTATTAATGGGTTAAGGTAAAGAGCTTGCTGAAGTGTGATGTGTGGCAAGCATATTTGGAAGCAGATAGTTCATTGATGTTTTACCTGCCTACCCAACTAATTGAGAATCATATCAGAGAACCAGAAAGCCATTGTAATGAATGAGAGAGACAGTGACCTCCAAAAGACATAACTGAATTAGAACTGATGAACTTGATATGAGTAGATTCACAGTGTCATTTTAAATATAACACAGTTTAACTCATTTTCCTGCCCTTGGAAATGCATTGCACTGAAAGCTTAGGAAAGATTGGCAGGTGAATTTTAATTTGTTGGTTTCTTGGGTTTTCTTCTACAAGTGTTATAAGAGTAGTGGACTTATTGAAGGATATTTGTTATATAAAAATATTTTGGTTCTGAATGCATGCAAAGCAGACTTTCTGGAATCTAAGACATGCCTTTAATAGTTTTGAGGAGCAAAACATGACAAGGGAAGGGAAGAGAAGAGGGAAGAGGTTTACTCCCCAGGAGATAAATTAAAAATCGTTCTTTTACCTTTCTTGCTAAAGACGAGAAAAGTTTAAGACTTGTTTAGGATATATTTAAGACAATTTCCTACAGATTTTTGTTTCTCAAAATAATAACCGTCTATAGGTAAAATAATTGTGTATGCTATTCCAGAATTCTGTCAGTCTATAGAATGGAGGTTTATGGTGGTCAAATTTTGACAACTATTTCAGGATAATTTATGTAGATATTCTTTCTACATTAATCTATATCAAGTGTCAGAACCAACTTCTGGTCTGCCAGCCTTTGTGTGAGATGTTCAAGTCATCCTCTGTTGCAACAGAGCAGAACTGAGTCTTTTGTTCCATGAGGTTCATTTGTCATAAATTATAATGTGCTCAAATATAGAAATGCCTATTGAAAAAAAGCCCCATAAATTTCCAGTGAAGCACAAATTGTGCTGTATTTTGTTGCATTTCTGCAAAGCGGAAAAATGTGTCATAATTTTATGCCTAAGCAGGAGCTGCTTATTTGCTGGTGAAGAATATGCTGTCAAAATCATGTATTTGGTAGTCTTTGTCCTCACCCTCTCAGTAAGGATGTAGTGTGAAATAAAACAGATTTAGGGAAAATACTGAGCTTCCCTGCTTAAACTCCTTTGAAGTTTATCTCAACGTTGAGGTCAAGACATACGTTCATCTCTCCTTTCCCAAAATGCAAAAGTTTTTTTTTTCCTTTGGTCTAAGATTCTGCTGATTCACCTGTTTATTTTCTTTCATTGCTGTGGACTTTTCTTTAGTTGGATTTCCCAGAAATAAGGTTTGCATGCAAAATTGTTAAATCAGAATAGCTGATGGATGTCAAAGTTATATTCTTCATTTTGCATCAACCACTCAAATAAATGGAGAGCAGTAACAAAGTTTATATAAACAATAGCAAAATGTGTAATGCATGTTTTTGAATAGGTGATGTCATTCTCTTTATATTATCTATCATAACCATTTTTGTCATAGTGATCATATTCAACAGATCTGCTAAGAACTGCTCTTTCTTTCAAATTCTCCTGGAAAAAATTGTACTGATTAGGAAAAACAGTTGCTAAAATGGGCTATATGGGGGTTGTATATTATTATTTTGGATTAAGTGAAATTCTGACAGTTCTAACAATGATGGTCAGGAAAAAGAGTAGCGGTGTTTTTTAAAACACAAGTCTGAAGTGTCTTCCAAATGTGAAGATTTCAATAGATTGACACACCAAGAGAGTGGAAGGACCTGACAGAACAAAAACCAATCTGTATGTGTAGAATTTAACAGTCCTTAAATGGCTCGTGCTGGATGAAAGAGAAACAGAAAAGTGACCTTTATCTTTGTCACCACTGCAAATCTTGCTGTTCCACTGTTCCAGTGATGCATAGAGGTGGAAATAAAGGAGATGAGTACAATAGACTTTTCCATAGACTGAGTTTTCCAGGTCATTTAATTCTCTCTAGTGTGTTCGGAACCTTTCCAACAGAGCTAATGATAACAGATTGCCACATTATCCTGCTTGTTGTGACCTGTTTGGGTACCTGCCAAAAATTCTACTCACTCAAAACTAAGGGTGAAAAAAAGTGTTTACTGAATTCACTTCTAACGGTTGTTATAATTTATTCAGGGAAAAAATATATTATATTATCAAGTACTTCATGTGTTAAATAATGACTCAATTATTTGAAAATTAATACTTTAGGTTGCTGCTCGGCTGCAACTGATTTTGAATTTTCCTCACTGACTCTGGCCTTCTGCCAGCTCATGTTCCATGGGGACAGCTCTCCCTAACAAACAAGGCTGTTTTTTCAACATATAGACAGCTAAAGCTATCTACAGGAACGCTTCTTGTTAAAATAGAAAGACCTATGGCTCTGAAAGGGATAAATCTAGCATTTTGCTGGGATTTTATATATTGTGATCACTTCTGGGCTACACAAACTTAAGGAGTGTTAAGGAGAAAGTCTTATTACCAGTAAAAATCATGGTGTTCAGGCTCTTGATAATTTCATTATTTTAATATGACTTTTTTTGAGCGTAAAAATTGACCAGTCTAGATTTTACCCTCATTGTTTTAATTTCTATCTTTGGCATAATTTTTGAGAACCAAGAAGTTTTAAATCACACACACTATGTGATTTTTTACCATGAAAAGAAAAGACCCTGTATTTAAATATTAATTAAAGTAATTTTGACTACTTGAGCATGCATTGTTTCACCAATCCAACTGGAGAAAAATAACTTTTTAAAAGAGATTCTTCCTGGGAGTCCTGCTTTTGAGATAACTTGCTCTCGCATGTTACCTACTTAACTTTGAAGAGTTAAAGGGTTCTAAAATTTAAAATTTTACTCTTTATTCATGATGATTGCTAATCTAGTGTTTAAAAAGGATTTTTGAGATCATATCTAATACTTTGGGTTGGGTTTTTAAAATTACATATAATTTTCTGTAGAAATTATACTTTTTCCATATCAATGCAAAGATCATGTTAAGAGTAATACTAAACTTTACTTACTGTACACCAGTGACTTAATTAGGCCTGCCATGGATAGCTATTGGTTCTCTAACTTAGAGCCATTCAAGCCTGTATTGGGCATGTAAGTCATCTAAAAAGCTTTTCCTTGATTATAGAATTAAAAATACTAGAGGTAGAAAATGCCATTAAATCTATTTCAGATGTAATTATTCTCATCGGAAAAGGTTTCCTTTGGAGTCTGTTTCATACATTAAGGGCTCTAATTGCAACCTTACAGAAAATGCTTTGCGCTGGGTACAAAGTATTGCAGTTTGGCACCTGCTTTGCCAGCAGCTGAATCATCACACATGAGTAACAACTTACTTTCAAGGTGAGGAGAGCAATATAGATTTGAGAATCACAGGTAGAAGTGTTAATAGAAACACACTAGTATAAAAATAGGATTTAAGAGGTTTGGGGCTCATATGACTGATATCTTGTTGACAGCAAGCATGCCTATGTTCTGAGAAAATCTTGTTTTTATGGCCTGAAATGAGTATGATTCTCCCCTTTCCTACTTACCTGTCTTCAATAGAAATAAATAGAATATTCAAGGCCTTTGATCTTGAACCTATTTATTTTATGTTCTTGCAGATTGTTTTAATTTCATAATGAAACCTTGTATTTTACTGCTCTGTAGGTTTACAAAGATTAAAGCACTTCAAAATTAAGACTTTATGTTAGTATAATTTTTTAAAAAAAGTCCTTTGAGTAATGTCTGAAGTCCTATTAGACTACAGCTCTGAATTATTCAGATATTAGTATGGTTTTCATTTATACTGAGTACATAATTTGATGGATTAAATTGTGATATATATGTTTACAGCTTACTCCAGGCTAATGAGAATCTGAAATGTAACATATTAATAGTGGTTCATTGCCTTCTATTTACGCACAATAGAGAAGATAGAAATATTATTCTAACAAATTGCATGTATGCAGGTTTCAGATTTCCTATAAATCTGTCTTCATACAAGAAACCTTTTATACATCCCAATGTGATTTAAAGAAGAAAAAGTTTTATCTTGAGATAGTTACTTAGGCTTAGTCTGGCATTACAGTGGAGCCTTGCCAATGACAAATCACTGCCAAATAAGTGGTTCAGTTCTCTCATTGCAGCCCTCTCTTCCCTGCTACATATCTACAGATCATATATACAGTGTTTAATTGGTTGATACAGTGGAAAATATTCAGTTTTGGTTTGTTTCATTCCATTCTGTTTTGGGACTAAACCAATATATTAGAGGTAAGGGAAATTTCAAGGCAGGAAGGCTTCTACTTTCCAAGGCAGCTTGCTATCAGATTGACTTTGCAATCACAGTAAGCCACAAAGCATGTTTAAATTTTCAAAGCAGGTGAATTCTTGTGCTGATATAGCATCAGAAATCCCGGTGAGGAGAAGAGTGATCTACACATAGAGCCACTCCACTGAGGGCGTCACCTCCTACTGCAGAAGGATTAATACAAAACTAAATGTGGTAGGGCTCATCCCCATTTCTGGTGTGATCTGGGGAAGCACCAGGCTTTTCATGAAAGTCAAGCCTATTAAGCCATTAAGGTCAAAGCAGCCTTCATTTTTGGTTATAAACAGCTCTAAAATTTATATCAAGACCAAAATATGTTTACTTTTGACATTGTGAATATGGAAGTCCAGTCTCAAACCTGTCTGAGACATTGCATTGCTGTCTCCTACCAGCTAATCTCAGCCTGGCTGGTAGGAGCCAGCTAATGAATGGCTGCTTAAGGAGATGGAATTTGGGGCAGACATTGCATAGACACTCATCCTTTCCAAAGAAATGACCAAGATAAAGTCTTATATTTTTAGCCACACGTACTTTGTGAGTAGTGAATGCAAATGTTCAAAGTAATAAACACTGAATCTTGAAGACAGCTCCTTGACCATGCCTGTCTGGATATGATAAAGCTATCACCATCTTGTGTGGAATCAATATATTTGAATGATAGCCAGATGCACCAATCCCTGAGCTAGAGGTAATTTTGGAAGACACATAGATTTTCTGTGATTTTTTTGGTACAGAAAACCTAGAAATCGTGATTTGAAATTGATAATGGATAACCACTGAGAGAGCCAAAGTCTTGTATAAGATTTTCATTATACAGTTTATATAGGCATAATGTTTCATATCCCATTCCTTTTTCTCGTTTTGTATTACATTCATTTACATTTCAAGTTTTCAGAAGTATTTGCAAAGCATATGTTTATAGATGTTGTTTTATCTTCCTAGATTCACAAAACCCACTAGCAAAGTGCCATAAAAATGCTTATACCATGCTGCCTTACATATCTAGAAGGAAAAAGAGAAAATTAGGATGTAAACAGATCTTGATCTCGTCTCATGTGTTCAAACCTGAATCCAAATTTGTATCTGTAGTGTTGCAGACACATGTAGAGAAGAGGTCTTAGCAAATTAGATATATTTCTGTCTTTTGCAATACTTTTAAAAATAGTAGAAAATCCACGGTCTCACACAAAAATTGAAGCTCTACATACTATTAGAGAGACTGATAATATGCATTATCATCCCTAATATGCAGCAGAATTCATTTATTAGCAGTTTTGTGAGGAAAGGCTGACCAAAGCTCAGTATTATAAATTGTCAATACTAATTATTGTTATTTCTTTATTAAACCAGGAGTATTTCTCCTGTTTGAAGTCCTCAGAAAGCTATTTTTATTTTTTTATTCACATATGCAGTGGGCTTTTTAAAAAAAGATTTTTAATTAATTCTTTCAAATTCATATGAACACTATTATTGTCCTAAGCTTATATTTGATACTGATAGAAATGAACTGCAAACTATTTAATGACATTCTGCAAATACTTTCTTATCAAGTTTGTCATTGCCACCTGACACAAGCAATTTTAGAAGTGAACAGTCTCATTAGTTAATGTTAATGAATTTGGCAGGCATACATAATTGGCTTTTACCTTGTTTTTCATGTGTTTTTATGGGATTCCACAGGGGCTTTTTGAGAGTATAGACTTAATATTTATTGGTTGTGCAACTTTAAAATAATATCTCGTAACTGATGTCTGCCTGGATTTTCTATCACATGAAATTAATCAGATAACTACCAAATCTGGTAAGATGAAATAGTTCTGTATAAAATGCAGATTTTGTACAATCGTATTGTTCAGATAAAAAAAAAGGCCTTGGGCAGTCCGATCCAATCTTCTGCTCATGACAGATCAGATCCAAGGAGGTCATGTCAGGATGCTTAGGCCTTCATTCAGCTGGGTCTTGAAATCATCTGAGGATGGAAAGTGAACAACCTCTCTCAACTTGTGCCACTGCCTCTCTGTCCTTATGGTGGAAAACTTCTTCTTACATTCAGATGAGCCTCTCTTATTTCAAATTTATTTATTTTTTGTATCTCATCTCTCCAGCTTGCATGGCTTTGCAGAGCCTGACCATGTCTCTTCAATGATTTCCCCAAAGCACTGGGGTCTGCTGGTAGATCTCTCCAAGGCCAACTCTGTTCCAAACTGAACAAGCTCAACTCCCTCAGACTCTTATTAAAGAACAAGTGTTATCAGTCCCACCATCTCAGTGACCTCCTTATATTCTCTTTAATCGGTCACTGTCTTTCTTTTACAGAGTGGCCAAAAACTGGGTGCAGTTCTATATATGAAGGTTCTTGGAAAAGTGGGAAGTTAGGCAGTCTTTATCATAAGACAATATTTGAAAAAATGTTTGAATTTTTTGAGTTGAGAACTTTAATTTACAGGAGCATGAATCACACTATTGCTGATGTACCAAAAGCAGAATCTGATCTTCAGACATATGCATCAAAAGGGAAGCAAATGTTTTCTTGAAAGAGCATATTATGTAACTCCTCTTAAAATTCCTGAATTCAGAAAGATTAGAGCAAGATAAAAGTTAAGGTAAGAACAATATTTCTCTGATTTATTTCCACAGGACAATTCTCTGGTTGCTTTTTTTGCTGATGTTTCCATAGTTACAGTTTTTTCTAAATATTGCATTCTCTATTAGAATGAAAGAGCAAAAAGAAACAAATTTTAACTGATGAAAATGCGTCCCTATTTACTTGCTTTAAAATGATACTGAACTGTCCCAGTTCATGCTCAAAAATGAAATAGGGAATGGGACTGTTCCACATATGCTGGTTAACACCAGGTTCTCATGCATGCCTCTGCTTTCCCAGGAAACCAGACTGAGAATATGATGGTCATCAAAGCAGCAGTTTTCAAGGAAGGAGCACACTGAAGAATTCCTTAAGAAATTAACCTTCTATCAGTTATTTGGCAAAAGGAAGACATAGCTTTACACATCACTCCCAAGTTTATTATTCTTTATTTTCCTTTTACACCTTCTGTTTTCATCCCTTTTGTCTCTTATGAGACAGTTGTTAGGGCATAATCAATTTTTGTTGTTGTTGTTGCACACCTTTCCCTGTTAGTTCGTGGTTTTTGTCTCCAGCTTGCCCATTGCATGTGGTGAGGATATTCTCTACTGGTTTGAGATTCCAAAACTTATGGAAGTATGGGCTGCTCACTGTGTTCCTTCTAGAGGCAAGAATGAAAAGTTGTATATTCAGAAGAAAAATGTGTATCATCCTAATGCAAATATCTGAGAAGGGAAAATATTTATAGGGTCATTTCTCTCAGGTTTATTTCTAGCCAGAAAGGGAGAAGAGTTACAGTCAATAGATCTCGTGAATAAGTGGCTGCACTATTTTATTTTTTTTAAGGAACCTTAAAAGCTTGAACTGTCTCTTTTATATTAAAAAATATTGTGCACTCTTTGTGATTTACAGTTGAAAGCTGCATTACAATATTTTAAATGAAAGTAGTAGGTCACCATTTATTGTAGAACAAAAGAGGAAATATACAGCTTTTTAGTGCTTCTTTTCTTTTATTCCAAGTTATTTTCAATTAAATCTTAATGTAAAATGAAAGACGGCCACAGTTTCTTCAAATATCACCAGATATTCTAGGGTTTAAGCTCTTGATACACAAAAATTAAAATTTAATTTTAATCCTACTACCTCAATTGTAATTGAATATTCATTTATATATCATCCCAGTTCAGATGCTACATTTAAAGATTTATTTATTTGTAAATGGCAAATGAAATTTTAAGTCTAAATTTATTTAAGAAGAAAGCAATTTAAGTTATTACTCCAAATGGTCTGCAATAACTATGTAATAAAGAACTCACACCTATGTGGATGAAAAAAAATTTCCTTGACCACTAGATCTCAGCACTTTTGGTGAAAGAAATAACTAATTAAATTTAAAAATAATAAAATTTGGAAGGAAGCACATCTCTTGATGAATAGGCTGGATGGAAATGTTACCTGTTGATTATGATCTGAACTTCAAGGAAGAGTTATTGCATGCAATAATGAATGTGGTGGTCCTGAATATTGTAAAATAAGGCTTTTGATATTCTACTCCCATTTTTGCCAGACTTTGAAAGCCTCTCCTTCACGAAAAATCTTTCATGAATGGAAAATGAAAATAAATGTCAACATAATTTTTTCATACAGTAAGTGAATAAAAGTGATATGGTAACTTATTTAAAGTGCAAGGAATCTTTTACAGAATTTATACATAAATTGTTTTATGAGGACTAGACAGTATAAAAACAAATTTAGGTAAATGACTATTTCTAGCAAGTAAAATGCAACATCTAAATTTTTTAACAGTAATTCTACTAGTGTTTCAGATGTTTTATGCAGCAAAATTCTACTTCCACAATTTGGTACTGAAAATCCTTCAAACCAAATTAGGTAGTTTAAATTACAGTCTTTGCTTTGCAGAAACACATAAGGTTTCAAGGCATCCTAAGAACAGATAGAAGGAAAACAGAAAGGCACTGGAAAGTGTCAGCCATTCTATAGCAAAAGTTATTTCAAACAAAGAAAACTTTGTTTAGCTTTCCACAGTGAATGTGAGGTAAATACTTGTTTTATTTTTTCAAAGACAAATTTTTTCTTTTGTTTGTTTGTTTCAAATTTAGGAAAAGAAAGGCAGTGGGATATCACAGTTTCTGTATACAAGGTGGATGCATCTTTAATGACATGATTGGATGGACTCTGCAGCATAGGAAAATACAGCAATTTCATGATTATAAGCCACACTGTTTTCATTGAATAATCCAGCCTATCCCAGTAGTTCAGCTAATCATCAGGTGTGGCTTATTTATGGACAAATCCCAGCAAAATGCCAAC
>VRYO01002772.1:14502163-14637697 GCA_009812075.1 Sialia sialis
TGAAACTACTGTACATTCTTTTCATCCAAACTCCCTTAACTACTTCCCTATAGAGATAATATCCTTTAGTGAAGCATTTGCTAGAGATATAAATGTGGTGGATAGAGCTCTTTCTTCTTTAGGTAAATCTTCCATTTTTGCTGGTAGTTATTCTGGAGTTTCAGCAAAGGTGACATTGTCTATGCAAACTTCTGCAAATGGTGTCTGAGCTCACATTCAAGGCTACCCTCTGAGCATTCCTGTTGTATCTGCAGTACTCTGATGTATCCATACTGGTCCCACAAATCAAGAATTCATACGTATTTCTATACAAGGTCATTTACAAAATGAATTACTGCTGTCTTTTTCTTTTCATATATCACATGCTTTCTGTAATCAATGTGTACTTAAAGAGATGTGTAGTTTCCAGGATATACTGATCTGTAGATCTTATTTAAATATTTTTGTTACGCAAATTTTCAAGCAGAGCTTTCTCCTATTATCCAAAGATTAGCAAAAAAATAATTACCTCATTGCCTTTTTGGGTTTAAAATTGAAAAGTAAGTTGATAAATGGGTTAGAGAAACTTAATTGCTGTTTATTTGATTCAGTTTTCCCCCCTCTGAACATTTCAATTTTTTCTATATGCAGGAATTATTTCACAGACTTGATGAAAATTAATTCATAGTATTTATTAAGATAAATGTAGCAAGTGATAAAATAAAAATTAAATGGATTTTAGTTCATTAAAAATCTCTTTTACTCTGTAAATCATACACTAATGAAAATTAGATAACTTTGAGGAGAGGTGGGAAAGGAACTCTCTTTGATGATGACAATAATCCCTGTTTAGAAACTGTGGAAGTACAGAAGCTATTCTCTGTAATTTAGGGACTCAAACATTTCCAGCTTGGTTCAAATCCCAGCCAGCATGTGCGGTTGCATGAAAATCTGTTTGCTATGTCCCATGTGTAATAGTGCTTGCAGGAAATACATAGCTACTGCTGAGAAGGAACTCAAGAGATTTGAAGTAATATAGTCATGTATTAGTGTGCTTTGCTTATTATAGTGTAGCTACAAACCACAGTCTTCCAATTTCTTTGTTTCTCTTTCTGTTGATAAATCAACTGATCTAACTCTCCCATTTCAATGACCCATCTAATAAAAATACTTATGAAGAATCTTAAATAATTTACAAGCTAATTATATAATTATTTGTAGAAGCAGAATCTTTGATCCAAATTGTTAGAATAGGAGGAAAGGTGCAACAACAGGCAATTTAGCTGAAAATCTGAATTATTAGTTTTCATGTTATAAAAGACCTTGAAAGTAGAAAGTCAATAAAACTACCAACTGAAAACCTAGTTCAAATTCCACTGTAGTTAATAGCAAAGCTTTCAGTAGTGCCAAGGGTTGCATATGTCCATAACATTTACAGAAATTTGAACAGCATACAGTCTGTCTGAGAAGCAGAATCCTATAAAAATTCTAGATGTGTATTCTTTTCAAAGACAAAATGTCTATTGCTACTACAGGGAATTTGGAATGAGAACATTAACTTTGGGTAAAAAATGCAAAAATTACTTCAAAGATAATTTGAACTGAGTAGAGATATGGATTAAAGAAAAGCCAGAAAATGTGCGATAGCATGGAAATACAAGGTATGGAATATCCCTTCTTGCATTTCTGTAGAAAATATGCTATGAAAAAACCCAACCCAACCAAATCCAAACCCAAACCCAATCAAACCGAAAAACCAAGCACAACGAATGAGCAAGCTAAAGTCTTTACAACTCCAGGGTGACTAATCAGTTTGCCAGCCCTTGGGGAATTTTCATGGTAAGCCTTGAGGTGAACTAAACACATGTATGCTCAAATATATATATATTAAAAATAGTAACAAACAATGCAATGTGCTGAGACCTACTACAATATGCAACTCTACATGGAGTCTGCAAAGGTACATCACAAGCAAGTTCCTTACATACCTTTGCACCAGCTCCAAGAATGATGGTGCAGGACACTGCAGTCCAACCTTGTGTCCATCCTCCAGTCCACATCTGCTGTGAAGTATGGCTTCTAAGTGATAATGCTACAGGATAATACTGAAACTGTTCCTTATCTCAGCACTCAGAAATGTTTCATTCCCTGGGAAAGTAGCTGTCTTCTCTGGTTTTCCTACTCTCAGACAGCTTAACTCCTTTTTGTAGTTGAGCCTTCTTGCCCTCCATGAAAGCTCATTCATCAGTCAAAAATTACCACTGCAATTGGATTTTCCTTTCATAGCTAAAATCCATTTTAGGATCTGAGAGTGGAGTAGGAAAGGAAGAGTGGCAAAAAACCCTCAGAAGGTGATCTAATTAAAGCAACATTTATGTTGATAAATGAACATTCATTATCTGTAGACAAATGCAAGAGAGCTCACAGAATGAATGAGAACATCTTGTTAATAGGGAAACAAGTGACTCACTAGAAAAGTGTGAAAATAAATTGAAAAAATATACACAGTGGGGCCAGTCCCTCAATAATCTCCCAAACCATCGAGCAGATAGAAGTCACGCCACACATTGTAACCTTTTAACTCACTAGAATGATGTGGGGACTAAAGCACAAAAGATAAATAAAAATAGGACAAATATGTTAATATCTCAAAATTTCATATATGTATATATTCATAAATGTATTAAACAACACACAAAACAACAACAAAATAAGACATACAGTAATTTCACGATTATAAGCTGCACCTTTTTCATTGAAGAATCCAGCCTAGCCCAGTAGTGCGGCTAATCATCAGGTGCAGCTTATCTATGGACAAATCCCAGTGAAAGGCCAACCTGGAAGTGGGGGCCGGCCGAGGAGGGAGGTGCCACGGAGCCACTGCCGGTTGGGCGGTGAACCGGAGCCACTGGCAAGCGGGCGGCGGGCCGCCGCTGGATTGGCGAGGCCAGCCCGGCTTCCCCCCCTTCGCAAGAGCATGCGAGCTGCCTTTGCCACGTTCGCACAGGGGAGTGAGCCGCCTTCGCAGCGGCAAGTGCGCTGCCGCCTTCGCAGCCCGCGGGGTGGGGAGCGGGCTCCCAGCACAAGCCGGCTTCAAGCCCCCGGCGAGCAGGGGGCGGGCTCCCGATCCAAGCCGGCTTCAAGCCCGCAGGGAGCAGGAGGCAGGCTCCCAACGCAAGCTGGCTTCAAGCCCGTGGCGAGGAAGGAGCAGGGTCCCGATGCGAGCCGGGTTCATGCCCATGGGGAGGGAGGTGCAGCCGGCCGGCCGGCTTCTCACAGCGCAGGGAGCAACGACTGCCGCCGGGGAGCCACGGCTGTGAGCGCTGGGGGCAGGAGTGCCAGGGCCCACAGCATGGGCGGGGTGTCTGGGGCTGCCTTTAAAGGCTTCGCTGTCTGTGAAAACTGCTTGAAAATTGAGCAACTTCACAGCAAACCCCGCACTGGTGCGATTCCGTTACTAACTCGTTACTTTGTTGCACATGGGTCCTCACTTAAAAAAATTAAAAAAATGCGGCTTATATTCGGGTGCGGGTTATATATGGACAAATCCTGTGGTCTGCCCAGCTACCCGGAAGTGCGGCTTATATTCAGGTGCGGCTTATAATCGTGAAATTACTGTATATTTTAGCTGAACAACTCCAAGGGGCCAACATTGGCCACTTCTTTTCTTTTAAGAGTTAAGTAAAAAAAATCCATAGCATGGAGATTATTGTAGTGTAACTGCTGACCATCTATGTGATATAGGAAATCTAAGGGATTGTGTGAGAGTTATATTGTATTTTCAGGAGCTAGACTTGAACTCCCACTACTTCCTTTGTTCTTCCTCTGAAAGATATATTTAAACAATAGAAGAATAAGAGATTTTTGAACATTATTTTTATTTAATATTTTATTTTTTCCTCTTGTAAAAATAAAAATGAGCACATACCATTATCCTACAGAGTTTATGCCAAGTCATCAGCATTATTAAAACTCCCATATGTAGATCAAAATTTGTACAAGAAGCTTGTTTGTGAACACAGCAAAAGACTAATAATTCAACTGGGGATGAAGAATTGCTTCATTTTAAACCCAGATGTTTGTCTTTAATATTTTTGTACTGGTATGAAATCTATCAGTATATATTCTTTTTGTCTGTATAGATTTACCTGATAAAAACTATTTAAATATTAATAATTCTTAAGACCTCAGTATATGTAAGTATGAAATTACCCTATTTTAAAACATGGTAATTGTCATACATAAGTAATCAGTCATGTTGCTAAATTTAAAAATAATTTGGCATATATAGAAGAAATGTGTGTTTTTCTTGCATAGTGCATTCATAATCCATAACAAATTAGTGCCCACATAAATTCAGTCTTCCAGACAAATGACTGTTCAGCTACATGACAATCTGGAATTTGTACGTTAGAATAAATGCAACTGTACCAATCTTAGAAATGGAATTAACAGATTCATATGCAGTAGTGTCCATTTAACTATTGATAAAAAATACATTTTACATGTTTACATTTACATTTTCACTAAAATGTGTTTGCATTTTTCAAATCCAGTTGTACAAGGCTAGAAATTTATGCATGAATTAGAGAGCATGATTTATTTATTGTCAACTTTGCTAATAAAAACTTGTCATTTGTGAAACAGCCAGTCCAAGGTAGTAATTTTTTAAAAGAATATCTCAAAAAATAAGTCCTTCTTCCATACACTTTACTGCATGCCTAAGGCAGTTGGCTTTGAGCCTCATCCCTGAGTCTCTGTTTATAATGAACAAAAAGAAATAGCAGAAGTTAATTCAGTTCAACCAACATCTAAATCATCCTCAGGGTATCTGCCAATAAAAGGAACCTGGAATTCCTAGTTGGGATGAATTGGCCAAGTATTACACATTAAACTTCATTTGGCAACACTACAGTGTCATGTTGTTAAGATTTTGCAAAACGTAGCATTGCAGAGAATATACAATAATATGTCATGTAGTAATTCTGTCAAACTTAATAACTATAACCTGAGTTTAGTGTGAAATAGATTTATTTAGAGTATATGCTGTTTTTATTATGCACTTAACCTTTATCATGTAAATCTTTTAATATGACGTACTGAAGAAATTGCATCCTTATACTTAGTAAAACAGAGCTTCACAGTTCTCATTATAAACACATTTTGTCATCACTTGGATTTTCTCCTAGGAGCAATTACTCCAAACTGACATACCTCAATCAGCTGGTGAAATTTAAGTCGTGTTTAACTGTTTGAGCCTTCACCTACTATAACTATACTATACCTATATAATCAAGGCTGTAGTCACCTTCTGACCCAGCCATACCATATATCTATCAATACATTGTCATATTTGTCACTTCTATTGCATTTTTCTGATTTCAACAACCTTAACTCTCTTTCTACAATTCAGTCCACTATTGAAAGCTTCTGTTTAACATTGGGTTATAAAATGTTCTCCCTTTTCCTACACCTGAAGGTTCCTTCTCTGCTATATATTTAGTGCTTGTTCAAAGAGCATGAAATCAATAGCAATGTAGGACATAAAAACTGCTCAGCTCATAGTGGTTTGTATCAAATTTGATTCCAAGTGGTTTATTGAATTATTGATGACTTCTAATTAACCAACAATCAATGGACCATATATTCAGGATCAGTATCCACAAGGGCAGAAGATAAACCACAGTGCTGGATATATATAAAATAGTAAGAAACCCCTTCAAATTTCTGAACAGCCTTTTATAACTAATTCCCAAAAATGGGAATCTAGCACATTGAGACAGCTGCTTGCATGCTTTGGCCTTGCCCACACCCATATCAGCCCATCCACTGGAGAGACAGCTTACATGGATGCACGCATGGTGTGCGGGTCCTGCGTTACAGTCTATATCACCAGTGCCCTGACTGCATCCCTGTCGCCCCAAGGTTGAGGATGCTCAGCCAGCCCTAGACAGAGATTTCAATGGTGGAAGAGAGATTCTGGAATTCTAAACTGCCATGGTCTTTTTGTCCTTCTTTTCAAGCTCACTTCATGGGTAATTCCCTTATTTACAATTTAATCTAGCAGCTTCTGGCATCTTCCCCTCTAGGGCTGTCAGTGTTTGGACAAACAGGATCTCAGAATGTGCTGGGTAATCCTCATGACATTCCTATTGTCACTTTCCCAGCTACTTCTTTCTCTGGTAAGTGGAACACATGAGCACCCCAACTGAGAGCAATCCCACTTGTTATTCTCTTCTGCTGGTCTGTACAAGATTTTAGTGTCTACCCTGCAAGGGAGTGAAGAGCCCAGAAAGTCAGTGAGCTGGAGGGTGTAGGTAGTCCTTTTGGAGGACTCTGAACGTGCTGGAAGAAGTGTGGGGGTAACTGCAACATTGCAGACAAGAAAAAAGAAGCAGTTCATAATTATTTGGGTGCTACAGAGTCTCTCAAGGTCTTGCAGTAGAAATTTGAAAGTCTGTTCTGTAAATGTTTTGACTTAAAGACAGTCTTAAGCATCTATGTGATCTATTCACTGGTTTAAGATCAAAGTGGAGTGATGGGGATAATGTTGCTTACATAGGATAGAGAATTCATTACAGTCTATTTACCTTGTGATAACCAATTTGCATCTGTTTATCTTTCTTCTAATTTCTGTGTTCTTTATGCAATTCAGCTAGAGTGATTACCAATATGTGAATAAATGGCAGATTTACTGCATCTTGCAAAACAAATCATTCCTTTAAGTCATTGTGCTAATCAAATATATTTACTCTGGAACAAAATTGATATTTAATGTCATTTGTGCCTTAAGATGTGAGAAAACATTTATTTATTTTTTGTTTCTTTGTTAGCAATTTTTTTCCCTGTCAAATACTGAAACATGTCACACATGGTAAATGTCATTGGATTTATCTCAAGAATAGGTATTTAGCCAATATTTTTAATAATAATGATGATGATGGTGACGATGAATGATAATCATAATAATAATAATAATTCCTGAGTTCATTCTGGTGCATTCTTTCTTTAATAAATGTGAATAGCTTGTTTGACAATAATTTTGTAGATTTGAACTCAACAAGAAATGAAATAGAGCTGCTGACATGCAATTTAAAATTTAAATCCTTATGTTTTCAAAGGAATATTTTCATTTATTTAAAAAAACACCAACAAAAATAAAGAGCAAAACAACAGACAGTAGATAGATAGTCAACCTAAATGACTGCTCTTGTACTTTTACACATTTTCCAGGTTCTGAAACTTACCATTTTTTAAAAAAAATTCTTTAGCAGTTACAGACTTACAGCACTTTTAAAACACTGTCAACTACTTCAAAATTACATGTGACTAATATCAACGTCCTTATGTCTAAAAGTGCCTTTTAAAAATGAATAAAATATTAATTACTTTAATCTTATCTAATTCTGTTTTGAACTGCAAATTAAAATTGTAATAGTTTAATGTCACTAAGAGCATTGAAGAGCAAGTAGTTGTCCAGATTTTTCTATATCAGTAGAGTTATGTAAGAGCTTTTAATTTGACGGCTTTTGAAAAAGCAAATGCTTATAAACTTACTTAGTTTTAGCAATCTTTTCCTTTTACGAAAATTGGAGTCTACTTGGACTTGTGAAAAGTATCTTAATTTCATCTCACTCTAGTGATATACTCTCTGAGATATATCAGAGTAAAACAATAGCAATTCAAATGAAATAATGGCCAAGTAACATTTATGTAACAACATTAGATAAGGTCAAACAACCCCAACTCCCTCAGCTTGTCTTCATAGGAGAGGTGCTCACTATAACAGGTCCACATCTTTCCTGTACTCAGGATCCCAGGCCAGCACACACTACATCAGGTGGGTCTCACCAGAGCACAGCAGAATCAGAACTACCTCCCCTGACCTGCTGGCCACACTGCTTTGGATGCAGCCCAAGACCTGGCTTTTCATCCACTGCCCTCAAGTCCTTCTTCATAGGGCTGTTCTGTCTTCAGTTCTCCTTTCCACCTCCACTTAATCATGGAGCGAATTTCACTTGGCTTATTTAGCTAATGTTCCTCTTTTTTTGTCTAGCATTCTAATTTTGGACAAGCACACCACTGTTGCTTCACTCCTCTACACCTCAAAACCCACACAGAATTTGGAAGTTATCCAATGGAGAAGACAAATTTAGATCAGTAACAAGTTATGGTCTGATGTAATGCAGTTTTGCCTTCTTTAGAACTCTAACATTAGGGGCAAAATTTGACATTTCCGAAAGATATTTGAAAGCCTTATCTATTAAACAAAGAGCTAATTCTTTTTATCATGATTGCATTAGTTAAAGTAACCCTTAAAGAGCCTTACTTTTGGCCAGAAACTGCTAAAGATGTGGCTATTTCCTTCTTATGTAACACACAAAAGTTCCTGGCTTCAGAGCTTTAACACTGTGAAAAGTCTGCATAAGTTTTGTGCATTTAAGTTGCACTGATTGCTGCTTTAGTGCAAAAACCAAAATATATGGCTGAGTTCATGAGAGGTTGTTCTCAGGTATGGTTCCTGAAGTCCCTTTCTCTTCCTAAAAGAATCCATAGCCTTATTTCACCTCCTAAATAATATGTATGTACCTTGATATATAATTCATCTTAGAAGAGTTTAAAAGGTGGAACTTACCAGGTGTCAATTTATAGATGTGGAAAAGGGAATTCACTTTCTTACATTAGTTCTGGTTGATAGGTTTCTTTTTCTTATATCACTGTCTGTGCTGAACAGCTTTGTAATGCTAGCAACAAGAGATTGTCTACCCTGGAATTTGTGACCACTATTGATTATGCCAGGTGAGAAATAAAATTTTTCTGTATGTCTTGGCATTTGTCACCACAACTGAATGAGAGGTGCAATATGCATTTCTTCTGGAAGCCTTCTTTTTTAGCAAAACTAATTAAAAAATCATGACACTTTTATTTAAGAAGTTCTAGTACCTGGTGCCTTTGGGGCATTTGTTAGAAGTTTAAATTGAAAGAAGCCTTTATGATACAGCTTTCCAACTGATTAGCATTGGGAAAATAGCTTAAGATTTTCATAATGTAATAACTGTGGTTTATTCTTTTTTCTTAGGAAACATCTTCAGACTCAGTTGAGTAGCTTGTTTGCAAAGATTAGAAAAATCAATGCAATGCATTTACACTCAAAATCTAGAACCAGTGTTGTGAGATAATAAAACTGTATTTTTAATCTAAAGTTATTTTCACTACTGTTCATACCATTCATGATTAATGAGTGCTGTTTGTTCATACCTGCTGCAGTTTGTGTGAATGTCAGCAAAGGTTTTCTTTCATATATGCATCGGATATATGTCATATGGTTAGAGTGATCAGTGTTTGTGAAATCTTCTTTCTAGTACTAGGAGAATCCCTGGACTGATTTAGCTCTCTGATTATTACCAAATTCTGGTCATCCAGGTCAGCAGTGAAAAGGCTGAGAAGCCCTAGGGCAATCAAAATCATTTTAAGGCACTGCAACGACTGGTTGAAGAGACAGAACAGGTGTTGTTTTCTTCAATCACTCAATAGGAAGGGAGAATGTCAAGGAGAACCCACCTGATTAACACATGGCTTAAAGACAGGACCCTCAGTGGAACTTCGGTTTTTGAATCATGAGGATGTTTACACAGCACCAGGCCTGCTGGAGACAGATAGGATTCACCTACCTAACAGGGAGAAAAGGACTCTAGCCCATAAGTTTGCAGGGATGATTGAGAGAGGTTTAAACTAGGTTTGAAGAGGAAAGGGGATAAGACCAGGTTGGCTAGAGATGATCCATGAGCAACAGGCCAGAGAGAAGTCGATAGTATAGCAGTTTATCTACACACAGCATGGGTAATAAAGAAGAGGAGCTGGAAGCCATTATGTAGCAGGAAGGCTATGAAATAGTCACACAAACATGGTGGAATGACTCCTGTGCCTGGAGTGCTGCTATGGATGGCTACAAGCTCTTCACACAGTACAGATGAGGAAGGAGAGGCAGTGGGGTGGCTCTGTGTACTAGGCTGTGGATGTTGTCTATGTGGACTTCAGTAAAGCCTTTGACACTGTCTCCCAAAGTTCTCCTGGAAAAGCTGGCAGGCCATGGCTTGGACAAGTCCACTCTTCACTGGATTCAAAACTGCCTGGATGGCACAGAGAATGGTGATGGATGGTGCTACATCCAGCTGGTGGCAGGTCAGCAGAGGGCTTCCCCACTGTATTGCTGCCAGCTGTGTTTAATATCTTTATTAATGACCTGGACAAGAGGATTGAGTGCCCCTTCAAACAGTCCCCAGCTGACAATAAATGGAGTGGGAATGCTGATCTGCTCAAACACTCTATAGGTGGCTGTTCAGCAAGGACACACACCTACAATGCAGAATGTCAAATCTTGATTGGCCTAAGGAATGGTCAGTGGAAGGAAAGTAATAAAACTGCAGAATACTATTAGAAAACCCAAACAAAATACAACCCTAGGATTATGTGCAGCTGTCACCAATATACAAGTTGGCAGTATTAACCAAGCTGTTGCTCCATGGCATATATATATATAATAATGTTCTATTATACATTGAGTCTGATATCCATCTGGTAAGTGAAATTTATATAATAAGTCAAAAATTTCAGAATATATATGTAGATGCATATTTATTAAAAAAACAAAACAAAATAGGCATTTCTGTATAATAAAATGGGTTTTTTTCAGTGCAATTTGCAAAGAGATCATCATCTATGTAAGATTTGATATTTTTTGTGCATTTTAGTTTGATATTCTTGATGGAGCAAGAATATTTAGGTAGAAATTGGCATCACAAGGATTAAAAGTGTGATTCTTCAATAGAAGTGTGATTTTTCTCCATTTTTTACTTTTATTTCAAGGCTATGCCTTCATAGCCTTTGGAACAGGTTTTTCTAAGGGAAGGGACTCATAAGGATCATTGAGACTAAGCTCAAGTCCTTCGGGGATTCTGTAACTGCCGTAGATTTTTAGCAAAAGTATATCTAAATTTGTGTGATATGCAGGAAATTTTACTGTTCAGTGCCAAAAAATAATAAAAAAAACCCAATAAAATCCACAAAGATCTATAATCTATTAGAAATTATTATTTATCTTGAGTTTAGATGAAAAAAAAAAGAAACAAAACCCAAACAAATGTACACTAGAATCAGTATACAAACTTTAATACTATTATTTTGGTGAAAAACTCCTTTTGGTCCTTTTTTATTAAGTCTTTAAAAAAACATTTTAATAAACACTGATGCTTTTGATTTTTTCAAGCAAATTATTCTGTACACCTGTGCATACTCTAGAATAAAGTGTTAATATCTCATGCTTTCCTTGGAAAATCTCTAAAGATGACCATCTCCTGGGGAGTTTCCAATTGGACACAAGAGCAACATTTTTTAAAAAAAAAGAACAGTAAGCTGTTCAAAGGAAAGTGATGGATTCCCCAGAACTGGATAACTTTAAGATTCAGCTGGACAGAGTGCCAGGACATCTTGTCTAGACCGTGATTTTTCCAAGACAGGTTGGACTGTCATCCAGACCAAGGATCATCTGATCCTTGAGGCCTGTTCCAACAGGTATTCTATGACTCTAGGACCCTACACATTTTATATCTGTACTGAGTTCATCAATAACTTGGAGATCTTACAATAATTTCATAGCTGGATTTCTTAATTACAAGGTCTTGAGTTTACCAAGAATGCTTGTTGGACAATTATGTCAAGAGTGAAAAAGTTCTTGTTGCTGTGGGTGTCATGACAGCTGTAAATGATTCCTAATAAGATGTAAAATAAACCTCTATCTTAGACTAATACAAGTATTTTCTATTACTTTCAGAAAATTAACGAGACTTTATGTTAAATAAAACTAATCAGGGGGATTTATTTATCTCTTTTTCTGATTTATGCTAATATGGGTTTCATCATTAGTCTGAATTAGACTCTCTAATGCTGTTTTGGCCAGGATTAGAATTTCTCTGAGGCTTTACATTCTCACATGGTTGGCACTTCCATTCTGGTATTTCCCCACTGGTAGTTTAAGCCTGGATGTTAACACTAATTGCAGAACACTAAATAGTTCATTTTAATCTTTAATAAGTTTACATGCATTCAAATTAATTCTTGCAGTGTGAAATCTCTGTTGTCATTGTAGTTTAATGTCTTAGCATCTCAGAATAGGAATATGCAATGAAGTTTTCTCCATTGTTTTAGATGATTCAGCAGCTATTAATATCAGAAAGCATAATGCAGTTTCCTTGACTTTAAACACAATTAACGTTCATAATTTTAAATTCCCTTTATCAGTGTGTATCAGTGCTGACACTGACTGCTTTTGGCGAAGACCAAGAGGAGACAAAGTCCAAAGTAGTTTTGTAAATGTCGATGTATGACATCACCACAGGGAGCTGATGTCTCTCTGTACTGACAGAACAGAGGCTGTAATTAGAAATGAATGACAAGGTGCTTTTCATCTTTGATGAGAAAAGATTTTTGTGTCAAAATATCTCAGTGCAGGAACAATTTTTCTCCAAGATTTTCTTGTCCTGCACATATTTTGCATAATAATGAAGGGAGGAGAAGAGAGGGCAAAATTATTGCATAGTGTTGTTGCTAAGTGACAAAATAACAGATGTTCTGCATTTGCAGATAACAAATGTTTGAAAGCTATCATATTGTGATATTGACAGATACCATTCCTTAGGAGGTAATGTATTCGACACTAGGAAAAAAAAATAAAAAATCAAAGGTGTTAAGGTTTTTAAGGCATTATTCAGAGAGCATTTTAAGATTTACTTGACAAAACTAAAACATCAAGTTCAGAAATGTGTTTTAAGGATTTAATCCCATGATATGTAAAAATTTAGGAAGATAAGTGACTTATGTTTTCCTGCTCTTTTAAACAGGCTAACCTGCTTGGTCAGTCAGTGGAAGTGGTAACAGATGTGATCTGAATTTATAATATTTAATATTTCACCATGTAAATAGATTTATAGTGCTCACATTAAAATTAGTATCTAAAGAAATTACTTTTTTTTTTGCATTATTCTGGGTTAAACATGATCTTTGAAGCAATATAAAAACACTGCAGAATGACGTATGATGCTTTCAGAGGAGTATCTTTCTCCCAGTGTGGCATGATCTGAAATTATGACATGTAGGAAAGTAAGCTTAACTTTGATAGATTATGAATTCCTTAAATATTAAATCCTGCAGATTTACAAGACAACTCGATTGGTTTCCCAAAGTTTAGAAAACACTTTCACTCTTCTTGCCAAATATATGTATTGAAAATTATATAATATCCAGGTTAAAACCTGAGCTTTCAGGATTGTAGCTTATTTGTTCTGATATTTACTTAAGATTTGCAATTATATGATGCACAGAGAAGAGAAGCTTTCACCAGTCTTGTCCTCTCTACTTTAATTCTTCACGAATCCTAAAAATATGGAAGCAAATTCCAGTTCAAGTTATAACCTCTGTTCAGTTAAAATAATTCTCTTCATACTGAGAAGTATCCAAATTTAGCACTCAAATTGATTAAAAATTAAAAAAAAAAAAAAGAAATAAAATACTATGGGCAGATTAAATCAAGGGCTGCTTACAAAAATTTAGGACTGTTTAGAAGGCAGGACTGAATTGAATATGTGTGCAAATAATCATGAATAAATTAAATTTATTGGCATTGTTTGAAAACTTATTTGAACTGTTTTTGGCTGCATGAGCAATATCTGCCTCAAAGCTGCAGGTAAGTTTTTCATCATCTGTTATCACCATCCTGCCCACTTTAACAGATGGTGGGAATGACCAGGCTACAGATAGAGAAGGGTGAGAAGAGAGAGAAAATCAAGGGGAGGTCACTCTGTAACATGGAATCTTTCTGTTGCCAGATGAAGAAAGATACCTGCACTGTACTTGCACCTTCCTTCTGCATTATAATGCTTGCCAAAATCTTTACAGAATTCATCGTCTCTAAACTCATCCTCCCTCTCTCTACTGCATTTGTAGGTAGGTGCTTTTGGAAGCGTGAAAAGTCATAGTCTTCTTTAGAGTCATGAAATTATTTATTTTTCCTTGTTGGGTCCAAACTGTCAGACAACAGGAGGAATTTTTGCCATTTTTTCATCTATTTTAGACCATCAAATAGTTAAAATTTATTTGGGAAGAAGTTGAACAATGGATGTTAATGTTCAGGAGTGTAAAGAAAATTTTAGCTTATTTGAAGTTAGCATTGCCCTTCCTATGTATAGACAAAGATAAATAAATGTATATTATGGCTTATAGAATAGACACCCTGCAGCCTTGCACTAGATGTACCAGGATGAAAATTTATGCTGTGGTTTATCTTTTCAAATCAGTCTGATGACTCTTCTATTGCCTATTCTAAACAAAACTATAGAAGATTTCTCTTTGTATGTATTTGCATAGGACTCCTTTGCAAAAATGGTGCTGAAAAAAGTCTTTAATGCCTCTAGAATTCTTGCTGGCTTTGTTGTAAAATTGGATGATTTATTTTGTATTTAGAACACATGTAAGTTGAAAACAATTCTCATTTCCCCAGAAACAAAACACAGACATTTGAATTTCATATTAGTGTCAATGAATGACTGTGCTTGTGCAAGATGAGAAATAGAAGGATTGTACTTTAATGCTTTTATCTCTGTATGAGCTATTTATTGTTACTGACAGAAAAAATTAGTACATTGATTTTTAAATTTCAAAGTTAAAACTTACAGATGTAGTCCCAAAGGCAAAAAGTAATGTCTATTATAGGTAGTGCCACACTGACAAACAACACTCCAGAAGACTGATTTGGCTCAGACTACATGGATGATAAGGCAGGAGATCAGCATGGCAGAGAAAGAACCTCTGGGTCCAATTGAAATACAAGATGAAAATATTTATGGCATGGAAGCAGGGATGTGTATGGTAGGAAGAACATAGCAAAACTGCCTTAAAGTGTATGGATAAGGAAAACTGTGGCAGAGCTGGAAATAAATTGAGAGAAGTGAGGAGTAGTAAGAAGATAATCTGTAGTTACATCCATCAGAAAAGAAAAATTGTACCTCCTCAACAAATGAGAAAGGGTATCTGTTGACAAGTGGTATGGAGAAGACTGAGGTGCTTCACTTTTTTTGTTTCCCTCAGCAATTTTAATTCCCTTCTCTCCTTAGTTCCTAAATCTAAAGGCAGGGAATGGAGAATCTCCTTCCTTGACCTGCTTGTCACCCTTCATTGGAATGAATGGGCTTTCTGGGCTGCAAGCACACATTGTTGGCTTAGGTCCAATTTTATACCCACCAGTATTCCCAAGTTCTTCTCCAAAGACCTGCCATCAATTCATTCATCACCCAATCTGTATTCATCCTGTGGGCTGCCCCAGTCATTGTGAAGGACCTCACATATAGCCATGTTGAAGTTCCTGTGGGCCCACTTCTCAAACCTGCTGTAGCCTTTCCGGATGCCATCCCTGCCCTGAAGGTTTTCAACTGCACCACTCAGCTTGGTGTCACTTGAAAACCTGCTGAGGGTACACCCAGTCCAAGGTGACATGTCCCATGACAGGGACATTGGACTAGATGATCTTTAAAAGTCCCTTCTAGCTCAACAGTTCTACAATTCTATGTTTCTATTAAATTGTTGTCAAGTACTTGAGCAGTCACTATTATATCTATGGAGAAAAATTCCCGCTGTGAGGGACATATGCTTAGCACTAGAAACATGGTAACTATGCATCATAAACAGAAAGCAGAAAATAAAATTGCTTATATCCCTGTCCAGAGTGGTTGCCTGCAGTCATTCCTGATGCTGAAATAGAGCCATTAAACATTTTGTGACTTGTTTGTTTGCTTAAATTATTATTATTTATTTTATTTCTTTTTATTATTATTATCCACAAATATTATTATTTGTGTAGTCTTATCTTGACCTACCTGTTCTACCTGTCCTATATAGTCTTGTTTGTTCTAGAACAAGAAAATCTTTAGCAAACAAAGAATAATTAGTTTTCAGGAGAATTTGACTCTGGAGTCTTCATTCAGTTGTATTATCCCTCTTCAAGGCTGTCAGCAAATCATTACAATGGTTTTCTGAGATTATATTGTATTATCCCCACTTTACTAAGGAACTTGGTCACCCGTATGAAGTAATATGGACAAAAGTGCTGGCCAGTTTTTAAGTCTTATTAAGAAGCTGACAAGATGACCTTTATTTCACAGTTTTCTCAACACTTTCCCAGAAGTTTAGTTCAAAGCACAGGTCCCACTGATTTCAGTTTTGACTATCAACACTTTGGAGCACTGCAAATTGAACTTTAGCCATCTGAAACATATAATTCCGTTTTTTTCCAGTACACAGTACGCTACCTAAATGAGGTAGGAGTCTTGTGGAAAATACTATGTGATCATGTCTTTGTACAGCTATGTATGCCAGGCTGATTTTAAGCTTACTTATTGTATCATCAGGTACATTCTATCTTTTCTCGCTCTCTTTTTTAATTTTTTTTTTAATTTAGTTTTTTTTTATTTCCCTGTACATCCTACCATAATTGCAATGTATTTTTGTTTGATCAGGCGTGGGCAAGGTCTGAACTAGCACGGAAAGTGCTGTTATTATTTGGAGATTTTTTCTTTGATATTTTGACAATAATTTCCTGTTATCTGTCAATTTTGTGGCCATCTTATGAGTGGGATTTTCAAAAATATTTAAGCAAGAAATGCAGGTAGGTGATAGACACTGGAAAACAGTCATTTGTTTGCTGCCTCCTCCTTGGAAAGTCTTCTAATTTGCTTTGCTTTCCAGGAGATTATGATTGACCGACACACTTAACTTTTCTTCTTTCTGCTTCCTATTTGCTCCTTTGCTTTATCCTCTGGACTGAGGGTTTCTTCCATCTTTTTCTTATTCTTTCCATATTTCAAAAAAATGTTTCTTTTTACCTTTCTTATTGGCTATAGGAAAATATAGAGCCTTCCTTATGTGTTTCATGCAAGCTTCCTTGATGGTACTTTGCCCTGGAAGAAGCATTTGGAGAAAAAATATCTTGCTTTCTCCACAAAGACAATATTCAATAACAGTTGTGGATATAGGCTGTGCCAAGTGAAACATGCTGAATCCCCAGAGTATTTGCCTGATGATACCTCAGACATCTGACTGTGTGTGAACTTACAGAGTTTTATAAAACGCAGAGTTTATAGATGCTTTCAGAAGAATGAGTGTGAAGTAGATATGGTATCTGGACGTCACACGAAGCAAAAATGAAGTCTAAGGTATATGAGAGAGATGTATTAATACTTCTCATTTTTATGACTGCAACAGTTTGAGCTTCAGCCCAAGAAGAACAAGACTTTCTTTAATTTCAACAATAATGCCTCCTAAGTTACTTGAGATGAACTTTAAAAAACTCCAAAAACATAAGGTCATAAATATAAAATTGCAGAAAGAATGGTTACTATGAGCAACTGCAACAAAGGAGTGTTATTCAAAGTAACCAAACATTTTAATAGGAAGTGGCACATGAGATATCTACACTGTAATTCCTATTCTCATAAGAGGAAATAGTTTATTCTGAATAGAATTTTATTCATTAGAAAAATATTTTTTTCCATACAGAAAATAACATTTTGGAAATCAGTAGGATTTGCTTTTTTTTGTCTTTCAATGACTCAGTCAATAGAGATGTCAAATTTAATTTATCTCATCATTCATGTGCCACCTGGGGTTAAGAGAATTCAATCAACAAAAGTGGAAGAGTTGGTGTAGGTGAAGGTTATTCTACGATATCAAATAAACAAAAAAAACAGTTATACATCAGAGACATGATGTGAAATCATTACCTTTTTTTTTTTTTTTCTTTTTTATGAAAACATAGAGACAGAGAGAGGGTCTGCACAGATGTTTAATTAGGATTGATCTGAAATAGTCTAGAAATTGATCATCACCTCAGTCGGAAAAGATTGTTCTGGAAGTTATATTCTGTGCATTTTGAGGAACTAAATCATTGAGGTTTATTTCCTGCAGAGCCAAAGAGCCCTGTATTAATTGCCTTGGACTACCATTGCTGCTATAAGAAAATAGAAATAAAATCTTTTGTATAAACCGAATTGGCATTGATATTGAACTACACTCACATTTTTAATGTGTTACAGAATACGCGACATTGGTTCTAAGACAATGCTGGACCATTTGGAAATTGCATAGTTTTGAAGAGACCTGCATACATTGCCAAGGAAATATTGGAAGAGTATTTTCTCTATTCTCTGATCATTAATAAAGGAACTGAAAGTATTTATGCAAATACTGACTCACCTATGCTTGTATGAATCCAAAACTTGTTATTTTCTTCTGATTTAAAAAATACCAGGAAAAACATTTGCAATTTGGCTAAATTAAGAGCCAGGAAAAATCATTAGAGTCTTTAGATTTCATATAGGTTTCATTTTGATGCTCTTAGCTAGCATCCAGTTAGGGCAAAATTTTTTTCCATGTGTGTCTTCCAGAGATGGAACAAAACAAGGCTACATTACTCAACCATCATGCTACTCCTTACTACTTGGTAACATTTAATTTACATGAAAAATTAAATTTTAAGTTAATATATTATTTTTTTCCCAAGTGGAATGATAAAAAAAAAACACAACAGGTTTATTCTGATTTTTGTCCAGAATAGCTCTGGTTTTAATAGAGAAAAAAAAAAATCAGAATTATTTTTTTGAGAATTAGAACTGCAAGGTTTGTCCAAAAACATACAAACATACAAAAAGAGATCAGATTTTAAACAGATTTGTAGTCAATAATAATTAGATTGAGTACAAGAAATACTAAAATGCTTATAATTCTTAACTTCAATGTACTTCAGAATTTTCCAAGGTGATAAGAAAGAGCAATTTTTTTCTTCCCAGTCTAAAATATCTGTATCTGTAATTCCAAAACACTATTACTGGCCTCGAATTATCTCATCTCATCTGACATGAGGCCTTGAAAAGCTATATTCCACCGCACTTCATTAGCATGTTTTTTCTTTCTTCTTCCCACAGAATTATGTGCACTCATGTCACCAGGCCAGTGATCTCAATTGACTAAGTGAAAATGTGATATAAATATGGTTCAATGTAATTACTTTACAGCATTATGAGTAATTGTACCTATTCTGTGAAATTGAAAATACAGATTTCCAAAGATGATCCTGCAGGTAAGAATGGATAGAAAGAAATTTGGTGATCGTGGCTCAGGGGATATCAGCAAGATATGCTGGCCCTTAAAGCATTATGAATGTAGAAATCAGGTCAGGAAGTTGCATCCTGCTGTGAAAGCTCCTGTAGCTTTCTCTTAAGACAGATTCAAAAATGATCTTGAACTTCTCCATACAATTTAAAAAATAATTTCTTAGCGCAATAGACAATTTAACGTTGCCTTGAGGAAACTGGAATTTCAAGCACTCCAAATAGGAGCCTGCAGGGTTTTATTTCCATGTTAGCAATTTTGGAGAACATATATAATCGGCCATATCTTAAAATATATGTCTGGTTGAAGTAGCTACATTCCTGGAACAGCAGAACTGCAGGCAAAACTTAGTGCTGCCTGTACATTGAATGACTGGAATGCATTGGCCATATACAACATGTTGCCAAACATTATAATTTCTTGTATCTTCATATTCTTTCAATAATTACGCTCTCAAGCGTTACATATTATTAAAAAATACAGATTACATTCCAAAATGTGTATAGCCAAACTATTTTTGAACTTGGATATTTTTAAAAAGGGAGAAAATGATAAAGGGCTCTTAAGGGATTGCAATTTCTTGAACTTGCAATTCTTCCTGATCCCTGTGGATCAGCATCTGCAACAAAACCTAATGGTAGTCAGTTGTGGAATTTCCTTAACAGAATTTATTAGAGGTAGGCAGAATTGATAAGGCTTTTTCTTTGTCTCACAACAATGAATGATAAGAATAGATGAAATTTTGATAAGAAAGCAAACTGAAAACAGAATTAATGTTGCTTGCAGATAAGTGGTTCTGTTTAGGCCCCAAAATATTAGTATTACATATTGTAGAATATCGTGAGGGACACCTGTGACTTTTATGTACACATTTCACCATTTCAGAGAAATTATCAATGAGAATGGTATTTAAATAATAGAGTGATGTAGTATTCTCAAGTAACACCAAATAAACTATTGTGATTACTTGGCTTGATCTCTCTAAATTGAGGAATAGATGTTATGAAGTCTCTATAAATACAGAACATATTAAAAGACAAAGAAATCAAGTTTTAAAACCTGTTTGTTGACATAGATACAGAAAGAGATTACCATAAATTTCATCCTGCCTAATCTCTTAGTGTATTAAATGTGTACTTATTTTGGCCTAAAATTTATTAGTTGTTTTTGTGGCATCATGCTCTTAATACATAAGATGCTCCATTGGCTATTCTGTATTCTACATGTTGTTTACTCCTGTCCAGGCCATCTTTAATGCTTCCATTAGCAAACTATGTGGGTGAGGTAGTGTTGCATTTTCTTCTGACTCCTCAGGTAATCCAGAATTAGTGGTCTAATTATTTTGTCATATAAATATCCTATTTTCCTACCACTAGAAAATTTTTAGGGTCACTTTTAGATAATATGAAATAGATATTTGGAATGACTAAGCACCAAAATAGATAACCATCAGAGCAATATACAATCTTTATTCTTAATCACATTGTCAATTACCCACTCCTCCATTGACTTCAGTGTCCACAATGCATTTTGAAAGAGAAATGAAAGCTATTTAAAGTGTTGCCTTTTTAAGAGTTAACTATACTATATCAGTTTTATTGTTTTAATCAACCAACCTTATGAATGCATTAAAATATATAATTTTCAGATACCGAAGTTAAGATCTACTTTCCATAATCCCTTGCTGATTTGGATTAATTTTCTTCCTTTAATTATTAATTACACTACCAGCACTTTTTTATAATTCATGCCAGTTAACATGGCCTCATCTTCTTTTAATACTTCAGTACTCCTTGTTATTTTTCAAAAGATTGACATGTGTTTGATAGATTGGTAGTTGCTTGCTTGAAACTACTTTGTATTGACACAGCATCACCTTTGTTCCATGGCCGTTGAATCTCTGGTACTGCAAGGCTTGAAGCAGGACATCAGCAGACTCAACCTTGGGGATAATTTTTTTTAAATCTACTGATTTAAAATTGTGCATCATAGTTACTTTTGTTTATCAGTCTCCTTAGTTTATATCTTCATAATTTAAGAAAAGTGAAATTTTCATCTAGCTTCTGGAAACTGAATTAAATTAGTTCAAATCTTCCAAGTTTCTGACATTGCAATTATTTTAATTAAATTTTTATTCCTAAGCAATCTGTACAGAATCTCTCCATAGATCACTTTTGCACTCTGGAATGCCTTCCATGACTCCACCCTAGGATTTTCTTACAATATCATGTCAATTGTAACTGAAAATGTACTTCTGTTTTTTTCTCTAGACCTTATTCTCTGATATCATGGTACCCAACATGAAAATTAAGCTTGGTCTGGATAAAAATGTTAGAAAACATTCTTCAGAATTTACAGGTAAAAGCTCCCTGTTCATTAGGTGGAAATATTTTATTTCTTGATTCCTATCTGTTGGTTTTTTATGGGCTTTGTTTTACCAGCCTAGGTTTGTCTACATATTGCCCTGACAGCTTAATGTTATTCATACAAATAGTATGAATAACATTACTTGTACTCAGGTTCTCAATTCAGCAGTAATAATCCACTTATAAGATTATGAAAGAACAGAACTCAGCATAGTGTCATTGTGCATGACTTCATAGGTGTAGAGGATTGTGAAGAGTCACAGGAGAATCTTCATAAATCAAATTAACAATCTGTCTGTAATGACAATGTTCCTACTCTGCACACTGCCAAAAATCCTGCTCAAAAATTTTTAACATACTTGTGACATCCTCCTCTGAAATAGAATTTGAAAAGTAAAAAGCTTACATGCAGCTATCTGAGTGGGCGTATCCTTATTCTGTCACCACTGGTGTGGCATTGAATGGATTTTTTTTTCACAGAAAACCTTCCTTTAAAAAGATTCAGCCTCTGCTGACAAAGGGGGTGAATTTTATTTCTTGAATCTGCTCTTGAACAGGACTGTCAGGCAGTTTGGAAGGTGATCTGACTCTCCCTCTTGTTCTTCCATGGCTTCCTCTCAAATAGAAACATCTTCAGCAGCACCTTTTGACAGAGAGCATTTTTTATCTTTTAAGAGAGAATTCAGTGGAACATTTTCCAAAAGTGAAGTTGCTCCTATGGAAGCCTACTTAAATTACTGTGCTCACGAATTACCAGTTCAGTCCAATAATTTAAAAATGCATTGATTTTTTTTTTTTCTGTTGGTATTTCTTAAATATTAATGGAATTGTTAGGATTGTTACAAAATCAATAAAAAGTGTTCATTCTTGAAATTATGATGTTTTTTAGCAGTATAATTGGATCATATAATCCATTTCTAAACCTGGCTAATGCCAAAGTGACTGTCAATGCACCAATGGCAATGAAATAATTATAGGGAAGTACACTTACTCCAGCCAGGAAATCACTGAACATAAGTGTTTCTTAAAAGAAAAAAAGAGTCTTTAAGAGCACTGTGTTCAATGTTGCACACTTGTGAAGTAGTATTTTCTTCAAACATTATTTTAATTCTCTTTAATTGCTCAAATGTTTAAGTCAGGTGGTTTAAAAACACTTATTTTATTCAAGCAGAGTTTTTTGAAGAATTTCTTGTCTTCAAGGCTGCACCTCCACGGGTGGTAAGTATGATTCCAGAGACCCTGGAGACCAGCCTAAGTAACACAGTTCCCAGGTGCTAACACTGACCTTTTATCATATATGTTAATTCCTTACATTAACAAGGCAAATACTTAAATTAATTCTTCAGGGAACAATTTTAAAATAACGAGGGAGAACTTGGATATTTTTTCTGTTTTTTTATTTTTAGCAAATTAATAGGATTTTGCTGGATCAATGCTCTAGTCATTCTTTCAGTTCCCATGGCTGAAAAAAAAATTATATAGAGATTAAATTGAGAGAATCTGTCCTTCCTACTCCTTCCTGGAATATTTTTGCTTTCTTTCTTTTTTATTCTGACACTGTTAGGCAAAATTAGGGTGGAGAAAATTCGTGCTGAGGCTATAACATTCACAACAAACTGTTGTAGCTTACATCGTTTAGTTCTGGCTGAGTTTAGAACCAGGATGTAGAGAAATATGTTCCACCTCGCAATAGCAACTTCAGTTTGAAGCACTTCAAGAAGAGTTAAAGAGAGAGTAGCCAAGGGTTATGGATCTGATTGTCATGCATCTTTTTTAAAAGGCAAGTATTTTTTGTGTGTTCAACTATTTTGGAGCGGTTGAAAATCAAAAAAGGAATTTTACTGAGTGGGAGTGAGGAAGACTGCATTAATAGAGAATGCCACTTCAAATCATTCCATTGTTGATATCACCTTGGCCTAGACATTCACAGAAATTGCAGGAATGGAAGCTGAGTTTGGCTCCTTGAACACAGCCAGGACTTCAATCAAACATCAAAGGATCCCTGAAGTTAGGGGTGGGCTATTTAGGGATAAATCTGAAAAGGTGTTTAGACAATCAATTATGCAGAGATGAAAGACATATGAAGAACTTGAGTGTCATGACCCTGAATTTAAGTGGTAAAGAGAAAAAGTAATCCATAATAGTGTTTTTGATGTTTTTTTTAAATTTTGTGTTTTGTTGTTGTTGTTGTTGCTGTTGTTGTTTGTTTTTTGGGTTTTTGTGTGTGTGCGTGGTTGTGGCTTTGAGGTTTGTTTTTGTTTTTTGTTTTTTTGGGGTTTTTTGTGGGTTTTTGTTTGTTTGGGTTTTTTTTTGTTTTTTTGTTGTTGTTGTTTTTGTGGGGTTTTTTTTGTTTGTTTTGTTTGTTTTGGTTTGGTTTGGTTTGGGTGTTTTTATTATTATTTTTGTATTTTGGTTTTTTTTTGGGTTTTTTCTCCTGTGGAATATTGGTTTGCTTTATTATCTGGGCATAAATTGAATTACACAAGGTAAAGAGGCAGCCATGATTGTAAGGCATGGTGATAGGTGTTTGTCTACTGCCAATGTTTGTAAAATAGCTGGTAGAAGCTAAAGGCTATTTTGCTGACTTTCTACCTTCAAACTTGTGATAAGTTTGGTATGAGAAAACTGAAATTCCATCAGTAAGTACTATTATTTTAATGTTATTTCATCATATTAACATTCTCTTTATAGTTCAGGATTATCTATCTTTGCTCCTTATTTTTGTGCTAATGAGTTTAGGCTAGCCAGTACCAGTTCACCTCTGAGAACAGCATTTCTTTTTTAAACCAGGAAGACTTAAAAATCACAGAAATGTAAGACTGAAAAGGATAACACAAGGTCACTGCCAAAGACTGAAAGCTTACTTAGGGAGATCCACCAAAAAATTAATGACTAATTCATTCATAAATAGTAACAGACGAAATATAAAGTTATGTAAAGACTGTTTTATGTGCTAGAAGAAAATTTGTTAGACAAAATTCGTATATTGCATCTCAGTGAAAGTGATGAAAGGGTCTCAAAAAACCCAACATACAATGCTCACAGAAATATTTCACTTTAATTTTTGGTTTTCTTGCCTCAGTAGTGGAGCCAACATCATTGGGAATTTATCAGCCATACCTTGGTCAGAATATGTAAGGAAGTAAGCTGAGAAAAGCAATGTTTTGAGATCTTGCCAGCCTTAAACTGAAATTAGTGGGTTTTATCCTTGCCAGTTTTCCTAATTTGGAATTTATGGCTACATAATTTACTTTTTACCTTTTTTGATAATATTGGTCAATGAAAATAAAAAAAGAAATGTACACATCCATGACTACTTCTTTGCTTAAATTCTATCTTCTTTTTCCTTTTTTAAGAAGCAACCATAACTGTTTCTGTGGAACACTTCAAAATATCTACAGAAAAAAATTATTTCTGTGTCAATCATATAAGGATATACCATAACCACCTGCTTGTGGAAAAAAAAAAAACATTTTCAAATCACTTGTAATTCATTATGTATTTAATGAAAAAAATTCAGCTAAAAGAGATTCTCAAAACAAAAAGATAAAAGTTATTTGTTTAAACATTTTGCTAAGTATTTTAGCATTTTTGGCTAACTTCATTGCTGATATACATAAAACAATATTCCTAAAGAACTGCATATCCTCATATAATTTTCAATAGTCAGATTCCTGTGTACAATAATCTTATAAGAACCTCGTTAAGTTTGGTAGACCTACTCAGGAATTTCCCTAACCTTCACTGCGTATTGTCTGCCTACAATCATAAAAATTTGTTGAATTATGTATCCAGCTTAATGAGAACTTTGGATAGTCCCTTAAAAAAGCTTAAATACTTCAGAAGGATAAATTTAGTAATATTAATCATTAAACAGGACCATCCTTCTTTAATTGAAATTAAATTAATATTCTCCTGGAAAGATCTGAAAAATCAGAAACAACATGTTTTAAAAGATGCTTGAAGAAATGGAATGTTCTTCAATGATGTTAAAATGCAAGAAAATATAAATCACAAACTGCATTTTGCCCCTAGGAATTTTAAAAGATTATGATTAGAAACTGCAATGACTTTTCCCACTCAGGGCTCCATTTGGCAACTCTTTCATGATTGCATAATTAATAAAATCACGTTTATAAGAATAGTACAAATCCTTAAACCAGTCCAAGTGTCTGATTACTTTTGAAATCAAATTGCAGTTTAATTTCAGAAATAGTTGGTATAATGCTGCTTAACCCCTACTGAGACAAGTTCAATTGATTATTTTTAATTTCAAAAGGCCTCCGAGCAAAGCTCTCTCTCTCAATAATTTAGCAAGTCCTGCAGCCTCTAATGGCAGGGATATATGAAAATCATGAGAAAAGGCAAGTAGCAAGTTTCACATGTTCTGACAATTATTTTTACGAAATAAGAATCTTTATAATTATAAATTTTCATTATACTTGCAAAAGCTTGAACCCACTCTCAAGGCTTGACCTAACAGTCATTAATAAAAATTTTCAGTAAGATGCTTTATTTAACTTTTGTCAGGATACATTTTGAACACTGCATAAATCTCATCAAGAAGTGGCTTTTCTAGGCTCGTGATTGCATTTGGCAAATGTTGAATAGTCCACCAAACTGCTTAAAACTGTAGAATTTCCCAGCAAATCTTTTGAAACTAGCGCATTATGAGTGTTCTTTTTTTCCAGTACTGGGGACCTCACATGAAGAGGTGATGATACATTGATTTTTCACAGGATCTCAAAATTCTTTGAATTTGCAGGAAGAAAAAAAAAAACAAACCAAAATGCACAGAATTTCAAAAAGCTAAGCTAGTTATTTTCCTGCAGGTCTTTTTGAGTTGTAATTTGTGTTTTACAATTTGTAATAAAGACAGAAGACTTGTTGCTAGTAAAAATGGCAGAACTTTTTCGCAACTGTATGGTCAATGGGTGTAAACTCTCAATGCACTATAAAATAAAGAAATGGGTAAAGCAATTCTGTGACCAGTGTTTCTTAGTTATTGTTACCTTTCAGTAAGGTAGCCAGAAATTACTTTCTGTCACACACCTTTTACCACATATCTGAAATCTATCATTGATGTGCTTGTTTTTCCTTCATTTTTGTTGGACTAATCCATAATCTTTTCCTAAATGTGCTTCTTAGGCTGGGAATGTCACCTATTAAAGTAACAAGTAGATCACTGAGTGATTTTGTAAGTTTACCTTTTGAAAAAAATCTGATGACAATTAGATGACATAAGCAATTGTTTGCATCACTTCTGTCTGAGCAGGCTTCTGTGCTGAAAAACAGGATTTTAGATCATTCATTTTAGACAAATAATTTCATTTGAGAAGTAATTTCTGTAACATAGGGTCTAAATTGAACATTCAGGATTTTTTTTACTTTATTATAAAGGACTGGTGTCAATAAAGAGCTAGCAAAAACAGTTGAAAATGTTTAAAATTATCTAAAATGACATTTTCAATATCTGAAGAAATAAAATTATTTTATTTTCCAATTTTGAACATTTTATTAATTCTTATAGTATTTTATTAATTTTTTATTACTTGTTTTAGTTATAATTTTTAGTTCTAAAGAAATTAAGTAGATGGAGAATAAATATTACCTTGGGGTGATTTTGGTTTGGTTGTGAATTTGCATTTTATTTAATTTGGATTCCTTTAATTGGATATATTTAACTGGCCCTGGAAATAGAGGGATTTTATTTCTTTGTTTATTTGACTGTTTTCTACATAAATTCTTCCAGAAAAATATTTTTGAGAGATTTGAGTTTTTAGGCATCTCATTTCCCAGAATGATCATTACCCACCTATGAGCACACAAAGATCTAGAATAATAGAATAGAATAGAATAAGGAATAATAGAAAGATTAAAAATAAAAAATTGTAATAAGAAAGTGAGAATGTGAGTGTACAATAATTTATTTTACTTCCTGTAAACTCTTTAACTGAAAGTGCCATGGAACACATAAAAACCCAAAAACAACTTTCAGGATATATATCATGAAGATTAGAGCACCTTTTTAGTAGGTTTACTTTTCAGAATAATCTCTTGTAACAGCATCAGCTAGGCTTCTTAGTCTATTATTGTTCCAATTCTTCCTCTTGATTTTGATTGCCTTTCGTCTATTCCACCTCTACAATTTGCTAAAAAAATGTAAGACCTTCTCTTTATTTTTATTTATTCAGCTTAAGAATACAGGCAATTTTCCCTTTATTTCACTTAGGGGGTGACATCTCCTATAAAATTCAAAATGAAATTGTAGTCTGGTGATGCCTTGTAGTCAAACAGTTCAGACATCATATTTATTCAGCCATCTTAATTTCTGAAATATTCAAAGATCATAATGGACAGAAACCTGCCCCAAGCTCTCTGTGCCTTTGGGCTAGAATATTGCAACGAGTTCTCTCTCTTTAGCACTGTCCTTGAAAACCCTCAAAGATTTTGTCTGGTGAGGAGTGATGAGGCACAACTCCTTGAGGGAGCATCACTAAAAGGACTGGAGACATCCATAATCCTCAGGCTTTGTTTGTTGTTCAGAATGACTAAACTTTAATGAAAGTAAAGAGAAGTAAGGAGTTTGTCTTCCAGAACTTGGAATCGAGTATTCTGGTTCTGGTTTGGCTTTGATTTTTAATTTTTAAAAAATTATACTATGAACTATTTTAGTGATAGTGAAATATTTCCTTTTTGAAATGATCAGAATTCCCCACTATGTTGAAAGCCCAGGCTGTTATTTATTTATTTTCTTTATATTGGTGTGAGGCATAACATTTTTTTCATATTGACATAAAATGTAAGATCATTAATTTCTGAATCTCTATCTCCTGTGCAGTACAAACAACTCTAACAATGCCGTGCCCTGTGAAAACCTTAATGTTTTCCTAAGATGTTATATATGGTTCTGCCCCCCAAAAAAATGAAATAAGTGATATTTTCATAATTATTGAAGTCTATTATTTGTTTTGTAGTGACATGGTGGAGATTAAATTCTTCTATACCAGAGAGAATAAGAGAGGGTCTCTACCCTGAGGGGCCTTAATACAGAAAACTGAAGTGATGAAATGAAGTAGGGCAGCAGATTAGTAGAGCAGTATCAGCAAGGCCAAAGGCCAAGGTTGCAGAGGGAAGTTCAACTATGCTCTGTAGCTATGTTCTTTAATACTGCGGTTTCATTTTGGTTCAGTTCATTTCTCTTGATGAGGCAGTAGCAGCAGCAGGTCGTGTACCAGGATGCCACTACACCAGATAACTTCACAAGTGAAGGAAAACACTGTTTTTGTAATTGTTCTTTACAATTAATAAGTGATTATTATAAAAGGTTGAAAACAAGGAAACATTATTCCTATTCTTTGGTGTAATGAGAAGTATCAGTAAGAAAATATTTTAATTGTCATGAAGACCCTAAAAGAGAGTGTTTAATTTATCCCTTGTTTTAATATATAGGGTGACTTTGAAGGGTAGCATTTTGCAAATTTGAAAATAATCCAGATACCAACCTTAGTTGCAATCCTGCAAAATGAGACTGTTGTTGTTTGGAGACTGCTAAATGGTAATTATCATAAACCTTCTATGTTTACGGGGGAAAAAAAAAGTATTATAAGGATAAATGCATGGTTAAAAGGTATGTGGACACCGAAAATGAAAAGATATCTGAATTGTGATTATATCTGTTTAGCGGCAAGTCGACTTGAAAAACAAATATATGAATCATGAGAAGTAAAGAGTTAAACATTTAGATACAAAACCCTAAGTGATGTGGAAGTTACAGAAACACTACCATAGATCAAGAGCTCACAGAACAAGGAAAGGATCTGTGAAGCATAGCCTTGGAGAGATTTACCCAGAGCTTCATAATCAAAAAAATGGAGGAAACATGATGAGCATTGGTCTCAAGGGTAAGGGCAAATTTATGATGGGATATTTAAGGGGTTTTTCAGATGTGTAAGTCTAGCTATGGGATGTTTTAAGGAGATTGTTAAGAGGGGGATGAACAGGTTTGGCAAATTCAAGAGGAATGGGGTAAAACTGGCCAGTACAGCATAAACCTACTGCTGGACCTTACTCTGACCATGCCAAGAGAAATAATTTTGGGTTGAAATCCTCCACATATTCTCTGGATATATATAGCATTTAAATGCTTCACTTAACAGGGTTCTCTCTTTTCTCTCTCATCCTACTGCATTTCTGTTTATGATAAACAGGCTTCGTGCAGATAGAGGGTGTGTGCTTTCTTCTCTTTTTTTAATCTCTTATAGGAAGAGAAACTGTCTCATATTTCTCTTCCCAAATATAATTGAAGGATTTCAACCACAAATAGTGTTCATTATAGCTATGAAAGTAATGTAGAATACATAGGACAATATGTAGAAAGACAAAATGAATGTAAAGTTTTACAGTATTATTTGGAGAATTTCAAAAGGACATAAGGTTTATGCAATTTAGTCATTTGTCTGTGAGGAAATTATTTCTCTTCCGCACCAGTAATAGCAGAACTCATTAGTCTACTCAAGAGAACATTGAAGGAATACTCAGTGTTGCTGCTCAATAAAATTTAGTGAAAAATCTAAGCAGAGAAAAAAAATATCTCCAAATGCTTTACTGGGATAAATTTAGGTTGAACATGGATGTTCTGCATTCTGTTCAGTACATCTGGTGAGCAAAGTACTATGCAGAGTGATAAATTGAGCACAGAACACACTTTCTCTTAACCCACACCAATATGTTGGGATACTGCAAGAAGCTGATGGTACTAAATCTGTGGACACATAATTTGGAAGACAAAGAGCTGTAGATATTTAGACTTTATTCAATTTCCTTCATGCAGAACAAAATTAGTTTTTAAAGATAGTTTTCCTGGTTGTTTTTTTTTTACAGAATATACAAGTGTTATGTTCATAAGCACTCTTTTGGCTAATGCTACCTAATTGATTTTATAGTTTAATTCAATCTAGATTTTTTTTTCTGCACTGTTATTACTATAGTTGACACTCTCTAAACCATTTGCTATACAAGAAATGAGTGTGAAATACATATTTTTGAGTTTGCACACAATCTGCAAATCTGCACACAAATCTGCAGTTACGCCACTCTTTTATTTAATGCTGCCTGATGAAATATTTAATTAATTTACCACATCAAATTAGCAGGTATTTGTAGAGAGGGGACATGATGTTTATTCTCAATGCAGTTTCCATGCATTTGAATAAAAATATGACATGGACATTTTTCTAATTTTTACAAGGTTGTTTCATCTCTGTATTGTAGATCATACACTTTCCCTAAATAATAGTATCTCTCCACAGAAATCACATAATGATTAAGGAGAAATTGTACTTCAAGATTTTGAAATGTCCGCAGTGATAGAGCAGAATTTTGGTATGGCAGTTGTGTACTTATTGTTGACTTCTACTGACTTCTCCATGAAGAAATTAAAATATGCGAGTAAAACCTTTGCAATGGGAGATGACATCCAGGAATTTGTCTTAGGGGCACTATATTTATTTTCTCCATCTTATTGTAAAATGTGAGAACTATCATGCCTTGATGCTGCATTTTCTGAGGCTGAATGCCCCTCAGTGTGGGTCACCCTATGCTGCAGGCATGCTGAGTTTTCTAATATAAAAATCCAGCTGCCTCTGCTGCTGACATCTAGCATACCCTGTATCCACACTTTTGGTGACTGCTGTTGCTACACTAAGGTTATGTGGCAGGAAGTAGTTTTGGGATCACTGCATATTTATTGCTTCTTGTGCCAGAGACAAGACCCAACAGAAAGCACATTTGTGTGTTATAAGGGAAAGAAGAAATCCTAGACAATATCAGCATGCATGAGACTCAACAGTTTATTAATCATCCAGGTCTCTTTATCCACCTCAGTCTTGAGTTCATCTTCAGCACAGCCGAAAATAAAAAAGCAAAATCCATTATGTCCTACCTATACCTTGTGTCCTCTCCTCTGCAGAAATGCAGCAATGGAGCATGGGGCTCCCCTGCAGCCTAAACTCAGCTTCAAGCTGTGATTCCTTCTCTTTCCCTGCTTGTCTGCAGTCCTACCACCTCCCTTGGAACTCCTCAGCCCTTACCCCAAGGAATTGTAGCTCACTAACCAGGCAGAAAACTGTGCACTTTCCAGTGTCTTCTATCCAAGGTTAGCACAAGGAATAATAGCAAGAATCTCATCAATACCAGAATTAATGCAACCGGAGAGGGCTCAAACTCTGTTAAGTCATTCTGACAACATAATGTGTGCAGGAATAAGCCCCTTTTTTCTTAATCATCACACAAATTTGAGGTTGCATCCTTTTTTTTAATAGTTTCAGTAAAATATTTGTTTTGCATATTGGATCAAAAAGTAGGTGTTTGGAGGCAGCTAGAGGACTGCACAAATGATGAAGATCAGGAAAGAGAGGCACTTGCCAGGTTGGGGCACTGCAGGCTGCACACTGCTCTGCAGCTAAAGCCAGGCTTCACTAGCTTTCTTAGCCAGCTTCAGAGCAAATGAAAATAGATTAGTGTAAACCATGATTGCTATAAACCAGTGAATTATGTCTGGTAGTCAAACCCCGTCTCTCTCCTTCCATTTAGCACTCACTGCCTGTATTAGCCTCTTCAGATTTAAGCTGAAGCTGAATTTGAAGATTAATCTCCTGCTACAGATGGTCTGCCTAGCAAGGAATTAGTGTATTTCTAAGAAGCACATTTTTTTTTACTGCACTTCTCAGTAATTTTGAAAAGACTATCAGTTTCTTATGTAGGAAATAAAGCTCAAAACAATGTTGGTTGCTCTTCTGTTTTTTCAAAAAGGAGTGCTTGAAATCTCCTCCCTGGGTAACAATCAGGAAAGTTCTTATTACTGGGAACTTTAAAATGTCTGTTGATCTGAAAAACAGAGCATGAGTGATGTAGGCATTACTTATATAATTGGTTTTGTGCTTACTTACAATCACATACTGGTTTTAAAATACATTCTCTTGGTGTGTTCATTATACCCATGTCTCATCCACTTTTGCAACAGATATTTGCAGTCATTCATTATTGTTTATTATTAGAAAAGCAATAAAGATGAAGCAGCATCATGACTCACATTACAGTCCTAAAAGAACATAGATGTAAATATATAGTGTATGGTAGAAAGTTCACATCTGTCTCATAATCATATTTACTTGTACAAACTCAATACACGCAAAGGAGAATGTTTTCCTTCAGTTTGTTTGTTTTCTTTCCATTTCTCTCACTTTAGTTACTAAGGGTTAGGAAAAAAACCAAAATTCTTAAAATGCTAATTTGGGTTTTGCCTACTGTTAATGTGATTTATTACTAATTTTGTTTGTTTTCATTTTAAACTACTTGAAAGCTTTGATGATTACCTAGTGTATGTCTTTCAAAGTTGTCTATATTTTGCATAGATCTTTAAAGGAATATTTGAATGCATAAACTTTTAAATATTCAGATAAGAATCTTGTAAGACATATTCAATATGAGTGGCAACTCTGTAATTTAAAGCTGCATATCACAGTATGCCATAAAATTTTACTTATCAGCAGTTCTTGGCAATATAAAATTGGTAAGTTTGATGCTACAAGATCATGTAGTCTTTCCTGGAAGTCACCTTATTCTGATTTACCCTTAAACTAGTCTCTGCCTGGAGGGTGTTCTGCTCTGGATTAATTAATAGATTTTCTGGTGAATCAAAAGCAGTTCCTTCATAAATGTAACTAGTTGAGGATGACCATTACTTATTTAGTTGTTTAGGTTACCCAAGACCTTGATTATTGTTTGGCAGCAATATACGGCATATTCAGCTTTGAGAATTGATGCAGCCACAGGTGTCTCCAGAGGCCCCAGTACAATTTTTCTGTTTTCTCCAAATTGATAACTTTTTACTGCACTATTTCTCAGAGAGGTCATCTGCTACAGCAGCTGTTTCCATTACTTTTCTGATTGTACACTGGCTTGCCTAAGTGTGCTAAGAGCAATAAGGAAAGAGGAAATCCTCACTGGCAAACTGCAAGAGCCTGGTAGGGATTTGAATAAAAAGGCTGTGTAACGTAATTCCATCTTAGGAGTAATGTTTGGACTGGTATTTGATATTCCCTGTTCCATTGTCATATCAGAAAGGCTAATTTCACTCATGTCTGCCTCTTTATGAGGAATCAGTTATAAACCATATATCCCATTTAGGTATTTGTTTTCACTGTATTTATCAATGTAGACATGCAAGAATGGAGAATCTTAGATATGTTGCCTTTCACTTAGATATGATGTCAGGAAAGCAGAGGGAAGAAACGACTGTACTGCTGCCATCAATAATGGCCTGAACTCTACTGCAATTTGTGTAATGTTAAAAGCCACCCTGAGTCACCCAAACAGAAAGAGACAGGGGAGTTCACACCTTCACTGAGTCAAGGAATGGGTAATTTGCCTGTCAGGTATAAGAACTGATCTGGTCTAAGAAGAAATGTGTGTTTCTAAGGAAGTGAAAGAAAGCTTATTTGGATTCAGATGGATGGTCAGACTACCACTAGAATGAAAGAGAAGTAAACTGATTTTAGAAAAAATGAAATCTCTCTAGATACACTGGAGGGCTCCAAAATGGAAATTAATTCTAACCCCAAATCTGTCTTGCCACGGCAAGATTTTCTTTCAGGGGTAACCCCAGGGGTAAAAAGCAGGAGGAAAAATAAAATCCACAGATGCCAAAGTTCACAATGGCTAGATAAAGGGATTTTTTTGTTTAATCATAGGGCAAGCAGATTAAATGCTGATTACCTCTTCCTTTTTTTAGTAACTGTGTCAGCTCTTTTGGATGTTCTGAACTTTTTTTTCTTTTTTTTTTAAGCTAACCTGAGAAAAAAATGATTTTAAGATAATCCACCAATAACAAGTTCCTAGCTAAAGACTAAGGCAAATCCAGAAACCTTGCCACTTGACCTCCTTAAGTATACAATTCCTCCATGCTCCCTGAATATCCAAAGAGGGATTGAAGAGGTTTTGTGTACAAATACTGCATGGCCCTTACAAGGAGCTTGTATCACCTGGATCAAGTCCAAATCAAAAAGCGTCTCCCAGGAGATTATCTGATATCAAGTTAAGACAGGGAAACAGGCCTCAATCACTACATAGTATATCACAATGTCTGGAAACAGTTTGTCCAATGATAAATCAGAAATTGACAATAATTTAAAAATGTATGGGCTGACAGTTATTTAGCAACCTGCAAAATTTAATTACAGAAACTATCAATCTAAAGATAATTTGAATAGCAGTCATACATACAAAAGCTACCCAGGAATCAAAGCAGTTTTGTGTTTTCTTTAATCCCCATCTATTGCATGCAAACTTTTAATAAAGCACTCTGCAATACATTTCAGCTTATTTCTTCATGGAGAAGGTTATTTTATGTGTGAACCGACATTGATCACTGAGAATTGAAAGACAGAAACCACCATGCAGCTCTAAGTAGTGGTAAAAAAAAAAAAAAAATTGTAGCCAAGCCTAACCAGGACTTGTATGTTTAGTCAGCAGTGAAAAAGGTTTTAGGAAGCGAACTCTGACTGCACTTTAAACTTTTTGTAACATACAAAGAACCAAAAAAGCAAGCAGAAAATCGTGTTGCAAGAGCAGAGCCAGTTGAACTGAACAGCTATCATTTACAGGCTGGAAACTCAGCTGTGTCTTTTACTTTGAAAAGTGAAAAAAGAATTTTGCAATAGGCAGGGCAAATACTTGTCCCCTTCTGTTCTCACAGGTTTTTTTATCACACTGTACTCCCTCCTCCTCTCCCTTCTTTTCTCATATTTTGGTGAACTACAGAAAGATGGTGGAAATGATGGTAAAATGTTGAAAAGGCTGAAAAAATATTTGATGCTTTCAGACAACAAGTTAAAAGAGAGGATGTTGTGTGATACACTTTCAAAATAATAATACAAATTATTTAAGCAACTTTAGTGTCTGAAAAGAAAACTATAGAAAGAAAGATAAATTTAAGACTAGTAAGTCAATGGGACTTGATACTCTCAGAAATGAGGGAGTGTAAGATACTCTCAGAAATGAGGGAGTGTAAGATTACAATAGAAAATTCCTTATTTCTAAATTAAATATGCTATGTATGTACCTAATTAACACAATATTGTGTGACCTTCCTGCTGAGATTTATGAAAATCTATTAGCATTAGAATGGAAACTTTTATATATTCTGCTGTCATTAAAATGCAAAGTTTACAACTGTAGCCCATGCAGAAAAGTAACCTTTAATAAGATGTAACAATAGATTTTTGGCTGATTTTCTACCAAGGTGCCTTATAATTCAGCAGTGAGAATAAAATGCATTCTGATTCAGCCTTCTGCGCTTTTCACCTTTCAGGAGGCAAGCATAGGTAAGGGAAATGGCCTTTTTTAATCCTGTTAAATGTAATGAATTTTGATATTAGAAAAAAAATTATCAATCTTATAATTCTTCCTAAGGAAGGCAGCATTTTAGCATGTGTAATGATTACAGTGATTAGAACCCTTACCCAAAATTTCTAGACAAAGCTCAGCACTTAAGATATAACTTATAACTCTGAGGACTTGCAAGTTCTCAAGAATCTGCCAACTTCTCTTAAAAATGGGATTTTGTAAATATTGATATATAAATCGTTCATGATGACTTACAAATTTTACATTTTTTCTCTCCTAGAATTAAACATTCTCCCTTCTTGGATTGAAGATAAATAGGTTGACTAAATTTATTTTTTATTGAGCCTTCCTGTTTATCTTATAAATACATTTATATATGTATATGTATATATGTACGTATAGGTATACGTATAGGTATACGTATAGGTATAGATACACGTATAGGTATAGGTATAGGTATAGGTATACGTATATGTATATGTATATGTATATAATATATGTTGTCCCTACGGCAGGATCTTGGCAAGCTTGGGCCAAAGTATTCATGCTTTTGGCTCTGTCTGGAATTATATAATGTATATCTATTTGGAGCTTCAGTTCCCTTTCCTGATTTTATGTCATTCACTTCTGAGCAGATGGTTGCATGCTGACAGTTGTCACTTATATACTAAAGTAACTTACAATTGACTGTTGCTCTTGCCTTAAAATGAGTGTTGGATGAAATGGGAAAAGTAGTTGTCTTGCAAACAAATCAAGTTTTTATCATAAATTTGACATGCACCACAAATTAATGGAGGCAGTTTCTATAGTAATAATGTAATCCCTGGAAAAACTGCAGCTGTCTATTCAGGTGCATTCAATCTCTCCTTGATGGGAATAATTACCTTCCATCCTTGCTGGATAATTGCCTTTTGATTGAGGTCATCAGAGCAATCAAGATTGTGAGAGGCAGAAATCATTGCTAGGGTGAAGAAAGAAGGGGGAGGAGAACAGAGACCAGAAAAGATATTTTAGAAGGGAGAATTGATAGAGAATTTACGTGTATTTTACTGCTTCTTTCTTTGAAGTGATATCCTAAATGATGTGATTATATGAAATTAGATGGCTGTTAAATATGCTAAAGCCCATGTCTACTTATTATATTTTCCTCCAAAAGAAGGTTTTAATTCTGACAGTCCTTGAACACAGAATTTTCTAATTCCAAGCTCTGAAAAGAGTTTCCCTTTGTGGATGTCTGCAACTCTTCATTCTTATTTATTTGTTTGTTGATTTTTCTTGCCCTATATCTGATAATTGTTAAACCCATTAAATTAGTAACTTGAATTTTACCCCAGTCTTTAGATCGTAATGATGGTCAGTATTGGGAATTGTTTTCACTTGGTTAATGATTGGACGAAACAGCTTAGAATGCCATTTATCCTCCTATTTCACAAGTTTCTAGTTGTCATATCAATCTGACACTGTTGTAGTGCAGGCAGCAATTTTCTAACTTATTAGGTGGCAGTTTTAGTATTCTAGCCCGTATTTGTACTAAAAAGGGATGTTTTTCTTTGGTTTTACAAATTATGAGGAAAGATCATAAAGTATTTATACACAGTTTTATCTTTCTTTTATAACAATATAGCAGATAGGGATGCACTCTGCTGCTTTAAAATACATTTTCTTTCCATCATGGGTAAAAATATTAATTATTTCCATGCATAAATTATTTTTTTTTCTCTATCCAGGTGTACATTAATAAGTTTAGCAACAGAGAAATATCAGCAGGGTGATCCATATTAGTTGATTATGGAGAGGACACTGCTGCATTATGTGGTATATAAAATGTGTGTATTTTTAATTTTAACCTTTCCATTAGTTTCTAAGTAAATCATGAAACAGAAAAATCGAATTCTTTCTCCTGAAGGGATATTTAAAGATCATAATCCAATTCCCCTGCAATATGTAAGGACATATTCAATTAGAGTAGGTTACTTAGAGCCCAATCCAACCTTGCTGTGAAGTGTTCAGGGATGTGACATCTAACCAATCTCTGGACATCTCATTCCAGTGTTTTACCACCCTCATTGTTAAAGATTTATTCCTTATATTTAGTCTCAGAGACTTTTTTTATTTATGCTGAGGTGATAACAAAGCTGATCCCCTTACAGTGGGAAGGACTGACTTGGCTTCCCCAGTCCCTGTCTTGCTGTCCATCCCCTCAAAAGGTGTGGAAAGAGTGATTGCCATTGAAGACTGAGGAAAAAAGTTGTTTAGTACCTCAGCTTTCTCCCTGTCCATAGTTATCAGTTTTCCAGCCTTGCTTATCACAAGAGCTACACTCGCTTTGACCTTTTTTTCTGGCAGACACACCTGTAGAAACTCTTGTTATTCTCTGCATCCTGTACCAAGTTCAACTCCAGCTGTGCCGCGGCTTGCCTCACCCCATCCCTGCACAACTAGGTAATGTCCCCAGACTCTTACCAGGATATCTGTCTGTGCTTCCTCTGGCTATGTATTTCATTCTTGCCCTCTAGTTTGACCAGTAGGTCTTGACTCATCCATGTTGGTCTCTTGCCTCCTTGGCCTGATTTTTGCACCTGATGATTAAAAGCTCTTGCACTGTACGGAAAGCAATCTTAAAGGTCTCCCAGCTCTGTTCAACTCCCTTGTCCCTGAGGGAAGTTTCCCAGGGGGTCCTATTGACTAACTCCTTGAATGGTTGGAGCTCTGTTTTCCTAAAATTCAGGTTCTGACTTTAGAATTGTGTAATGGATGCCTTTATTTTTCACAGCTGTAAAGGGAAACAAAAATTCCATATTATTTCCCTCATGCATTTAACATGAGTTTGTCCCACAAACTGTAAATAACATCCAGTCTTTGGAAAGTCAGTCTCTGGATATCTCAACTGCCATGTAGAACCAATTCAGATAATTCATGATCATGCTGGTAAATTTGCTGTTCAGTGAAATTTCAGGAATTTAAGGGGTTTTTTGTGCATAAATTTACATCACATTTTAAATTGCAAATAAAACTCAGCAATAGGTAATGAGAATGAACTTACAGTAAACACGGAAATAGTTTATGGAAGTCTTAGTTTATTTTGGTATAAGACTACACGATAAATTTTCATGAGCCTATGTCATAATTTGGTTTAACCCAAGTCAGAAACCAAGCCTCATGCAGCTGCTTGCTCACTCTCCTACTGTAGGTTTGGGGACAAAATAAAAAGGGTAAAAGATAGAAAACACTTGGATTTAGATAAAGAAAGTTTAACAGGAAAAGCAAAAGCCACACACAGAAGCAAAATAAAACAAAGAATTAATTCAGTGCTTCCATGGGCAGGCAGGTGTTCAGCCATCTCCAGGACAGCAGGGCCACACCATGTGTAACAATAACTTGGGAAGACAAAAAACATCACTTCAGAAGTTTCCCCTTCCTGCTCCTTCCTGACCCTTTATGTACTGACCATGATGCCATATGGTCTGGAATACTCTTCTGGTTGGTTTGTGTCTCCTCTCAGCCTCACATGGAACCCAAACTTCCTCACCAGTGTGGCAGCATGAAAACAGAAGCAGCCTTGGCTCTGTGTAAGCCCTGCTCAGTAGCAATAACAACACCTCTATATTATCAACTCTGTGCTCATGACAAATCCAAAACACAGCCCCATACTAGCTACAGGGAGAATAAATAACTACCCTAGTCAAAACCAGCACAGCCTGTTTCAGAAACATATCATGAAGCTTCAGATGACAAGTTCAATGTCCCTGAACCAGTACTGGATTAATTGTGAGCAAATTATTTACCATTTTCAGGAACAAATCAAAACCTGCATTTCAGAGAGTCATAAAGAAAATCTTGTGCAGCAGCACTTCCTTTTATTTTTAAATATGTTTATATAAAACGGATAAAGTTAAAACTGAAAAGACACAGTATTTGAAATGGTGCTGTGAGTGGCTATATATTTTCTGCATTAAGTTGCTCTGTTTTTTCTAGTGACTCTACAACACAACATTTTCTATCTCTAATAGGAAGATTTATGACTCGGAGATTTCTTTTATTCTTACTAAAGAGATGTTATAAAATTGAGAGTCTAAACCTGCAATCTAACATGTAGAACATGTTTGAATTTGTGCATTTTTTCACAGAAGAGATTAACAAAAGCTGTATTAGTGCTCATCAGAAAATAGAGCTAAAAGGAACATCACAGAACTGTCCTGGTTTGCTGATAATCCTGCTCTATTCTAACTGGAATACATATTTTCATTTGTTAATCCTATTTACAGAAAATAAAGTCCCATGCTTCAGAGCACTGCCAACCATGAACTGCTTGGTATTTAGCTCAGTAATACTGCTGCCTGGGCAAGTAAAGCACTGTGTCTTGCTCCTTTAAGTAACTCAGTTAAATTGCCTCTGCCTACAACACCTGGGATTATGGGACACTTCATAATTTTTGGATAAACATAGAATAATGATGATAAGAAATTTTGAAGGTATTGCACCGACTACTCAGAAAAACAGATACAAATGAGAGAAAAGCTGTTCAGAAGAAACAAGGTCTGGATTTCCTCTGAGATAGACAAAGTGAGACTGCTGGAGGAGCTATTGGATTTGACAGAAAAACACAGAAGAGATCATGGTGAGTGACAGTGGGAAGAGAAAAAACGTTTGGAAGTTAATGGTGTGGAAATAAGGTAGGTTCACCAAAGCTCTGCATGTAACTGAAAGGAAATTGTTGCTGGTAAACACTAACTGTGGCTGAGTGCACAGGATGCACAGTTGGCTTTTATAAGAGGTTTCTCGCTGCTCCTTCTGGGCAGTTAGTGTTAGTCTGCTTTCATTCAAGTGGTGAGCAACTATTATAAGACCGTCACAGTGTGTACATGGCTCTGTCATTTACAAGTGGGAAAAATAAAGGTTTTAGAAAGGAAAAATGTGTATTGATAGCTGCTTCCACAGGACAGAAGCAAACTCACTTTATTAGCTTCCTAAGGAAGTTATTACTCCATGTCTCACTCCTACTTTATGCCTCGTCTTCAAGAGCTGCTTGAGCTTAATTTATTGTACTCCATCAGTCTTTTTGCTGTTCAATTTCCTTGCTTGCAATTAAGATCTTTGGAACAGGAATGTATGTGTCTGAGCAAAGCCTAGTACAACTGGGATGAAGTTTCTCTGTAAATTCTGCTGGAATATTCTTCAGAGGCCATACAGTTTTTGAGAAAACTTTGGCACAAAGGCCTTAGTATATTGGTGAAATGACCGTAAACTGTACTTTTTTCTTTTTGATTATTGAAGAATTAGTCTCAAAATTATGTATGTAGAGACGTATTTTTCTTAAAATGTAGCAATGCAGCTTTGATCGTGAGATGAAAATAGGTATGTGGAAACTGTTGTCAGCTCTTTATCACAGAAAGAGATTGAGAATTTAAGACATTAAACTCCTTGTCTCTTAATCCCTCACCGGCTGAGGTGAATTACTCAAAAGTCAGAGTGACAGAAAGTGTTGTTGTCCTTTCTCTTGAGTTCAGATAGAATGTAATTAGCTAAGAAGGTTAACAGTGGACATCTTGGTCTCCATCCTGACTGCTTTCTAACAAGGTGGTTAGTCTTAACTGACAGGAATAAAATCTTAGAAATGTGAAAAGAAATGAAAATGAAAGAGAATTCCTATTTTTAAGGTGCTGAACTTTATGATCTTATATATTTAATATATAAGTTATATGGATATTTAAGTATATTAATATACTTTATTATTTTTTAATATAAAACAAATATAAGTAAAATAAAATCTGTGTTGATCCTCTATGTTTAAAGCAGTTTAAAGTGTCAATCAGTTAAAAAAAATATATAAAATGAGAATGACCATGGGTTGAAGGCTGAAAATTTTGCATGCAGGATACTGTCCAAAGTACTTTTTTGTTGATCAGTATTTCCTGCTTTTGTTAGAAACACTGTGTATTTGTGACACTTATTTTATCTCAATACAATCATTGAACTTTTAAATACTTTCCACCTTCGTTTGTGCAAATATTTAGCTTTAGTAAAACCTGAATTTTTTTTTTTTTCCTTATTTGGAATATGTGGTAAAATTGGATATGAACAGCAGAGAACATAGGCGTGCTGAAAATAACTCTGTTAATAAGAAATGTAAAAGGATTCCTTATGTGTTTGCATCAAACAGGATATATACCAGAGTGCCAATGGAAAAACTTTGATTTTTTTTCTCAATTGAATATTAAAATAATCAGGGAACTGCATATTTAAAGGCCCATCTAGTTCTATTAAACAGAATAAATGATCTCATTGGTGTTTTCTGGTAAGAGCTATATTAGGATAGAACTTTCTCACATTTCTCATCAGTAACTTTTCTTATCCCAAAGATAGGATACTTGAAGTCCAGGTTTTTTGTGATTTCCCTCGGAGACTGGAAGGATGGAGGTAGAATGGGTAGAGTACTTGAAGTAAATACTACTCTGGAAGAGGGGTTCTACTTCAACCTCAAAGTTTAGCATGGCCAGAGATGTTCTTCTGTGCTCTTTGCATGTTTTTGAACTGAACAACATAGGAAAAATGTGGAGACTACTCTTCTTTATACACAACAGTTTTTGGAAGTTTAATACATATCAGCATGGAATTCCACAGTTCAGGATTTTTTTTTCCACTATAAACAATTGAGAGAGGAAAAAAAAAAAAGAAAAAAAAAAGGGTTGATCTTTCATTCCTTGTTTGAGTACTTTTCTGTCTCTTATCAGACATGTAACAATAAAACCAGAGATGGCACCACTTGAGTGGTGAGAATGCAAAACAAAGAAACCTACTCTGCTTCCTAGAATGATATTTGAGAAAACATACTTGAACTAGCTCTCATGAATCACAGTTGGACATCTAAACCTTTGAACTCCAGCGGTGTCAGTTTTTCATTCTGTAAAAGATGCTATTTAATCTAGCTTGATTTCGGAGGTATTTTTAGAAAGTACATACTATTTATGACTCTAAATCAGCTTCCTGTTAAGATTCAGATCTACAAGTGGGTGATGTCTGTTAACCTCACATACAGCTGATGCACAGCTGGCCCAGATTATACTGGGAAGAGGTGTCATTTGCATTTGTATGAAACTAGGTATTGAGATGAGGTTCAACATCCAGAAAAAGATTTTGAGGATTACAAAAATTATCAAGAGTCTGTCTCATTTTAATGTCTCCTGCAGAAATATAATTTCTGGATACTCCTCACTAAACCATAGTATTCCTGTGTGGGGATTTTCATCTAGGATGGTAGCCTATAATCCAGTGGTTATGCAGTATTTGAAAAATGCTCCTTTCCATGGTCCAGTCTGAAAGGTCACTAACAACATTTGATCCACTTAGGACCTCCAGCAGTGAACCGTTTTGCTAAGAAGGTAACAAACTCTCTTAATTGAGGCAGCTCTTGCAGAATAATCCAAAACCTCAGACAATTCCCTCTGCCAATCTCTATTACCTCCCACTTTGTCTAGCTTGCACACATGCCAACTGCCTTTCAGGCACGTCTGAAGCCTTGCTAGACATTCAGAAATCAGGGAAAAAACACTGTGTAGCTGTGCCGAAAAGCATACGTACAATAAAAAAAAATAAACTTCTTATTTGTTTGTTTATTACTTCAGAAGGCTTTTTCCTCCAGCAGTATGTCAAGAATACAGGCTACATTGAAATTCAGGATTTCCATGGTGCAACAGTCTCATGATTTCTTACTAACACTGTTCTTTAACAATGGAGAGTTTTTCAATTGTTGTGACAGTATTATGGGACATTATGTTAATATGGATAGTACCAAAGGCTACTGAGGAAAAAAATGTCATTGCTAGAATTTCAAGTTGGTTGGCTGATTTTGTTTTTTTCACAGATTTTCATTTGCATGTAATAGAAGTCTTTTTCTCCTTTGAGTCAATAAGTGTAAAGAACTGTTCTTATTTGGTGAGTTAAAAAAAAAATCCAAAATCCAGTATTTGGCAAAATCTAATAATCCACAAAATTATTTTACATTTCTTCAAAAGCATACATGTCCTTATCTTCACTTCTAGCAGTGGTTCACAATTTTATTGGAGTGAGAAAAGACCAAGCACACTGGGTCATAAAAAAATATTTCTCTATACATTGTGCATAACACTGACCAATGACCAGGCTGAGAGAAGGACTGGGACATTTCTCCCAAAGCTCTTTCAGCCAGTAATCGTTTTTGACACAGAAATAGCCTATATTTCCAGATTATTTTTTTTTTAAATTTAACAGCTCTACGCTCTCAATTCTCTTCACTACTGCCCCATATAAACCCAGATCCACAAAACCCGTGGAGAGCATATGCACACTGGCCTGGATGAAACATTGTCCTTTATTTTCTTTTTTACCTTGCTCCTGCTGGTTCTATTTCATAACCTCTGGCTAGCATTTTTGTAAGCCTTTTTATGACCCTAAAATTTTACATAACCGTCTCTCAGCCTTCCCTTTCTCAGACTACATAGTGCTGACTTGTTTAGTCACTGCTCATGTAAAATATTTCTTGTAACACTAGTGCTGATTTCCTTTGGACCATAATCCAAATATAGCATGTTCTTTTAGAATAAAGAATCCATTCACAGAATGAATCTTAGGTGTGGGAAAACCATGGGTTTCTATAATAGCTTTGTGATGTTCTTGGTTCTGTTCTTCACAGTTTCCATTACCAAATGTTTGTTTTCCCTTTAGATTTCTGAGTATGGAGCACATATCTTCAGTGATCAATCATGGCCCCAAAAGCTTGCTCCTGAGTGATAATGAGACCATCATCTTATGTTACTAGGAATTATATTGTTGCTGTGGATTTTTTTTAAATTATGTATGGAAAAATTCTATCCTAAAAATATGGAAATTATTTGCTGATTCATTCCTGTCTCTATTGATAGCAACAGAAAATGCTGCCTGGAAAAAGCAAAGGAGCCTGTTCATTTTGCAGAGTATCTGTAGTCCTATGTAGTAGGTAATTTCTGTAATCCTTTTTGTTTCTCCTTCAGCATCTATAGTCACCTTTTTAAAGGTATTAAAATATACATGTCAAAATATGCATTTTATTATCTGCTGCTGGAGATATTGTCCATTATTTTTTTCTAATTGCTATTTGAACCTGGTAGGATTTTTAGCTCTGGGGGATGCTGCTGTTGATACTTTTCCCCACTGAGAATTGAACACTAATCTTTACTTTCATATCTTTTAATGAGATTTCAGTATGAAAAAAAAGAACGTTCTGCCTATTTCTGTCACAATTTAGATTCTTGAATAGTCTCAATCTTCAAATGGTTCAATAGACTGAGGATTTAGTAATACTTTATTTGTCAATATATTTAAAGGACCCCCCTAGACTTATTTTACCCAGGCTGTAAAATCGTTGGAATAAAGGCAACATTGTATGAAGAATGAAACTAGAAAAAGTGAATCTTCATAAAAAGAAAACACTGTGGAATCAACAGTCACACTATTTTAAGCCCCTGACAAGTAAGAAGATGATGAATGGCTACCAATGGGATCAATAAGAATAAGCTTTGTCATACGAATCTAACTGGATCTTATACTCTTTATGCAGCATGGTTAAGTGAATAGAGAGGGAGTATATAGTACTGCTTTTGGTTTCCTGTTTTGTTCTGGACTTTCTAAAGGAATCTAAAAAGATCTAGATAGAACTAGGTGGTAGATGTAAAAATAGCTAGAAAACTACATTCTAAGCTTAACTGCCAGCATTATTAATTAGATAGGAAGAGTGCACTGACCTTATATTGTTAAACTCTAAAATGTTTATTCTGGGCCATTTCTAGTTGCTAATTTTGGTAAGAATCTAATGATGTGTGGTGGGTTGATCCTGGCTGGATGTCAGGCACTCACCAAAGCTGCTCTCTCACTCCCCTCTGCAGGACAGGGGAGAGAAAAATAATGAAGGGTTCATGAGTTAAGGACTGCGAGAGATCACTCATCAAATACCATCACAGGTAAAACAGGCTCAAATTAGAGGTGTTGATTGAATTGATTACTACAATGTCAGAGAGGACAATAAGTAAAATAAGACCTTAAAAATGCATTCCCCCCCATCCCTGCCTCCTTCCCAGCTCTACCTTCTCTCCCAGTGGTGCAAGGAGACAGGGAATGGGGGTTATGGTCAGTTCATCACTGGAGGCTTTCTCCCAGTGCTCCAGGAGAGGACTCCTCCTGCTCCAGCATGGAAGAGTTCTCCATGAACTCCATCATGAATCCATCAACAGACTGCTCGGTGGGGGACATTTCCACAGGTTGCAGTCCTTCAAGCAAAGGCTGCTCCAGAGTGGTCTTCTGTCTCCTTCTCAGTTCCAGTGCCTGGATCACATCCTCCCTCTCCTCCAATGACCTTGGTGTCTGGACAGTTATTCCTCACACATATTCTCACACCAATCTCCTCTGGCCAAAATTGCATCTGTGCAACAACTTTTCCGCCTTAAATCTGTTATCACAGAGGCTTTGCTGCCGTTTCTAATTGGGCCAGCCTTGACCAGCAGTACATCCAGATACATCCAGGGATTGGCTCTGCTGGACATGGAGGAAGCTTCTGGAAGCTTCTCACAGAAACTATTCACTATAGCCCCCCACTACCAAAGCCTGGCCATGCAAACCCCATGCATGATGAAATAGAGAGCTTCATGTTAAATTGCAGATCACAGATACCTTACTGAGAATGAAGTGTATTGGAAGGTTGAGATTTTGAAATTATTATGAAAAACTGGAGCAATCATGTAGGGGAGAAAATGATATAAACCGGCATGTATAACTTGAAAATACTATCTTACGTAGGAACAAACGGTGCTGGTCAGAGATGCCATGACATCACAAGGTAAAAATGAAATGTAAAAGCCATGCTGCTGCCTGAACGGGAATGTCCTTAGATGATTAACCAAAAGGTTTTGGGCGGCACAAACATACAGGAAACAAAATATTTTTTAACTATGCCATACGATAGTAGCTCTCAGTTGAAAAAAATGGCTAATACTTCATGTGTGACTAATTTAAAAATATGTGCCGCTACTGGCAAGTCCAGAAATAAGCAATGAGAACGGTTAGAGGTTAGTGAATTTATTTGTGAAAACAGATTGACCTACTTAAGACTGTCTACCTTGAAGAATATAGAATTCACATGGAATATAGAAGTCTTCCAAACCATAAAAATCTAGAGATATAGACATATAACCACTATTTTCTCAATATAGAAACCTTCTAAAGCTTAAAAAGCAGACAATTTACCACCATTTTTTCAACATAAGAAGTGGATGAGCCAAGAAGTTACAGCTCAGGTTCCAGAGAGAAAGATGCAGATAGTCTAACAGGGAGCAACATCTAATTGCAGACTGAATAAAATGCATAATGCAATTGCAAAGTTTATATTACTAATGACAGTGACAACAAAAGATTGGACAAATTCTTGCCAAAAATGATGTAGGTGAAATTGATGCTTTATAGGAGCAGAGTAACCTGCTCAAGGGAGTTACTCAAGATTTTTGATATTTTTGTAGAATCTTTAGCACTTAATGCACGGTAAATCGATATTATTAGTAAGTAGATAATAATAAATGGATTAGAGAATTGAAAAAGAAATACTAAATTGATTTCCTGAGGAAAAATTAGATATTTAAATTTAGATTATGTGACAAATTTTGCAATTTTCTGTGTTTTAGTCCAAGTTTAGACAACTTAAAACCATTTGTTCTCTAAGATAGAAGGCAAAGGAAGAGAAATATGTATGTAATATTCCTGATAGTCTTGCTGCCTCACTGCAGCAGCTACAAATCAGCTTAAATGTTGGGTAATTACTTCTTATGATTATTTATCTTATTAAATGGCAATTCAGATTGAGGTTGAAACAGTACTTAATGTACCAGGAATGAAAATGAACCTACTTAAGGATGAGAAATGATCTATGACAATCGATACCAAATGGTTGCAACAGGAACAGTCATGGAACAGCAAAAAAAAACAAAACAGACTGCCTTAGGAGTCATGCCAGGCCTAAGGTGTTTGTATTGTACAGAGACTTTTTGCAATATGGAACTGAATTATCTAAAGAGCGCCTCAGTTGAATTAGCATGCAGTCTCCGTTCAACAATTTTAAGTACCCTTGATGAGTTTTCTGATGATCTGGAGAGCTTTTTCTAGAAAATACAATATTTTCTTCTTCAGGATATTAAGAAATTATGGATGCAGAAGAAAAATACATATTTTCTAAAAATTGGTGTTGTTTATTAACCTGCTCATCTGTGGTCATGGTCTCTGTTTAGTTTTGATCATGAAATACCATAGCTTTCAAGTTAGTATGCTTTCTATAGATGTGAGAGTTAGTAGAATGTTATTTTATATAAAAGCATTCATTTCTGCATTTAATTAATTGAAGTTGATTTCTTTTGCTTCTTAGGGCTTAGTCCCCTATTTCACTACAGCAAATCTTGCATTCAATCACTCATACACTTCTGACCTTGGAGGTTCTCATCTGCCTGTTCATAACTTTTAATCTTTAACCTGAATTTATGACTATCAGTGTACTTTGTACAGATTTCAATAGGCCTCCTGAAGTAATTTTATTTGCATTCTTTTCATTAAAAATTACATTTTTACCTATAATGGAAATTATTCTAAGCCTTTGGAGAATTTTTGCTTTTTCGGGACTTTCATCTTCTTCAGTTTATATTCTTTTTAAAAAAACACACTGTTTAATACAAAGCTGACAGATTCCTACAAGCATTACTGAATGTTTAATTGTTAATGTTTTAGAAGCATTTTGTTTGATGACTATTTTTACTTAAAAGCCACATAAAGTAAACAAATGGGGTGGAAAAATTAAAAAATTAAGTATTTAACCTGGTTTAAAATAGATTGTTCAATTACCACTCAGAGGTCTTATGTTTGTAGTTGCTAACTATGAAGTGTGTTATCAGGGTTTTGATGTGAACCAGCTATTTGCTCATTTTTGCCTTTATTTTCGTTTTAGTCTTTGCAGCCCTTTGAGTCAAATCACTCAAATAATAATTGTGCAAAATAACATTGCTATGATTTAAACCGAGGAATACTTTTTCAACCTTTTAAGAAACTATACTGGTCTTGCTTTCTCCTGTGTTACACCATTTTTGGAAGAGTTTGACTTGCAACTGATGAGGAGGTGTGTCAGTTGGCATCCATATGTCAGTCTTATTTTAAAGTTAGAAGTGAGCATTCTGTACTTGTCTGTTCATTGCAAATTGGAAAAATTACTGAAAATCTTCTGAACCAGCCAATTCCTTGAGCACAGAAAATCTGCCGAGTACTCAACATAGTAAATCTATTATTTAATGAGGGCTTGTACTTACCTTATCTTATATTTTCAAATCCCAGAGATACTTTCGTAAAGTATGAATCTTAATAATAAAATTCATTCCCTAATGTCTTGCTGATGAGGTGAGAATGGAATTGTTCAGTTTTGTCATGTTCTCTTTTTTTAAAGTTTTTCATACCAATATAATCTATTTTTATTAATATCTGTTTCAAAGCTCTAGTCCTCTGTAGCAAGTAGTTGGCAATTTGGTTTATGTAATGCAAAATCTGAATATTGGATATTCACAGACAGAGATGACTCAGAGATGACTCATGGTGCTTTTTTGGTGGAGGTTTTGAATTGTTTTTTATTATTTAGTTTTCTTGATTTCTCAAAAAATTGCACTTGTTTCAATGCTTTCACATTTGAAATAGGAGTTCTGCTGGCTTAAAAACTACAAGCTGCTTTAAATTGAACTGAAAAAGAGTCTTTATAGTAGGGGTAAGTAAAACCAGGAGGATCTGAAATGTATTTTAAGACAGTGAAAGATCTTATGAGCAGATTATGCTCTATCATTTTTGAAGGGTGGTTAAAATTCTGGTTCTGCTTAGAACATCAGCGAAAATTTTGTTTGACTAAATCATATTGACTTTTAAGTTCTTAATATTAACTTGTTTCTGAAAAGAGAAAGCACTCAGGAAAATACTAAAAGTAAGAGAATCATAGAAAAGCTTGTGTTGGAAGGGACCTCAAAGTTCATCTAGTTCCAACCCTGTCATGGGCAATACACCTTCCACTGGACCATGTTGCTCCAAGCCCCATCCAGCCTGGCCCTGAAAACTTCTGGGAATGGGGCATCCATGGCTTTTCTGGGCAACCTGTGCCAGTGCCTCCTCCTCCTCACAGTAAAGAACTACTTTAAAATATCTCATATAAAACTACTCTCAATTTAAAACCATTTGCTCTTGTCCTGTCAGTGCATGCTCTGTAAACCGTGTTCTTGGAGCTCTCTTCAGGTACTAGAAGGCAGCAATTAGGTCACCCCAAATCCACCTCTTTTTCAGGCTGAAAAAAGGCAACTCTTTCAGCCTTTCCTAAGAGGAGACGTGCTTCATGTTTCTTGTCATCCTGGTGGTTCCTCTGGACTCACTCCAACAGATGTCCTTCCTGTGCTCTTCTAAATTTGGATCTCAGCTCTTGGGAGCTAAAGAGGAAATTATCTGTGCCCACTGACTGGATGTGATTTGCATGATTTTATGTATTAAATGAAGTATTTTTATTAGTAATGATGAAATGATGAGAAGTTAATGCTATGCTGTCAGATGCTGTTAAAACCTTGTGTGGAATTCTGTGTATGCATGGATATTTCTGCTCAAACAAAATTAATGTCTCAAAAAAAACTTGTAAAGCACCAAATAAAATACAATTGCCCTTAACCATTAAAGAGCGGCAAGTCTTCCTAATAAGAAAACTATGAATAAAATATTATATTTGAGAATTGGGCCTGTAAATCCAGGAAAATGATAACTACATATGCTTCCCCATAATATTGGGGTATTTAAATAGAATTCCTCTTTACTCTCATGCATCACACTTTCTACACGGAAGATATAATTAATTCACTGAAAATGGAAATTAAATTGAACTTGCTTTCTTAGGAACTATTTAAAGAACAGACGGGTAATAAAGCAGTTCTAACAAGAAAAAAAATCTTCTAAAAAAAGGTACCTGCTAAAGCCTTGAAATAATCTGATGTAGACAAAATTAATTTAGAAGGCATGAATACCCCTAAACTTATGACGTTTGAAGTGCTGCACTTGGTGCAACAGATATATGTTTAAAATATTAAATGTTTGTGTTTGAACTTAACTGTCCATATTAAAATTTAATTTTACATGCTGCAATTGTCTTTTAGAGGTTAAAAGAGAAAAGAAGATTTTAATATAAACATTACTTATTCACAGAATTTTTGTAATTTATACTATCTGAAACCTTTACTGTAATCGTTCTAAGCATGGTTTTCAAGTGACTTAGAATGACACATTTCATTTAACATTGTGACAAAGATCCTCTCTCAGAAATGCAGACAGTTGTTATCCTTAAAACTGACCAAGTGTACTCTGCCCTTTTATGAATTTCCAGGGAGGGAATACAGGCAAAGTTGGAGGACCAATCTATCATTTAAATATTCTGATGTAAGAAGTTTTGTTTGTGGTTTCATAAGATATACAGTAATTTCACAACTATAAGGCACACCGGATTATAAGGTGCACTTCTGGGTTGCCAGCAATTTTCTGAACTTTGCCCATATATAAGGCGCACTGGACTATATGGTGTACTTTTTTTTTTGCAGTGAGGATTCACGGGCAACAAAGTAACAAATTAGTAACAGAATCGCGTGATCGCAGGGTTTACTGGCAGGTGCTCAAGTTGCAAACATTTTTCACAGATTGGCGTAGCCTTTAAACGCAGCCCCAGGTGCCCTCCGCATGCCGTGAGCCCCGGCACATTTGCCCACCCCCGGCACTGACTGGCACAGCTCTCATGGCTCATGGCTCGCACAGCCTGCGGCTGGTGCAGCTCTCGCGGCTCGGCTCACGGCTCGCACTTCCGGGTTGGCACATTTCTGAACATTGACCATATTTAAGACACATCAGATTATAAGGTGCACTTCCGGGTTTCGATCAAAATTTTAGGCTTTAAGTTGCGCCTTATAGTCATGAAATTACTGTACTTATTTTCATATTAGCTCTTCTCTACAGTCAGAATTTGATAAGGATGGCTAGTTTTACTCAGAACAGAGAGACAGTTGAGATTACTGAAAAAATCTATCAGGATGGCTCTACATGGTGTGCCCCAAATCAAATTTCTTGGGCAAAAGGGTGACAATGCAATGTCTTTAGTTTCTATTTCTTTATTCCCCTGAGTAGTCTAATAGTCATATTATTTGCTAGTCTGGATAGTGAACTGTCATTTCTCCTAACTTTTGCTAAGTGTATTTTTTTTTTGTAAATTGCTTTCTTAAAGTTTCTATCCTGACTTGAAAACTATTTAGTCTAGCACTGAGGAAGTAAAAAGAGTCCTCACATGAGAATGCTTATGCTGACCCAGACCTCTGAATGTCTGAGAGATGAGGCATCAGGCAGGATTTAAGTTCTAGTGCTAAATGCAACATTTCTAGACAAATTAAAAAAAAAAATTAAAAAAAGACAATTTTTCCAATGTCATTATTCCCCAGACAACATCTTCTCCACTCCATTTGCATTTAGTCAATCCTTTCTGAGTTAAAATTATTCCAAAAGTTGTTTAATTTCAGTTCCTGTATGTTAAAAAAGCAACCACTTTTAAAGATTTTTGAAACAAATGTGTGGCTTTCATAGAACTTATGAAATGAATTTAAAAATCACATGGTTTTCCAAAGCTAAAGAATGAGTCTCTATTATACCAAAAAGTATGTTTATCTCAAGGGGTTTTGGAGAATAAGCACCGTAAAGGCCACTCAATGCAAAACCAGGGTTTTTTCATGAGTTAATTGTACTGAAAAACTTGTTACATTTTTTTCAAGAATTTCAATTTTGATATCTAAAATTATGCATTTTTCTTAGTGTACTAAATTAATTGCTTCTGTTTTGAACCTCTCTTTATTCTTCATGCAATCTCTGTTTAATTGAACCATGTACTTTAATCACTCTAATGTATTTCTCTGTGTTGTTTACACCAGAATCTTTCACATCAATGACAATAGTATCCTCTCAATCTTCTGTAAAAGGGTAGTTTCAAGATAATATCATATAATTATGATGTTCTGGTATTATCAATAAGTATTCTTCTGATTGCAGTAATTTTGAAAAAATGTGCTACTTCTGTTTCTTATCAAAGCAAAAACATTCAGAAAAAGCTTACTGTTTCCAGAGAGAGATTTATAAGGTGTTGATTATCTGCTAGATTCAGATGACAAACATATGTCAAAAGTTAAGGACCACATTTAGTTTATGCATTTCACTTCAATACAGCCAGCATTTGTTCTGAAGCTTCTTTTGTAAGATTTCTTTGGCAAGACAGTGCAGTCAACATATTTCTCTGCAAGGATGATAAAAGAAGAAAATAATTATGTTCGTTTTTTATGAGGAAAAGAATTAATCTAGAAATTATAACTAACTTGCAGCAGGACTAACTTAATAGAAAAGAAACAAGTGTTTATGAAAAACACATAAATTGTTATAGTTCAGTAGCCTCAGAATTACATCAGTATAGGGAAAATTACATGATGAATGCCTAAATTAACAAATCATTAAAATTGTTTTCAACATTAAATTATTGAAAATTTAGTACATAAATATGTATTCAGGGATTTGATGTACATTTCAGGAGTGGTGCCAGAGTAGACACTACCTATAAGGACGAAATATTTTCTATGGGAAATGTCTTTCATGAAAGTGAAATGAGATAATTTCTCAGACTCCAAAGAGACTTTTGGTTTGGGCTTTTTTCAAATGTACACTGGTCTCTATCTTCGTCATCCAGAAAACAGTGTACATTTTTTGCCATCTTTGCTAAGCAGATTAAAAAATTATTTCCTTTCTTTTTCCTTATCGGTGCTGGCCACCCTTGTAATACCAAATCCTTTGATGCATGTCCTCTAGTGAATCTTGTTAGGCTGATGTGACACATCTATCTCCAGCTCTCCCTGCCTTTTCTGAACCAAAGTTTGCTGCCCCTGTGGAGGAAGCGATGAATAGGAAATATGTTCTAGCCTTTTTAGTTTTCATTCTGAAGCAATAATTTAAACTCCTAATGGAAAGATGGGGTTTGTGTGATTTTGCTAGACCAGAATATGCACTCCTCTCTTAAAAATTTAAGTTTCCAGCATTAGGCAAGACATTCGCTTTGGTGCAGTAATTTGCTAAAATGTCCCTACAAGAGGACCTTGATCAGAGCTCTTTGATTTTTCCCTGCATCCTTTCTTACACATTTGCATAGGTTCTGCATCTTGGCTAAGCTTGACAAAGTGTGACGGTACTTCTACCATGGAAATAGAACTTCATTTTCCAAGTAATATGTCAGGTACAATCCTCAGTCCTTCTAAGCCACGATCCCCTCCTACCAAGCTATTTTAAGGTCTAGCCTATTTACTTAGTTTTTCAATTTCAGAAGTGCCAAAAATGGTATCATAATGAAAAAAATAAATGCATGAAATCAGGGGAAATTATACATTTTTTTTGCCCACTTCCAAGTATGAGGAATCTGAACACTTATTTTATTGGATTCCACAGTTCATTTGAAGTGATGATGCATGTCATTGATAGACCTCTAATTTCCCACAAGCCTCTAAAAAATGCTATCTCAGCAGCAGTTTTGCTTAGAATATGCCTTTCCAATTCCAGCTATAAGGCTGAAGTATTCTGAGCAGCAGATGCCATTTATATTTATTTTGTAGAAATTATTTTGCTACAGGTGCTGGTCATTTGCAGGTTTTTATAACACTGTGGAAGCATGGTGAGACCATCTTCATGTTGATCAAAGTGCTGAGACTAGGAAGTGCTAAGATTTCTAAGTGCTGTATCATCATATATTTAAATATAAGAGAAAAGCTTCTGTTGGCAGATGTAACAGCTTTTTGCTATGCCATCAATCTGAGGATAGATAGTAATTCAATTTTTCTTCCATAGTCTGGGTTAATTCCATCAAAATATAATCAAAACTAAAGGAAAAAATACTATTTGCATAATATTTGGAGTCATCCTTGTTTTTGAGGAACTCAGCATGCTGAAAAGATAAATAGGTCACATCCAAATAAGACTTTTAATTTTTGCAGGCAATACCATTTGATTAAAAAATCCACCTGTTTTTAAAGTTTTAAATAAAATGTGAAATATTATGCTCCCAGTGCATTGATCTGTTTTGTGTAAGAAGTGTACTCTTAGAACAGCTGAAGGCATGCTGTTGACTGTTGCCAGGACTCTCAGATGATACTTCTGCATCTCACCACAATAAAGAAGGATTTTCTCTTTTTCTCTCTCTCACACACACTTGTGCATGTCCAGACACACACCCACACACCCACACACACACACACACCCACACACACATATTTAGAGTCTCTGGTTCATACACTGTGTTTGACAAGGAAATCTAGTGTCTCTCTTTCATGCATTTAGCTGTGGTATTGGCTAAAAACTTTTAGAATACAAATAAAATCTTGAGAAGTGGGCTTCTAATTATTTCAGGACTATAAAGTACAGTAATTTCACGATTATAAGCCACACCTTTTTCATTGAAGAAATGCGGCTAATCATCAGGTGCGGCTTATCTATGGACAAATCCCAGCGAAATGCCAACACGGAAGTGAGAGCCAGCCAGGGAGGGCACCTGGGGCTGCCTTTAAAGGCTTCGCTGGTCTATGAAAACCGCTGCAACTTGAGCACCTGACATCAAACCCCACACTGGCAGCGATTCTGTTACTAATTTGTTACTTTGTCACACATGGATCCTCGCTTTAAAAAAAACCAACAAAACAAAACAAAACAAAAAAGTGTGGCTTATATTCAGGTGCAGCTTATATATTGACAAATCCCGTGGGCTACCCGGCTAGCCCAACGCGGCTCATAATCAGGTGCGGCTTATAATTGTGAAATTGCTGTAATTCAAATCTTATCTTAATATCTCATCCTAATGTCAAGTGTGAAAAAAAAAAAAAAGCCATTCTAATTTATTTGAAAGATTTTAAGAAACAGATTTTATTAACAAATCATACTTTTAACTATATGCACACTCTGGTACATAAAAATGAATAATATTAAAAATGTGTTCTTTAATGTGAGAGCTCACTTGCTGTTTACTGCGAAGATTACTGTACAAGAGTCAAGAGATTTCAACCGCATTCTTAGTTCCCATAGATATCTGATTCTTTGATATTTGCTTTTTTTTCTGAATATTTATGCAATGTGACAGCACAGATTTTTTAGCAGAAAAATTATGCCTTGAATATTCTTGTATATGGTTACAGGAGAAGGTTAGGGTTTTTTTGTTATTTTGTTGGGGGTTTTGGTTTGTTTGTTTGTTTAATAAATGCCAATTTTCCAAACATATTTCAAAAGTTGATTTGATATTACTAAAATCTTTGTTGGTCTACCAATTGCTAAGTTTCACCCTGGTAAAATTGCTACATGGAAATGGCATCCAAATTAGACAAATGCATGTCATAAAATATCACTATCAGTTATGGTTTGTAAATCACAACCATGGGCAGAACAGATGACTTGACAGTTCATTAGGAAAGATAGGAGTCAGGAAACAAGACGTTTTAATAGCCAAAATGTCCGATGTTCTAGACAACTAGACTTAATATACCAAGGAGATGAGAGGAAAATCAGAATTTGTTGAAAACAATTTCTATCTAACATTCTTGTAAAAGTTTTTACTCCAGATGATAAATTTGGTACAAAGATAGCTATTGGAAAATTTGAATTTGTCAGATTTTTTTTTTTTTTTCTGGAGGGGAATAACTGTTTATATTCATACTGCTAGCACTTAGCAGTACTAAAGATAGTAAGTGTAAGAAGTCAGAATAATTAGATAATTTTATTCTGAGATAGAAAGTTAAGACAAGATACACTGGAGGACTGGATGAAAGGGATGAGCCCTTTCAGTCCCACAAAAACCTAACTGTTATCATGTTTTCAGTAACAATGATTATTTAGAAGTTAGAGGAGCATTTGGGAAAAAAAGGTATGGGGTAGTTTTCTATCTGCCAGGTCTTTGTCTGAGGAATGAGAAACAACATGAGATATTGATACAAGATTGGTATCTGCTTGCTAAGATTGTGAGCTAGAGAGTTGCTCTTCTACTCCTGCTGTTTTGGGCCCCTCACTGCAGAAAGACATTGAGGGGCTGGAGCGTGTCCAGAGAAGGGAAATGGAGCTGGGGAAGGGTCTGGGGCACAAGTGCTGTGAGGAGCAGCTGAGGGAGCTGGGGGTGTTCAGCCTGGAGAAAAGGAGGCTCAGGGGGGACCTCATCACTCTACAGCTGCCTGGAAGGAGGGGCAGCCAGGTGGGGTTTGATCTCTTCTCCCAGGTACCAAGTGACAGGAGGAAAGACCCTCAAGCTGTGCCAGGGAAGGTTTAGCTTGGCTCTAAGGAACAAATTCTTCACTGTACGGGTATTCAGGCACTGGAACAGGTTTCCCAAGGAGGTGGTGAAGTCAGCATCCCTGAAACTGTTTCAAAAATTTGTGGATGTGGCACTTGGGGATAGAGGTTAACAGTGAATAGAGTGTTCCCTAATTAATCATTCAACATTACCATTTTAGGGAGCTTTCCCAAGCTAAAATAGTCAATGATTCTATGATTGTACTGTGGATCAGAAATGGATGGAGACATGTTGCATGGAATAACAGCCTCTTCTTGAATTAAAATGCAACTGCAAGCTTGGAAATGACAAAAATTGCAGCAATTTAACCTCGTCCTTAAAAAAACCACCCAACAAGCCAAACCAAACTACATAAAAAAAAACCAAACAAAAACAAATAAAGAAACAAAAACCAGAAAACCAAAACACACAAAATCAGAAAAAACCAAACTAAAACCAAATGTAGTATAGGGATAGCAATATTTAGCCATTTTCAGAAAATAAACTTCAGGTCCTTTTTGAGACACTTACTCTACACAGAGCAGCTTTTCTTGATTTTGACAAATTATCTTTGGGTGTTTCTTTAATTGTTTATTTAGGAACTGGTATTCCATATGAGTAACTGGAGTTGTTATTCTAAAGTAGGTATTATCTTGCAATTGTAATCAGTATATCTCATCTGCTTTTGTCATCTGAAAATTAGATTATGAAAAAGGGTTTTGTCTGAAGTTTAATTTTTAAATAAATACACAAACAGCAGGTGACATAAATATAAATATTCTGCTTATCATTGAGGCTTCTAGTCTATTGATAACAATGAACAGTGAAAAAAAATGGAGAGCTTGTGATATTTTTGCAGAAATTTAAGATGCATATTGCAAAGCCTGTTGTTATTTGGTGAGGGCTTCTCATTATATTACACTAAGTCTTTTTCATTTTTGTGCTGGAGACGATAAAACTTTAATCTAGGCTGTAAAAATCCAAATTGGGTGAGCTTGAGGAAAATCATGACATTTAGTGCAATTTCTGTTTTGGTTTTTTTTTTAATAAATAATTGCTTCCAATTTGAATAGATATTCTCTTATTGACAACTTGGGTTTAACTGAAAATAGGTGATTTTGCATTCAGTGCATACTGCAAGTTAACATATTCATAAAAATGTATGGATTAAGGAAAAAAAAACACTGGATACTGTAGTTACGCTATTTTAGTAGCAAAACTCTTCCTTTTATACAAGCTGAAGCCTCCATCACCTTTTGAAAGGAAAGGACTAGCCCCTGATGTTTGGTGTCCTTAGACTGACCACAGGGCACATCTTCACTTTAGTGGAAAATTTCCCTTTTTATAATTACTTGTAGTTATAATTGTACTAAGGACAAGATGTCTGATTTTTAAAGGTAATGAAATATTTTCTTTCAAGGATATATGCGCATGACATCTTAATATCTTTTATTAGCCTTCACATTGCTCAGCAAATTATTTTTTATCCAAATTGGGTGTCTATATCACTAATATTTTCCATAGCAGAAGAAATACTCTCTAGCCTCATCTTTGTGGCTTCACTTTGATGGAGGGTCTCCCTGTTTGTCTGTTCTGACAGCCTGAGTCAAATACATGAAATAGCAAGAGTAACCTAGCAGTAATTTTCTTCAGCTCTTCAGGATTAGCATTCTTGGTATGTGTCAGACTAGTCTGAGTGTAATGGGAAAGTAAACCCCTCTTTATTATAAGACAAAAGATGGAAACTCATTACTAATACTGAGAAGTGATGCAAGGAATTGAAATTATTCAGGAAGAGTCTGTTTCAGCATTCCTAGCAGTATTTATTATCAATAGACTTGATAAGAAGCACTATCTCCTGAGCAGTCTCCTCCCCTCATTGCCAGTCACTGTTATTCCCATGGAGTGCTACTGCTCACCAGGGGGTTCCTAAAATTCTCAGCCTTCATAATTAATCAAATCAAATTATCATATTGGAAGAACTTGCTAATGAAATACTGTCAGTGACAACACTGACTTTGAATATGCAAAAGTACATTATAAACCTTCTCACAAGGCATCCACAAACAGATTTGGCAACTTGCTGATGAGTAAACAACTGCCAATGAATGCTTGTGTAAGTGGAAGTATGTTTCCCACAAAGTATAGCTGCAATACATTTAAGAAAGCAAACTTTTTTTTGTAAAGGAAAGGAATATAGTCTATTAATCAGCACTCAAAAAATATTAACAGAAGTATTTATAGGCTAGGTATGTCTGGTTATCAGCTGACTATAAGTACAACACAGCAAAGCTGAAGAAGCCTCTTTAAAGCCTCTTTATGTATAGGATAATAGATGGTCTTTCAGGGACAGTAGAAGATACCCTGAGACAAGGATTAGAGAAAAAGTAGTGGGAAATCCTGAAGGGTAGAGGAAAAATTCTAGAACTGAAGGAGAACTGCAAGTATAAGAAAAGTTAAAGGAACAATAGGCAGAGACTGGAAAAGTAGAATCTTAGTGCATGGGAGAGATTTTCCTCAACTTCAGTGACAGATTTTCTCATCTCATTGGGTTATGACACCATGCAGTTGTCCAGCATCTGCTCTTCTAAGACTGAGCTTAGTCTATTATTTCACCAGGATTTTTCACACACTTCCAGATGGAGATAGTGTGATGAAGCTTTTAACTGGATTTGGCCCCTTGTGCAGAGAACTCCTTGGCTGTTTCTGCATCCTCCACTGTACGAATTTATTCTTGTCTGCAGGGATTAACTTTACCATGAAAATGTATGGTTTGTAAAGCAGCATTCCAGAATGGCAGACAGGGAAGACACACAGTTTTTGAGCAATAATGGTTGAGGGACAGATTTTCAGAGAAAAGTGGTTTATCACCTTGTGAGCTTGCAAAAGTACAGCAAAGCTCTGAGGACAGAAAGAAGCATGTTACCAAATGCAGAATTCCACAGCTGGTGTAATAACACACTGGGCTCACTTTCTCTTCTGCTGATCTCTAAGTGTGGGTCATGCAACCTTCTGTCTCTACAAAGGGAGAACATAATGATCCAATTCATGGAAGTCAGGGCAAAAGGGAAAAAATCAGTGGGTCACAGGATAGAACCTTTGAGAATGACTGAGCCTTGCATGAGCCTGAAACAGATACGAAAAAACAAGATTTAAACCAAGAAATCAAAGCAGTAAATGAGACTGGGTAGCAAGCCAGTGCCAACTCTGTTAATATAAAAAACAATTCTGCTTTTATAAGAAAATTAATGAGCTAGAAATGTTGTTGCCTTTAAAACAGGGTCTATAAGGATAATATGAAATCTTTGGCATCTTTTAGCCTTTTATTGTTATTTATAGTGTAGAGTAAAGGTAATTGCTTTTCTTCACAAATACAAAGAAAAACAATCAGGGGGAAATCCCCACCAAGGAAAAAAAACCCAAAACCAAAACCAGAAAAAAACAAAAAAGCCAAACCAAATAAAAAACACAAACAAAACCACAAGTAAACAAAAAACCCATCCAAACAAACAAGCAAACTAAAAAAAAACCTCACCCAATTCTCTCTATCCAAAGATATTCCAATATCCAATGATTCATTGTACAAAAACTTGGTCATTTTGACTAAACTTCAATACAAAGGGACATGGTAATAGAGCAACATTCACTGAATTTTCACAGAGAGTTGTAGCCTATAAGTTTGCAAAAGAGAAGTGCTAAAAATGCAGCACTGAAACAGTTTTCATTTTTTGGTAGTACAATGTGAAATACATGTCTTACCACATCAAATGGTTTATAGACTGAATATAAAAAATCTGGGGTTTTTTGTAAGAAATGCTAGAAAAAAGAACTCAATTTGCACTATTGCTTTGTATGAGAAGGTCAATATGTTAAAAAGAAATTACAGAAATGTCTGGATTAGTATTGGAAATTCATGAAAATATGTTCATCCTTAGGAAGCTTTAATGTGAGAGAGGAGAGAAAAAGCAGAATCATCTCTATTGTAAGAACATGATGCCTGCTGTAGTTCCTATTTGGGGCATATAGGATTTGAACAAAATGTAGGTGCTTATATCCAAGAGCAGGTCAGAAAGCTTGTCAGAAATGAGGAGGCATCACATACTGCCCTTTGATGTTTCTTTAGCATTTATCTTCCCGCTTCCATAGCAAATTATTTAAGAAAGGAATTTTGTGTCCCAAAAAGTCGTCAAAGACCTGGTTGCTATGTATGCATAAATGCTCCAAAGCTCATGGCCACAATCCTTATTAAAACAGCCTTCAAGACGACAGTTACATCTTTTAAATGTATGGATATGTTTTGTTTGTTTTTAAGCTGCAGTTTTCCTCTTTCTCCTCAGACAACCATCATTCATCATAACTCAGGATTGGTTATTACTCTGTTAGCATCTTGGCACACTCCCCTTCTAACGTTGCATGCAGAGCTGAACAGGCTAGATTTTGCTATGTCTTTTGGCAGTGAAAAGACTTAATTCCCCATTGCTTCACTGCAGATAACTACAGCATTTTTGTCCTAAACGTCCACTGAGTTAAGCCCTGAAGCAATTTATAGAAAAGGAATAGACTGGGATGCAGGTTTGCCAGTCATGGAAGAGATCAATTCCTCCTATCAATTTTCTTTCTGTCTAGTCATACAATTTTGTGTCTGGTTTCAACATGAGGAACGGAATCATGTGTGCTTTTTTGCTTGTCGACACTTTAGGAATTGGAACCTGAGAAACTCGGCCCTGAGTTTTTGCAACTGAATTGAGATAGAAAAAAATAAAAGATTTCTTCTCCTGGTGTTTCAGACCTCAATGTTCCTCAAGAGAGACCTTACAGGGTGCCACATAGGATTCTTTCATTGGGAAAGTAGTCAGTATCTTAGATTTGCACAGGCAGGCATAATCTTGAGTGTTATGAATAAATATCAGACAAAATGAGAATTTAAAGATACCTCTCTGCTTGATATGCCCTTTTGGTTTGCTATGACTGACTGCTTTGAACAATCCTGAGACTGTGTCTCCTGCAGGATGCTAACTTTCTATGAAATCCTGACTCACAGGAATGCCCTATTTCAACAGGATATCTGAAGAAGACATTTTGAATAGCAGCTGCTATTTGCTGAATGATGGCTATTACAGAGAGCCAGAATAATAATTCTGTTCTTTAAATATAAATTTATATATTGATAGTCATGAAAAAATGACATGCCACCTTCAAATTGGACTGAAATATTTCTTTGCTGGTTGGGTGCTCTTTAAATATGTTTAAGAGTAACCTCTCAGGCTTCCTTCGTACTTTCCTAAAAGAATAAATTGATTCAGGGCTCCCGAAGTATATGATGAAACTCATTTTCATGCACATCTTTCCTAAATTGGTTTGCTTAAGACAGTAATGAATATAAACATAAGAAGATAAATGGAGTGAGTGCTTCATACCTAAATGCAGGAAGTTGTAATTTCCGAATGTCTTTTAAAAAGCAGTGGAGTCAGATGATATTCTGAAATCCCTTTTTCATTATATTTATCTTGCATATTATATTCTGTCAACAACAGTACTAAACAGCTCCTTAACTCAAGGCTTTTATTTAGAACTTTAAAATAATTTATTAGTTAATATATTCTTCTTTAGTTGTTGTTTACCTATTCTACTGTTATCTATTTCCCTTCCTTTTGCCTGATTTCTTTCCAGAGGTTGATACTGCCTTGGAGGGGAATGATAATCAGGCTGTATCATTTTGTTGTCCTCTGAAGTTGGGCTGCGTGGAAATCATAAATGCAGCAGTGACTGCAGCACTAGAGTAGGAAACAATAAGAATACCAACAAACTCACGCTTAAAGTAGAGACTGAGTTTGGCAATATTATGGTAGTGACAGTAGGGAAACTGCCCGAAAAAAGGTAAAGATAGAAATAAAAATTAACAGTGTTAAGAATTCTTGTTTTGGAAGAAAATAAATATGGGTGAGCAAGCCAAGTGGTAAGAGGAGAAAGAACAAATATATGACACTTTTTTTCCTGAAGGAAGATAAATTTATCATGTCTCAGTTAAAATACATAATTTTCATCATGGAAACAGAGCTACACTTTCTGAAGAAAAGAAAGGCAATTTCTAATGATACGTTTAGATATTGATACAGGCCCTAGCAGTGGGTGAACTGTTCATTGACAGATGTAAATGAATTGGAAGATACTTTTAAAAGATGAGAAGTATAAATCTTGCAAAAGATTAATTTTAAGGATATTTTTCCATGTTTAAGGGCAGATGGAGAGATGTTATTATTCTGATGATAGTTATGCGATTCCAGGGCCTTCAGTTTGGAAATTAAGATTGCAAATATACATGGGACAGAAGCTGACCATATTGAGCCTGGAAAAAACCTCTTGTAGCATCTGATGAAGTTATGTAGATTTTGAGCCTCTGAGGTACGATTGAGAGCTCTGAAGAAAGAGTACCACCGATGACAAAACAAACTGCTGAATGTGAATGCATCTTGACCTTTTGTTTTATACTCAATCAGGATGCAATTTAATTTAGAAATCACCTTAAATACCATTTCCAAACTTACTGCACAATCCATTTGGGACATGCACACCTGTGTGCACAAAATATATTGATGCAATAGCTACACATCAAGTAAATGTAAAAGAAAAACTCAAGAGAAGTCAGAACTTTATCTGAAAATCAAGTCAAGGTAAATTAGTGCTAGACAGTCTAAAAACTTTGCAGGTAGTAAGCAGACCAAGCTGATAGTAGAAGTTCATACCCATATATTTCTTTGGCTTTTGGGGCTGTTTTTATTGTAGTGGAGAAATACTCAGCATTCTCACAGTGGAAAACTTGTGAACTCAAAGCACATTACTTGAAGTGGGGAACAGGACACTGTGGTGTGACATCTAACAAGTTTATTTTCTCCTCTGTGCAGCCAGTACACTGTAAGGCTCTCCAAGCTTCATAAACGCATTGCTACTTTAAAGTACATGCCTCCTACATGTAAAGGCTATTTCTAGTATATTAACCGAGTGTTTGCAAGCTAAATCTGACCATGAAAAGTAAACTGAAACTCTGTATCATTTTTGGGAGAGATTAGACTGAAAATATGAGTTGAGCTGAGCTGTCTCTAGAAGCCTATTTTTTAATATAGACCTGAGATGTGGGGGATTTGAGTGATGTTGGTGTGGGGATTTTTTGATAGAATTAATTTTAGCCTGCAGTACCATACTAGAAATTCTCATGATTCCTTTATTTTCTCTCATGTTAGTTTGGTACATCAGGGGAAAAACACACTTTTTTTTTTTTTTGGTTCTAGGCAGTTAGAGTCCATGCACATTAAAATAAGTGGATTTTTGGGTAATGAAACATATATATATTTTAAAAAATAAAAAGGTAGTTGCCATTGATACTAGGGATGTCCACACCACAGAATAAGTACCTAGAAAGGTACATCTACAAAGGATCAATTACTGGTCCATATATAAGGTTGTAAGAGCACTTACTCCAGAGATCAGTAGAGATTAATTAGCTTTTTTTACTTTTGAGCATCCTCCTGCTTCTGATACTTTTTGTCATCAATTCTGGTTTTCACCTGTGCCATGTTCAAACTAAATGTATTTTAGAGATTCTCCTTGGTCAACTAGTCTAGGGCTTGGAAACCTTAGCACTGTTCATTGCTTGCGGAAGACCAACATTACCTTAATTGTTCATTCCAGCTTAAAGACCAGTCTTTCCATGCCCTACTCTTAAGTTTCCAGTGTTGATTATTCTTTGAAAAAAAGAAATAAGAAAACTTTTGGGTGATGCAATAGTATCTAATTTTTAGGTTCTTCTCTGCCATGAATTTCTGCCCTGGTTTTGTCTTCATTCTACATCCATGCTTGGATTTCTTTTTTACTTACTTAATTTGCAGCCTCACCACGGGTTGCAGGGAAATCTCTGCTCTGGTGCCTGAAGCATCTCCTTTCCCTCCTTCTGCACTGACCTTGGGGTCTTCAAGATCCTTACTCTCACATATTGTCACTCCAGTCTCCCAGATGCTGTTGCACAATTTTGTGTCCCCATTATCAAACATATTGTTGCAGACACACCAGCTTTGGACAGTAGTGAGTAGTTTCTGGAGTTTTTGGAAATCTCTGTGTTCAATGTGCAGCCTGCATCAGGAATCTTCTCTCAGAAGCCATGCCTGCAGCTCCTCTCCTCCTTGAAAAAAATCCCTTGCCATGTAAGCCCTATACAACTGGCATTACAAAAATGTCTGTACCTATCACTGCATGGTGCTGCCCACCCATGTGGCTACTGTTAGAGGTTAGGTGGAAGTTACATCTCAGTTCTGGCACACTTCATGCAGTACACTGGAGGAACTGAAAAAACCCTAATTTACAGTAAAAAAAAATAAAAAAGCTAAGGTCTTGGTAAGTAATATATAAACAGGAGAAGGAAGAACAATACTGCAGATCTAATTTGTTTTATTGATTTTGTTTTAGTATTGATTTTGTCTTATGTTTCTTTCTCTTCCAAAGCTCTATCTCTGCAAATAAACTTCTTTATGACACATGTTTGTATTGATAGCATAATATGGTGTGCAGTACAAAACATAGGTTTGTGAGGCAAGTGGCAAGCTTTAACATCTGGATTTGGAGAAACTTATGTGACATTTCCTATCTGAGGAGGGATTTTAGGATCAGTTCATGTTATGGAGAATGTCTGTCAGATACACTAGATTACAGTTTTCATGTTTATATTTCTGTATTTAGTGGCTCAGAGAACTAAGATTACAATTTCCATTACTATTTTTCCTGGTTGTGATGTTTTTCATAAAGATATTGCACGGTTTTATACATATCTCCAACATCTGTAGCAAGAAAACAACTTTTGAAATTTAAACTTTAAGACTAGATCGATACAATAAAATAAATATAATACCAATAGAATAACCCGCAGAGCTGTGAGCTCATTCATAGATTTCCTGCATAGTAATTTAAGCTCCAGAGAGCTATCCATACTGGTTTTACATGGCTAGCTATGCTACCAGTGAAACAGAAATGCCCACTCAGATATTAACTTGTAGTTGCCACCTGTAATCACACATGTAATATATCTGTGAGTACTCATGAAATTACTTTAGCCTAGAAGCCATAAATTCATGCTAATTTTCTCCTTGGTATTGATTAATTTCCTGTCTATCATCAGCTGTCTGTGTAGTCATATTTAATGTAGAGGAAGTGACACTGTGTTTCTAGACTGTTTTTTGACAGGTGTCTACCCAGGACACATTTCTTGAGTTTATCCTTCTACCACATATTTCAAGGAAATTATTGAGCAATGGACACATTCAGTTTAGCACAGCAATAATTTCTTAGGTTAAATAATAATAATTAGCAATAATAATAATAATCACATTTTAACTACATTGAGAAAAAATAATTTCCCCATTCCTTTAGTGATTCAGTATCTGAGAGATACCTTCGAATTAGGTTTTAAAGAAGAACTTGTCCTATTCAAAGATGACTATTTACCAAATGCTAGTAGCCAAGTGCTTTTTATCCTGCAATAAAAGGAAGATATATTTTTAACTTTTAGTTATAACTGTACTTTATAACATTTATTAAAAGATTCTGTTCTGATTTTTGCTGGGATACAATTAATTGTCTTCCTAGTAGCTAGTTCAGGAGTCTGGTTTTTTTTCATTTAATATGTGAATAATGTGATAACACGGATGTTTTAGTTGTTGCTGAGCAGTGCTTATCCTGAGTCAAGGAGTTTTCAGTGTCTCATGTTCTGCCAGTGAAGAGAGGCAGAAGAAGCTGTGAAACAGGATAGCAGGGACAGCTGACCTAAAGTGGCCAAAGGGATATTCCATACCTCAGAATGTCATGCCCAGCATAAAAACTGGGTCAAGTTGGCCAGTAGGAGCCTCTCACTGCTGGGAGACCAGCTGGGCATCGCTCAGCAGATGGTGAGCAATTGCAATTGCACTGTGCATCACTTATGGGTTTTGCTTTTTCCCCTCTCTCTTTTTGTTATCTCCCATTTCATTGTATTATTATTAATATTTTTTTTTCCATAGTTAACTGTTCTTATCTCAACTTATGGATTTTACCTCTTTTTCCTTTCTCTTCCATCCCACCTTGGTGAATGGGGAAGTGAGCAAGCAGCTGCACGATACTTTGCTTATGTTTGGGGTTAAACCATGGTAGCTCTCATATTTAATTCTGTAATATATATCTTTCTGAGGTATTAATGATCTAATAAACAGAAATTATTCACCCTAAAAATTGCTTCTTTTGTAATTCACAGCAATGCCTTGTTTTATTCTTTTTAGGAGAATGTATTCTAAATAATTTGAAGGTTTTATTCACATTCAGAGTGTAAAATTTCTGTTTTGCATGAACCAAACTTTTTTGTAGCATGTTCTTCAACACTGAAAATCCTGTAATAATAGAACCAAAATTCTTAGTTAAAAGTTTACTGGCCCTTTGTTTTAACACTGGTTTTCAGGTATGTAATTGAAAAGTTTCTGTTATTCTGATTGTAAAATAGCTTGCACATTTCCTCATGTTCCTCTTACAGCACTGATCTAGGTTTGTGGCTCAAAGAAATCCTGATCTTTCTTTGAATGGAATATATATCTTATTTTCTAGAGTTGTAAATTATATTTAAAGAAAAATACTTATTCTCTGTTCTGCAAGAGGAAATTAATTTTAAGTATTTAAATAACAAGCTGTCAGATATGTGGGCAGATCTTTTTGGCAGGTACTTGATTCCAAAAACTGTCAAGGTTGATGTCATCTTTGTAGTCCTAACAGTAATTTTCCTTTCCCACAAAGCAAAAATGTAAATCCTAAAACCCTGCATATAATGTGAAGTTTGTATTATATTTTATTTCTTTAATATATAAAATAAATACAATGTAATTCTTCTTTCAGACAACTGAAAATTTTAGCTTTGATTTTCTTTCAGGTGCTCATTAAAAAAATTGCTATGAGTGACTGCTCTGTATTAGTAACTAAATGTTTTGGTTAGGTTGCCTATCAGCCTATATTTTATGAAAGAAAATTCGTTCCATTTTTAGGAAGATGATTTGGAAAAGCAAAAAAACCCCACAAAACTAGAAAGTTTTTTTATTTCCCAGTTGAATTGTGTTCGTTCATCATAAGAAAACACAGTAGTGTCTTTGCAAAAATAAGTTTTGTTTAGCAGGAAAATTTTCAAAACATTGTCAACTTCTTAGAAAATGTAAAGATATTTAAGGACCAAAGTCACACTTAGAAAAGCAATAATATGCGTACATTAGTGTACTTGTAAATTTAGCACTGTCAACTTTCATTTCAGCTTGTAAAAATAAAACTGAAGTCTGCAGGAGATGGATGTGTAAGAGTAACAGTTCTTTTATCTTTAAAGATGAAAGAAGTAGCAGTGTAGTATTAACTTTTCTGAGGTTTGCTTAATTATTTTTGTTCTTGAAAATGTTTCAGTGATTTACTCTTTAGCTTTAATATTACAAGGACTTAATATATATAGCATTAACCCATTTTCCAAGGCTGTTTATTTCAATAGGTCAGTGCCTACAACTGACTTAGCAAAAGAGGCTGTAAACTTCCAGGTTAACTAAGCAAGTGAAGTAATTTCTTTTCCTTTTTGCATTTATGTAGTCCAGATTGTAAAGTGAAACTGAAGAGTAAGTATTTGTAACTCCTAATCATATCAATTTGCATAAATCATGTAATAGTCATGGAATATATTCTGAGCTGTTTGCTCTTTTGCTTAACTGAAAAAAAAATTTCTTCAATAAAAAGGTTCTAATACTGCAAAGACATTTAAGAAAACACTAGATTGAGAAGAGACTGGTAGTTTAGTATATGAAACAGAAGTTATCAGAGGTACAGAAGTCTCAGTGAGCTGTATTGCTGAAAAATACTGCTGCTTTTGTTTAATGATGACTAAAATAACCTTGAAAAAGGCTTTTCCATGCTAAATTCAAAGATTTGGAGAACTGCAAGTCATAGAAAATTTAGGTACTCAAGACTAAAATATTGAGAATTTAGATTTTCATAAGTTTCTGATGCGGAATAATATTTTAAATGACTCCTCAGGCAATTTTACTGTTATCAATATATAGCAAATGGATAATCTCATTCTTGTACCCATAGTTTTGCATCTAACAGGCAAGTTACCCAAACACATGTACCTTAGTACATGATTGACAAAGCAGTCTCATTGTTGGCCACTCATTCCTGTGAAGTGCTGATGCTGGACATGTACATGACTCCTTAAGGCCACTGCAAAACATCCCACCTAACATGGATAAAAAAATGGAGAAGCCAAGCAAAGATCAATGGAAAATGGCTCAGTAAAACTACTTTATTAACTATATAAGCATCATATTAAAAGGTTAAAAGTTTGAGGAATTTATGATCTCTAGCTTAATGGCATCAACTATCTCAGTTTAATATGTGTGTCTGTAAAAGTGACATTCTTTGTTTTGACGGTACAATGTTCAGTTTAGTGATTTCCTGTGACAGCAAGTTTCACTTCACATTTGATAGATTGTTCAATAGTGGCTTTGAAAGAAATACCAAGCATCATAAGTGATTATGCTCTCAATTCATCTTAAGACACAAGAAAGGGTAGTGTTAAAATTGGCAGTGTAGTTTAATTATATAAGATTTTTTTCTATGTGCAAGATAAAGTGACAAGATTTGGGGACTGGATGTCAATAAATACTTTGTAAACGCTTAAAATGAGATTCCCAACTCTAGAAACAGGATGGAATGAGCATGAGTTCCTTTATTTCTTTTACTAATTTTTATCCCACTACCCCTCTCGCTCCCAAAATCATAAACTGCAAGAATGGTTTTACATATTCAGCCTATCACAAGCATGAAGTTATTTTCTGGAAGTGATTATTGAGAAGGAATACCGTTTGCTATGCCCTCTCATGTAGAAGAAAAGCATTTCTGTTCCCACTTTGTAAGGCCCCTTGCTAACCATGTGCAACTCCAAAAAACCTCTTGAATACAGCAGTGCCAGTTTAATTTAGTCATAGTTCTTATCAATGCGTTTGCAGATGCTACAGGCAACAAACCATATAAGTCACTTACATACCCTTCCAAATCCAAATTGCTTTCCATGTCTCAGTGATGGGAGTGAAAGCATTGTTCATGACCATGGCCCTTCCAAAGCCCTTTGCTAAGTACAGATTGTCTGCAAAGCAGACCAACCATACTAATATTTATAAACCACCCAAAAGGTGATGTAGGACTAAAAGTAAGTTGCTTCCCACTGCAGTCTGATGGGTGCATAATAAAGACCAGATCTTTGTTGCAAGACTAAGATACAGAAATTTCACATCTGCTCCAATGCAGATTCAGGAAAAGCAAATGAGTGAAACTGGATCACTCCCTGTGTTGCAGCTTGGATCTTGCTGTGTAAGAGCCCGAAGAAAAGAAGTATGAGTGAATGCTACTTTCTAGTCACAGGGCTTTTCATGAATCAGCTCTTGCCACACCATATTGCTGTAACTGCTTTCAGTGTCACTGCCACCAGTGCTCCTTTACAAGAGGAGGGTGTTTCTGCACACCCTCACATTAGTGTTGGGCTCCTTTCTTTTGCCCCAGCTCACCTCCAGCCTTCCCTGAGACACTGCAGAAAGGCAATTGAGAATTGATAACCCTCAATTGTAGAGAGATCTGAACACTACAGGAAGAAATCTCTCACATCCATTTTTTTACTCTGGTCTGATCCAAGCAATTTCATTGGGAGGTCTCACTTTGGACAGCAAATTACAAGTAAAGAATACAATTTCATAGAGTTTGAGGAAAGTCAGTACAATACTGGGTCTCATTTAAGAACTGGATCAATTGTATCTCTGAAACTTTTACAGAAGGGGACTATTTTTAACACAGCACAAAGGTCTTCATACTTCTTAGGTACTTGCAGAAAAACAGAAAGGTAGAAAAAAGGAATTCTTACAGAAAAAAAAGGCTAGTGTAACCCTCAAAGAAGGTTATTGTTTGAAGTGTTAGAAATTATTACAGAAACTTAAAGCCATGTTTACAGCTAGACACTCAAACAAACAATGAAATAGTAACAAGACAAAAGGGAGTTACCAGCACTACCACAGAGTTCAGACTGGATGTCTGCTTTCACCTAGGGGCATTTATTCAAAATCAAACCTAGTTATGAAGTTCTTGTTGAAATATCATGCAGCTATCAGGGTTTCAGTTTTCTAGTCTGTAGCACTAGACCACTGTGCAAATGCAAAATTATGAGGAGGCTATACAACCATCCACAAGAGAAACAATTAAAAGTTTTAAATATCAAGACAAATGTAATAATTTCTGTAATTTTTTTGAAAATAATCACTTTCTTCATAAATTCCTCATGGTGTTTTCCTACGTTCTTTAAAAATTAACATAGAAATCTTTCATTATAGAAGGATTATGTTTTAATATGAAAGCATAATTGTTTAAGGCTTTTACAGTTGCAATAGACAAAAGACCTTCAAATCAGACTCTATAATATTTAGATAATTTATATTCTGACTTTTGACTTGTTGTCTTCTTTATTTTTTCATCATACAATTTTCTGAATTTTCTACATGTATAGGAAATATCAATAACACCTGCTTTTCCAGTATTCTTTATGATTTGGAATCTTCTCTTTTTTCAAATCTGAAATGCAAAGTATATATACACCCAGTAATGTATTAGTTCATGGTGTTCACTCCCTTAAACTAGAACACCTAGTTTTAGAAATGAGCACATACCCTATTCTCTTTAAAATTAACCCATATTTTTCTTTTTCCAAGTAGTTTAACAGAGGAGAAGACCTAATGACAGTACATGGAAAGGCAACACCTACATCATCTTCAAGTTCATCCATTTTGAGTTTTAGAAAACAGTTTGAAAATTAAAGAAGAATCAGCTAGGAACTCTTTTAGACAATATTATTAACCATATATTAAACTGAGAACACATAAGATTATACTGGAACCTTGAAACCATCTATAAGAAAAAAGAAAGGAAAAAAATGCCATTTATTTGCAACCTGTCTGGTTGGTCATAAAAAGTAGGTGCCTCATTAAATTAATTCCGTACTCTAGTTGTATTGTTATACCTCCAGTGAAATCTTATATTTTCTACCTTTATTCCTCTTAGAGTTAAAACATATTATAGCTTAATCAGAATGACTATCCATAGGGAGAAGAAAAAATAAAAGTGTGGAAAAGCAGTAGTACTTTTTATTTACTTTGCAGAGCTGTTTTTACTGCTATTCACAATCATTTTGTAGATGTCTTCTGAAAAATAAAAATATGTATGTATCAGAATGCACCTTTTCCTTGAAAACCTGACACATCATTCTTGGCAGGAAAAGAGAAAATGAACAGGGGAAGACTTTAATTAGATTTTATTTCAGCCTTTTCCTAATGCATACAAAATATTTTAGAAGACTTTTAAGGTCCGCATGGAGCAGAGTATCAGCCAATGTCACACAGGTTCCCTAAAGTTTTCCCCATGTTTAAAAAAAATTAAAATATATATAAATCAATGTAAGGTGATAGGGTCTTACAAGTTCCAGAGACAGCAGCTGATGAGTTTTTTATTATACAGACATTAAAGTCATTTATATAGGGAGTGCTTGTGACTTCAAACAATCATAGGATGGCTTGAGTTGGAAGGCATCTCAAACTAGTTCCAATCCCTGACAATTCTGGTGAAAATTCCATGGAAGGACAAGCATGCAGTTAAACCAGAGCTGGGATTGAAACCTTGAATTCCCAGCACTGGCATTTAGGAAAACAACTTCTCAGCACTTGGTGCCTCTAATTTAGCCAGAGCCTTTCCAATTCCACTCCTTCCAAAGGCTGACTTCACCTAGATTCCGAGGTTGGCTCCAGTTCCCGTTATTCAAAGTGATATAACACAGCAGCAAGTTAAATTATCTACTCAAGTGGTGGGTAACACACAGTGGGATCTGACCTTGTAGCAACTGGAGTCCATGGGCACAAAGTATGATTTGTATTTGTACTCTTTGTATCCTTTAAAACTTATACATCCTATATTCCTTAGAAAGTGGCATATCTTATAATGTATTACAAATTAAATAATCATGTTATTCCTTTGCTGAGCACCCACCTAGTACATGTTACACACCTCAATGTGCCATGTCTGAAAAATTTCTACATCCCAGGGATATAATACAGGAGTCAGGAGCCATTGGTCAGTCTTTGGCTGTACACCAGGCATCCTGCTCATTGCTGTAACATAAAATGGTTGTCAGGGGTACTCTACAGCTATCTCTGGGTCCAATTCCTTCATGGTTTCAATGCTTAGATTTAATGTTCCCTCCTCTGTGAAACATCATAATTTCCTTTAGCTGAAATAATCTCAAATAACATAAAACTCAGACAATTAATTTTATTGCTTGAAATGTCTTTGATATCAGTCTACTTGAAATTTTAAATCCACTCCTTTCTCAGGGAATAATCTGACTTTTTTGCCACATAAAACAGTGTGAAGGATCATACATTAAATGTCTTTGTAAAACTATTTGATATTAAAAGTTAAAATAATCAAGTAACCATTAAAATAATCAAAATTGGTTTGGAGTGCAGTAGCAAAATATTTCGTTTAATCCAAACAGGTTTTTTTTTTTAATTGTTATAGGTTTGCAAATGAATTTAAAAGACTAATTTTAATTTTCTGTTCAAATAACCTTTTTAGCAGACAGTCATTCCAAAACTAAGTTCTCCTCTGTCAAACTCTCTTTTGACAACTCACAGTCTCAGCATTTGCTGCTTGCAATTATTGGCAAGGAATTTATATTAGTAATATGAAAGAAATATTTCTTTTCCGTAACATTTAAGTCTCAGCCACAAAAATAGCTATTTAGCACTCTCTCTGGGGATTTCCACATTTCAAATAATACTGAAAAGACCATGGAGACAGTCCTCAAGGGGATTACAATGATCTGGATTACAGATAAAGAGGCTGCAGCACCTCCCCTATGAAGAAAGTCTGAGATCTGGGCTTGATGCCAGAGAAGGCTCCGGGGAGACCTTAAAATAATTTCCAATGCCTAAAGAGGGCTAAAACTGGAGAGGGACGTTTTACAAGGACATGTAATGATAGAATATGAGGTAAGGGCTTTTAACTGAAAGGGACTAGTTCTAGACTAGCTAGTTAGAAATTAATGACGAAATGAATTCCTGTGACAGTGATGAAGCACTGGGACAGGTTGCCCAGACAGGATGCCCCATCCCTGGAAGTGTTCAAGGCCAGGTTGGATGAGGCTCTGACAACCTGGCATAGTGGAAAGTGTCCATGTCCATGGCAGGAGGGTTGGAATAAGATGATCCTTTACCAACCCAAGCTATGCTCCTATTTATGATTAATTGTGATAACATATGTAAAGCCTCAAACTTTTCTAATTACAATGTCCTTATTACAATAATCTTCAAAAGTCATATTCTGGTGTTTTAATTGTCTGAAGTTTTGATTTCATTTCAAACTGTCAGTAAATGTGAATTTATTTTCTTTAAGGAAAGGTAATATGAGAACACCATTGACCTAAAGGTAAATGTAAATAAAAATATTTGTAAATTAAAATAAAATTAATTCCTTCTCTTGTTGACTCTTAACTGTAGCAAGATATTTTATATGCCTTATTTTTATCTCTAGTGGGTTTTCACTGTTTGTACTGTAGAAGATCCCATAAAAATCTTTCAGCTTGCAGAATTTTTTTGGTTTTTTAGTTAAAGTTTTTTAAGTTAGCTCCACAAACCATTAGTACCCATTTTGCTGTTTTGCCAGTTGTCTGTAATATATCCATGTCAGCTGTATTCATAAAGAAAGTTGCTTCTCAAATGTGTTTATAAATATCTCAATCTGTATTGTAAAAAGTCGGGGCTGGCAATACATTTTCTGAGATTGGACAGAACTGCAGTGCTCTGAGTATTGCATCAATTCTTCTTCTAGCATCCCAGTCTGGTTGTTTCCTGTGGCTGATAAAAATTTCATTGGTGTATCGCTTTACTCCTTAGTGGCTCAAAAACAGCTACAAGAAAAATTCTATTTGCACTGTCATTCATATAAACTCTTTATCTCTTAATAATGAAAATATTACCCTGCAAGACAATCAAGAATTTTGGTTTAGAAATTCTATAATTCACATATTCTTAAATTAACATATTCTATTTATTCTTATTTTTTTTGCCTATTCATCACATCCAAAGAATCTATTTATATTCTAAATGAAAATATGTATTTCTTATGAAAATTGACTATTGCATGGTTTGGATTTTCTTTCTGAATCCTGAATAGAAATTTTTCTTGTTCTCTGATAATGCAATCCACTCCTTTGCAAAAGTGTTGGTTAGAACATATTCTGTCTTCGCTTTCTCTTGTTTTAGTGGTGCATGGATAATTCTGTGTGCAGTTTTGTCCTCTACATTCATTTTTCTTACAGCTTTACTATTTGCACTTTCTTGTTTAAAAATAATTTTGACTCTTTTAGCACATTTTTACTTTGAAAAACTGCAGCATCTTAATTTTAAGACAGCAGATTAATGTGAATTCTGCCACACAAATCTGTTTACAATGCTGACATTGTTAAGTGACAAAGGCTTCCTTGATTGATAAAAAAGGTTCAGTGAAAATGCACTATGAACTACTTACTCCTTTTTTACCCCCCGAACTGTACTTTCATGTCTTTACCTCAGTCTGTGTACAAGTATTCATACTGAAAAGGAAAATACTCTCTCCCATAAAGTGCTGATACATTTCAAACACCTAGGGCAAGAGAAAAAAATTGTCTCATTCTTCTAGCATCTCTGCAGAAAAATGCTACACAGGAAAAATTAATCCATCTGTTCTTACTTCTTTGAAGAGAAACTGATTCCTGTTATATATAAAGATGGCTGTTCAGTTCTCTCTCTTCATAATCAGAATGAAGGCAATTAAATTCCTCCAGGACGCCCTAATAACAACTTTTTTTTTTTTTTTTTCCCCTCAGAATGAGCTGTTGACTGGTCTGTCTTCCCACCTTCTCTGTCGTTCATTAATAGATCAAACAGAAACTAACTGCAGGGGCCTGTTTCAAACTGGAGACAGTAATCCATCATATGTCTTATATATTTAATAGGTCTTCAAATAGATCTTCAATTAAAAAATCTCTATCTCTTTAATCTTGTATTTTTAAAAATACCAACAAAAATTAGTGCTGTATCCATTAACACAGTCATTTTTGCAAAAATATAGGATTTAGCTTTTTTGATTTATAAAGTTCTCCATTTAAGACACCTTTCCAAGTGATGTTTTCAAGTATGTTATCCGTATCAAGTTATGATTACAGTAAATATCTAGTCCTGGTTGCAGCTGGCATTTTTCATTGCAGCAGAAATTTTGGCACTTGGAAATTACCCTTATTGGCAATCTCCATTTAGAGCAAAATTTAATTTCTATGGATGGATACATCAATTAGGATTAATTTGCATGTTCAGTCTATTGATCTGTGCTTACTATAAAAAGATTAAATTTTCTCTAAATTTTCTATTGTTCCTTCTCTAAAGCTGCTGAGAAATATTTTTTATTACATGTCATGTTTTTCAGTAGATTTTAATTTCCCCTTAAACTGATGTTGGACTGAAGCAACTCAGTCTTACTATCATAGTAATATATATATAGCCTGAAGAAAATCCATACAGCTATTTTTGATTCTTCAAAGAGAAAAGAATGTGACTAGCAAGTGAAGATGTGTTAGAGATGTCCAGTTAAAGTATAACCCTGTAAGATGTTCCTGAGTGCACTTCTGAAAAGCTAATTATGCTACTCAGGTCCATTTAGAGAGGTGTTTACTCAGTGTTCATTCCCAGAAATGGTTTGTAAAATCCAGAATATTGATGATGTCATGCAGTAAATAAATTGCTTTTCTTATCCCTCTTATATGTAATGTGCTCCTTTGAGGTAAAGCCCCATACATAGAGGATTTTCTCTAGTTAAACATCAGCCCTCCCCTGGGGTTGTGTGAAGCAAAGACAAAATTATGTGCAGTTCTGGCAAGCAGTGGTTAATGTGGCAGGATCAGAAGGTTTCCCAGAGTACACGCACAGCTCCTGCTGGCTGCTGTTATGGGTGTTTGAAGCTGTGTGTGGAAGTGTCTGCTCACAGATGGTGCTGTGTGTGCAGCAGTTATGTCAAAGCCTGCTGTCTGGGACTAAATAGTGGTAGATAAAATAGTTCAAGATTCATCATGTTAGGGTTTGTTTCCTCCCAGAGGTTTGCATCTGGTCTCCTTATGATTTTTAGTGGCAAAAGCCCATATAAAACTGTAGTCCAAAATAGCATTTAGAGGTGCGTTATTTTCTCTTAATACAGTGTTTTCAGTTTCTCTTCAGTTTGTCATGCTCTTATTATCTAATATCATTTTCATCATAATAATTTATTACTAAAGGATTAGCAGAGGGAAAAATCCAAGACAGCAGTGCCATGGATTGAAAAATCTGTTTTAAAAACTCCATGACTGCTCTCAATTATGAAAAAAAAAAAATCTTAACAAGGACAGAAGACAGGACATTACGATTTCATTTTGATGGTTCATTTTGTTTCTCTTTAGCTGATCATGTTGATGCACATAGCTTATGAATTGCTTTTCAAAGTAAGGGTTTGTATATCAGTATCAATTTTCAAAGAGTTAAGAAAGAGTTTTATAGATAACAAAGGGGAGGTGCCCAAATTAGACCTGTTTCTGGTTAACCATGAGATAATCTGTCCAGAGTAGCCAGAAAAACAGTAAGGTTTTTGCCTCTCTATAACAATCCCTGCTGAGAGCATAAGTAAAGCTTGAATATTTGATAAAATGGAGACAATCTTAGAATTTGTAGGGAGGAAGTGAGAAAGTTAGCAACCTGCCTAAGGAAAAAGATATTCTAGAATTATTTTATTTTTGGGGTTTTATTTAAGTCTGGGTCTTTTTTAAGCAAGAGGCTATTTTGATCCAACAAAAAGAAAGTCACTGATATTCTTAATAGAAATGGCAGTCAGACATGGTGATGTGAGTGGGTGGCTAAGATTGTTTAAAAAGTTTTCCTGTATCTCACTCTCACATACTTTTAAACATGTTTTAATGGCAGTTTGTCATCACTGGGTTCTAGTGACGATAATGCAATATGCTCTTCAAGATTATTATGACAGTTCATTCCTGACTAAATAAATTATCTGACATGTAAGAAAGAAAGAGCAGTTTTGGAGCTGACACCCAATAAAATATTCCATCTATGCTTTCATCTGTTTTTTTGATTGTTTTTTTCTTTTCTTTTTCTCTATTAAACAAGAATCTTTGTGTGATTTTTACAGGAACTTGGATTGATTAGTGAAGTTATTTATGTCATAATTCATTTTATTTAGAACACCTTATTTTAACCCTTGTTTATAACATCTCCAGTAATTTTATAGTAACTTTTTAGGAGGAATCAATAAAGCCTAAAATTGAACAAAGAAATAAATAATTAGAAGTACATTAAGTAGTTTCGGTCCCTTCATGTATTATTATAGGAAGAGCAAACAGTTCAGCCTCTGGAAAGGCTAAACAACTTGAAATTTTAAATGTTAATAGTGTGAGTTTGAATAAGAACATTCAAAATTCTGATGAGTATCACACTGATCAAGAGACCTGACCATGATGTGGACAAATGACCCCAGTTAAATTTGGACTATATAAGTCCTTGATTTCACTAATTCTTAGAGCTATACTGTACATTTTACCAAGTTAATTAAGTTGATTTTTAAACAAGTCAGTTTAAGTTACTTTCTATTGCTTTGAGGAGGCTTTTAAATGGGCAGCTTTACTTGAATTATGTTGGATTTCTTTCTCAGCAAGTGACCAAGCTAAGCCAATATTTTATTTTAAAAGGAAGAAATTTATATATGCATACACAAATTTGTGCTGGCTGAAGAATTATCTTAAGGCTTTTTGTGGGGTTTTGTGCAAGTTTAATTTCTCAATCTGCAGGTCACTTAATTTATTATTAAACAAATCTTTATATAGCCCAGCCATGCTCCCAGTAACTCCAACAGAAAAACATGGACTCAGACAAAATCTATGTCTGAACAGCTGTCTTTATTCTTAAAGTGGAAAAAAAAGACCAGTAGTATTGATAGATTTCATAGAAACATCTCTACATGGCAATGAATGTGAAAAACAGAAATATTGTTTCAGCATTAGTGATAACAGGTTTACAGCTGTCGAAGGATATACCCAGAGAATGATAAATATGTCCAGGGACTTTGTACAGACTGTCTTTTGTAATCAAAATTGTTCCTCAAAAAGCAAGATGAATGATATAATCTCTTTAACTCATTGTCTCATTAATTTTCAAAAAGACTAAAACAGATAGACACAATTTACTTAGCAGAAGGTCGTGACTACCTGGTTGAACCTCTATCAGTGACATGGCTGAAGTCAAAGTCAAGCATTTTAAGTGCTTTCTTTTTTATCCCCATATTTCTTGTTTTCTGCCTTCTTATGATTGTTTCTCCATAGTTTCTGCTGCTTACTTTGTAATTCCATATGATAAAACACCAATCTGAAGCTAAATGCTCAAATATATTATTTACTTCCAAGCTCATCTTAATCTTTCCCATACTTTAAGTTTAAGTATCCATATGATAAGTTTGTCTTTGCTTGTTTAATAAAAAAATAAAATGTTTGAGTTACTGAATACAGGGGAAAACAAACATTTTTATTTGCACATCTATTCTTTAATAAACAAACGATTTTTGCTGTTCTGGATTGTAGGTAGAATGTGTTGATTTAAATACCAGCAATTCTTTTTACTACAGTTATTTCCAGAACATCTTTTCGTCACAGAATTTTGAGAAATTAAATGTCATTTTTTTTAATATCAAAATGATGTTTAAGTCTCAAAATTATTATTGATATACCATAGAAAAAAATAATACCATCAAATTTATTATCCATAAAAGCCTTTTAATTTTGGAAAAAAACAAAACCATTAAACAAAAACAAATGAGTTTTGCTATCTTTACTGTTTCGGTAAAACTGAAAAACAAACAAAGAAATCCCTTGGTTTTTTAACACTATAGAAAAAACTAATTTTATATAGACTATATTGGATGGACATTGGGACATTAAACCAAAATGTTTAATGTTATGTTAAATTTGTCAGTGTGTAAGACAAAGTGAGGTTAAAACTAATGTATATGAGCAGCTACATTCATGTATATCTGCATGTACAGTAAATTCACGACTATAAGGTCGTGATTATAAGGCACACCTCTGGGTTGTTGACAAATTTCCAAACTTTGTCCATATATAAGATGCACTGGACTATAAGGCGCGCTTTCTTTTTGCAGTGAGGATCCACGAACAACAAAGTAAAAAATTAGTAATGGAATCACACAGTCGTGGGGCTTGCTGGCAGGTGTTCAATTTGCAAACATTTTTCACGGATCGGCGTAGCCTTTAAATGCAGCCCCAGGTGCCCTCCCCATGCTGCGGGCCCCGGCACTCCCGCCCACACCCGGCACTAGCTGGCACGGCTCTCACGGCTACCGCGGCTTGGCACACGGGTCATCACGGCTCGCACTGCCGGGTTGGCAAATTTCCTAACTTTGTCCATATATAAGGTGCACCAGACTATAAGGCGCACTTCCAGGTTTCAATCAAAATTTTAGTCAAAAAGATGCACCTTATAGTCGTGAAATTACTGTACATGTTCTAATTCTTCCCATTTGCTCAGATCAAGCCAGCTGGGACTGTTGTGACCCTATATAATGATATATGCCTCAAAACCAAAACTGAGCACAAAGGTTATTGAATTAGGAAAACCGAATGGCTATGTAATGGTGGAGGGTAAAAGAGCCATGGATTTTATCTTTGTGAGAAGGGGCAGGCAGAGGAATGGGATGAACATTGCAAGGAGAGAGAGCTGTAGAAGAGAGAGCCTGCTGCCAAAAATCCCTTGTGGTCTATGCATTTTCTTAATTTATTCTCAATGATTTTAAACTACTTTATAAATACCAAGCTGTAAAAAATGGCACATAAGGCACATTTATTGTGACGCTACACTATAAATCTGATTGATTTCTCCAAATTTTATGCTTTCTTTGTGGAAGTAAAAAAAACCACATCTAGTAAACAGAGAGGCAACAAGTAATACATTTATACATTCTAGTATATTACATGCAAATAGTCAAGGGCAAAGACTGGCCTGTAGAGCCCAAGAAACAAGGACAGCTGGGGTATGGCAGGTTACAGAAGTGTTTATAGGAAAAGGAGACACAGCAGATTTATTTTTGGATTTGTAGCTGCCTTGTAATATTTAATCTGCTTGTTCTATGAAAACAGAAAATACTTGGGGGCAGAATGTCATGATCTGACTTTAATCATTCATCTCAGTCACTGATGGCCACGTAAAATTTACATTGTAAGAGAACAGCTGAGGAGATTGGTACATTAAAATAAAAAAGAATTAAAATGAGCCAGCTAATTCAAACCTGAAGCTTATGAGTAAGAAAAAGTACATTGACTCTTCTCTTGTCCTTAGATTGCTTTGCCTTTGCAATGTCCCTCGTTCTCCAAATTGAGATCATACATTTGTTTGGTATTCCTTATTCCCCACTTCCTCTGCAACTCTGAAAATAATCTTTTTAAAAATTGTGGCACTTCTAATATGTTCAGCAAATCTTCAAATCCCTAAGAGAAGGGTGAGATTCCTTCCCTCTGTCGTCTGTATTGCATAAAAATCAGACAAAATTTTAGACATAAAGTGGATGGATGTGAAAGAACATCCATCTTCTGCCTTCTCAAGGAGAAATCAGTCTCTAAGTTTCTCATCAGCTGCTGCTTATCTCTTGCTTATCCAATGGCCCTCTTCACCCAAATTTGTTTGGGAACAAGGAATTTAGTCCGAAAATAAGTAATTTTATTAAATGGATGAATTTTATAATAATATCAGTACATCCTTTTCTGAAGGTCATGATTTCTTTATGGTTCAGGAAATATTTTCCAGCCTATATCTTTTATAGGATAAGCTCAAAACAGATGATAATATCCACTTGCAGGAGTAATATTTGTACTAACTAATCTTCTATTTTTATTTCTCCATAAACATTATAAGCCCTTTGAATGACTGTAGCATAGTCTTCTTAATGTCTTTCTCCATAGTGAATATACTCTCAGAAGAGATCCACTTCCATAATCACAAAGTTGAAACCAAAATTCTTTTAGTTGTTCTTCTGCAAGTTATTTTTCTGAACTAGTAACAAGGTGTAAATGTAGGTGGGGTAAAACTAGTGGCAATATTTTCAAATTAGAGATTTTTCTGCTGGACATTTTATGAGCTCTCTTTAATGGAAACTTAAATAATTACATAAGTAAGTTGTTTCCTACACATTTTATTACTATTCTATCATGTGGTTTTAGTTTTGGATTTTCCTTAAGTGGGAGATTATAATTTATTCTATATATTCAGTATCAAAGTGAAAGATCTACAATTAGAGACTTTGTCTTTTAGTTTACTGGAATTAGGCCAAGCGAACACATGACATGTTTTCCTGTATAGTTATCTAAGAAGAATTATCAAATTTCTGAAGTCCCTTTGTCCTTGATTAAGTCTGGTTAAATTTTTGAAATTATTTTAATTTAAAATCTGATTAATTAATCTAATAATTATATTTAATGAATTTATTTATTTATTGTTTTAATTAATATAAAGTTTTATCCTATAGTTGTCTAGGGACCAAGGAGTATATTATTTAAGGAGTATACTTATATAAATATAAATACAAAGACTTCAAATAATGTACTATTTACACTCGAAATCAATACTGAAAACACAGAAAATATCTGCCTCTCTATTTTCGGTAGTAATCTACATAATCATACTTAATTGCATCCTCATTCTTTTATTTTGAAAAATTTTCAAATATTCTGACATAATGTGGATAATGGAAAGAAAATAAGTGAACATGCTGGGGGTTATTTTCTCTTTCTAGTTGCTCAGACATTTTTTGATGGGACCTGTCACAGTACTAAGTTGCATAGATAAATCATGTTAATTTTATGGAAAAACTATGATAATTAGAGTCGAAGGGAGCACTCAAGATAAGAAGAATAAAAAGTGTAACATCATATTTAACAAAAGGCATTATCAGACTAATTTTGAGAGCTTATTTTACTACACCTATGTTCTTTTGGCATCTTTTCTCTTTTTGCTGCTGTGCAGGAAGCCTGTAGGGAAGAGCAGGAAGGTGACAAGGCATTCTGAGACAGCATTCATTCTCAGATATAAGTGGCACTCTAGCTATTAGCCATCCTGCTATTCTTTTTTGGCAGCAGAGGTTATAAATTGAATTGTAAAACACTTATGATTCCAACTAATTATCAGGGAGGGAAGAGAAGCATATATGCAATTTTAATCTCAGTTGCACCTTGACTCCCTTATAACCACTAATCAGGGCTGTGCCAAGGGGATCCTGTCTCTTGGAAGGGGATGGCTGAACTTTTAATAAAGGCAGGCATCATTCCACATACCTTCCAGAATCACAAAAAACCAAAAAAAATCTTTAGTAGGTGCAGTGACGGGCCTGACACTTCACTCCCTGTCAAACAAGTGAGTGAAAACTGTGTCCTGAGAGAGCCTTCCCTGGGTAATTATTAGGATTTGTCAGCACTTGTCCAGTGTGCACCAGTAGCCTCAGGCTTCTATTTTTGAATGTTGCACTGGCAGAATTTCATAACACTAACAGCGCAAGGTACATAGTTTCTTCACTATATTTCACTGCATTCTGCTGAACTTGATGGTCTTGGGTTGTGTTTCATAGACAATATGAATTTACCAAAGTGAAGCATCTTCTATAGCAAGGAAAGTGCGACGCTGTAAACATTAAGCTGGGCATAGTTTGTGTTCTTGCTTGTAAATTCTAAATTATCTCCCTTCCAACAACTGAAAATCACTTGCTAAAAAATAAAGGACAAGGCTTTTACAATACATATTCTGAAAGAATGAAAAAAACCCTCTATATCAATAGAAAAAAGAGCTGTCAACACAATCAGTGAAAATGCTCTCTGGAAACCAGTAAGAGCCTCATGACTTCTTTTAATTAAGGAGGTTGTTCTCTCCTCAGAAAAAGACTTTTAAAAAATAATTTCAGAAATATAACTCAAAAAATGAACTTCCACATCTCCTGACAGAACTCTGAACACTTTTTGAAATAATTAAGGAAATGTTGGTACTCTGTAGGGAGTGTTAAAGCAGTTCATCTTCATGACAGTGAATTCCACTTTAGCATACAACAATACAAAATTACACTACAACACTCAGTTTTTAATTTTTAATAATACTGCAACACTTTCTTACTTAAAGAATGTAGAAATGGTAGGAAAAAAAAGTGGGAAATAAGTGGATCATTGCTAACTTTCATGCAGAACAAATAGTGACAGTTTATGCAAAGTTAACAGTATGCTGAATGTGTTGTGTGGGCAGGATGATTAACCAGAAATATGCTCCTATGTGGGCTGGATTATATTTGTGTACAAATATTGAATAGTGCAGAGATCTGATATTTATTATGTAGTACTCTATGGCTGGAGCCTCTGGGCCTGACTCTGAACTGGTGTGTATTTCACAGCTTAATTCATTGCTGTTGTAATATGAAAGCTTAGAGGGAAAAGGAACTATAATAAAGGGTTTTGTTATGGCTTGATTTTGGTTTTTCATTTGTTTTTGACGGAGAGTATCTGGGTTCTTTGTGATTTTTTGTTTGTTTATTTGTTTATTTATTAGTCTGGGGATGGAAGGGGGTGGTTTGTGCTTACTTGTAACTTCCAAGGAGATGGTCAACCCAGAAATCCTGACTAAATTCTACTTCCATGTGCACCAAACCAGCCTTTGGACTTTCAGATTATGACATCTTAACTTTTGATCCTAAAACTATCTGTTCTGTCAAGGAAGGAAAAATTCTGCCTGCTTCTTCAAAATATGACATTTCAATGCTCTAAAATGTATTGAAGGAAGGGATGCCAACTTACACAGAAATCTCTGCAAGAAATTATTCTTCCACCAATAAAGGGCTTACGACCACTCTTAGCAAACCTTCTTGCAATGTTAAATTAAATTATCTTCTGAAGAATAAACCAATTAGGAAGTTTTGGCACCACCACCACCTACTAAGAGCTATCCTAAGGTTTCGTCTAATTGTTTCTAAACAGAAATGAAAAGGTGTCTGAAAAGTATGTACTTATTTGAATCTATGAGGAAAATGCTCTAGCTGTGAGCTACTGTGATCCTAAATATTTACTGGGATTTTCCTTTAAACATCAGGAAAATAATCTCCACGGAAAATAATGAAGGCAATAGTTACACGGAGAGGATATTTAAAAGAGCCAGACAGGATGTATGCCCTCATGCTTTATCACTTATACTGCTGAAGGTTTTACATGATGGTACCCTGGGCTTCAAATTAAATGTCAAATTCAATTTGCCACTGAAAACATGAAGCATGTGGCTGCCCTTAGAGGGGTAATCTGACAGCACAATTTCATAATTGGCGTCTACCCTAATGGTGAGTTAAAATACAAGAAGAAATGTTATTTGACTGCAGTCATATCTTACTATTTAAAAATAAATAGTCCACCTCTAGATAGGCTAAAATATATTTGGTTTGAATTTGAGCCCTTAGTAAATTTTGCTGGCTTTACTTAACATCTGTGGAAAAAGAATGTTGAATACTATATGATAACAGATAGAAACATCCCTGATGGGATGATGCCAGCAGTTATGTCATTATCTCTCTGACATTTAGCTCATAATGCAAGGAGATTTGTGAAAGAAAATGAAGAGGTGCTTATTCCACTTAGATTACTTTATTTTTTTTCTTTATATTGAGACAAGCTTGTGTTCTAATAATCAGATTTCTAATCCACTTTAATATCCTATCATTATATCTTAGTGAACTATCTGCCATATAAGTAATAATAATGAAGTATGTTTAAACATAAAAATGCATCCTTAAGCATCTAGACACTTTTAGTACCGGTTGTAATTAGAAACTTAAGAAACATCTGCAATTAAATATGCTCGTAAAAAAAGCAGATACATCTCTGACATCTCTGTAGCACCAATCAATTTGTTGCATCATTAGTATTATTCAGTATGCCAGTTAAAAAATGCATTGCACTGTTCCAAATAGTAAATAGCTAAGAACAAAATTGTAAACATTTAAGCAGCCATGACTATTGCAGAACATCAACTGAAAGCTCTAGGTGTCTTCTCCTAATTTATTTGGCTTTTACAGATGAATTTTCAAATTCTGCATCTTCATCTGCTTCTCTAACATCTATGTTCTAAAGCTAATGTCTTTTTATTATACATTAAACTCTTTGTTATCATGAGATATGGAAACTATTAATATGTAAACTATTAATTGCACAAATTTAACTGAAAAAATATTTTTGTTTAATTTTATTTATCTGAATAGATTGAATTGAATTGGATGCATAGTTTAAAAAGTATACTCAGTATTTTTAAAATATACTTCATTTTAGAACTTGCTTCCAAAAATGTCTAAAGTGACTTCTGTCTCCTAAGCTTAGGAAATGTCTAGTTTGCCTTGAATTGAAGATGTAGTGGCAGTGTTAGATTTATCGATGGATTCAATGAACTTGAAGGCCTTTTCATGGAATCAAAGAGTCATAGAAAAATTTTATTGGAAGGGACCTTAAAGATTTCCAATCCTCCTGCCATGAACCTTGCACTTGACCAGGTGACTCACAGCTCAATCCAACCTGGCCCTGAACATTTCCAGGGATATGGAATCCACAACTTCCCTGGGAATCAAAATTTTTTCTAACCTAAATGATTCTGTGATTCTGTCATTAAATTGAACTTTGAAGCTACTTCATTATACACAAAAAAGTTGCCTAAAAATGGTCTTATTACCCAAACCTGAGGGCTGGACTGATGTGAAATCTGCAACAGTGACTACACAGGCAATAACTCAGAACTCACCAACAACATGTCAAAAAGTTGTTGGGGCTGTTTTGGTTTTGGGTTTTGTTTTTTGGGTTTTTTTTGTTTGTTTTTTTGATAGAACTGTCATTTTTCTAATTTGTGGATTGGCATTGAGGCAGACTTGTACCACATATGCACTGACAGATTGTTAACGCACGCTCGTTTTACACACAAACCTCTCTGTGTGTCCCATGCACTCTACAAATGAAACAACCTCTTGCACTCAGCACATGGAGCCTACATCTTTTTAGCCCAGTGTCCTTCTGATTGCCTGAAAGCATCACACAAATGAAGGAGGCAAGCAGAATATTGAAGGATCTTACTTAACGCACATTTGGGACCCTGCCTTGCACCTTCCTTAAAAAGTGTATAGCATCTCACGTCTTAGGCATAGAAAATTTACTGCTCCTTTACATGCACAGTATTAAGTACCCTGGTGCACAATATACTGTTATGCCATAGCTGACTTTTCCAGAAGAGAGCACAGAGATGAGTTGAACTTAACAGGTCCATGGAGAGGTTGTGGCCCATACTTCAGAGGACGACACACAATCTTCAGGGGTTTATCCTTGTAGAGAAATGAGTAAGAATCCTGGTACTTGTTGTTAAAATGCATAATATCATTAGTCTGGCAGTTGCCTTAAGTGGAAGTTTTAAGCTAGGCCTATTTATGCTGGCTGATGTACTAGATGCAGTGGCAATTAATGACATTTGTTTAAGTGCAGTTGTCTTCCCTCTTGGCAATAGTTGGCTACTGCAGAAGCAAGGCCAAGATCAGCTGCTCTTTATATGGTAGAGGTGCTTCTACCAAGTGCAGCTGAGAGACAAAACAACAGCGGTGTCTTGCTGGTCCTTTCATTGCCCTTAATTCCTTGCTTGCCAGAGAAAAGACTATTTCCAGATGTAATTACACTGGCATGTATTATGATATCCCAGAGGAATCCCAGAGAAATTTGGAAACAAACAAGTGAATCTGCAAAAAAATAACATAAGTATACTCATTTTTCCTTGCAACTTTTCATTACAAATAAATCAAGTCTAATACAAAGAGTGCAGATTATTAACATGACCTACAATCCTATGGTTTCTCCCTGAACTTCTCAATTTATCTGAGGCATCTGTTATACTTAATTTTAAGTGCTTAAATATATTTCCTGAAAACTTAAATACCAAGAAGGGGCTGCCATTGATGGAGGGTGATTTTGTTGTAATTCAAATGAGACTGGGAGTTAAATGACTAGTTGAGTTTTTTGCATGCAGTTGAAACTTCCATACTGCAAAAAAACCAAGTAAAGACTGTTATCACTCAGCTTTAGACATCTGAAAGTTAATTGAATAATTTAGGATAGCTGTCTGTGTTTCTGCTGCAATCAAGTTTCCATCACAGTTAGCAAAAAGAATGAGGTTGTTCATCTCACTTCAAAATAGCTGTCAAAAATCTTTGAATTAATTTTCCTTCAGGTTTTATATTCCTTTTCATTTACTAACTTCATTTCCAAAGTGTCAAATTATACATAATTTTCTTCTTTATTCCTTTTTTTTTTTATTAGATATAAATAATATTGTTAGAACTAAAAAGAAAATAAATTGATGAGTTTGTAATGACAGCTTGTGAGACTGAGAAATGACTGTTCATATAGTTCATGCAGGAAACCAAACAGCTTAACTGTGGCACTTCTGACAAAATCTTTGTTACTTTCAGCCCAAGCTTTAAGAATTTTCAAAGTCATGCTGCTGAGTGAATCCATATTGCATTCACAATCCTAGGTGAGAAAGGTTTTTTAAACTGTTTCATTTCCAGCAGCTGCTTCTTCTCTGAAATGTGAGCTGAATTTTAGAAACTGTCAGTCTGATTAGTAAATAGATGGAAAAATCCCCAACAGAACTAATTGTATTCCTTTCCTTCTCAGAAGGGCTCTTCCAACAGGTATTTTATTCACCAAAGACCATGCCTTGTAGTGGGAGCAGCATGCTGAAGCTGCCTCAATACCTGCAATTAGAAAGGAGTTCATGGTTTTAACACCTCTCAGCACCCAGTACTTCAAGGTATATCCTTGATTGCCTGAGCAGTACTCCAGCTTTTTCAAGGTTTTTCAAATGAATGGTATCAAATAGAGCACCTCAGAATTTCTGGCTCAGAGAACCTGAGGACTCTTTGTGCCATCTTCACCTGAGTACACAAGGACATTTTATGTCTGATTTGCAGTAAGAATGTCAAAGACAATATGGTTCCTATAGCAAATAACATTGAAAAAACCCTCAAATAATTCAGCATAAACCAGCCTTCTTGGTCAAGTGATTTTGTGAATCTCCTCTAGACATATTAATGGCTGATTTGGTTAAAGAAAAATAATATTTAACACAGTGAAAATGCAGTCAATTGGTTGAAATGTTAGAAAGGGAGATATTGTGAATCTTACATACAAACCTTCTTTTTAAGTATGTATGTGCAAATATATTCAAATAGTAATAATACAAATAATCAATATTTAATACAATATTAACTTTTTATTGTATGGGTGTTGTGCACAGCTTTCCAAACAGGTTTGATTCATCTGAATAATTCAGAATCACTTGGACTAATAGGCATTTTGAGATATAGATTCATCACTAGGAATCAAATTTTCAGTTTGTTCTTTAGAGCAGTAGTTCAAGTGTTCATTCACTAGTATAGAAGTTGTGAATGGTCATTAATTCAGAAATAACTAATTTTATTCTTTTGTATTCTTTTTCTCTCTCTTTCATGACCTGCACTGGTGTCTTTGAAAACATTATTAGTATCATGAATAAAACAACAACAACAAACCACCCCAAAAAATTTCCAAAAATACATATAAAAAATTAATTTAGATGTTGAAAGTCCTGGTTGCTCACAAAGAGGAACCTGACAAAGAAAGTTTTCACTGCAGAATAAATTTTAATATTATTAGCAGCAAATTGAGTGGTCATAAACAACTCTGAAGTTGTTTTATTTAATTCTTAAATTTTGATCATTATTAAATTTTTTTTACAATAGTTTGAACAATTACTAAATCTTGAAAATTAACGATCTTCCATTGGGGCAATAATCAATCCTGCAAGATGCCTCGCTGTTTACATTAGCTTAATATCATTTCTTTTTCACTTGTCCTGTAACAAATGTAACTGACATTTCATTGTCTAATATATGGTATGACTTTCATCAAATATTAACTTAATACGGTCTTAGTAAATTTTAACCAATTAAAAATTGTCTTGTCAAAAAGACTTCAGACTGAACAAATAAAAACTTAATTGAAAGGCAAGCCATGAACCCAGTCAAGGTTATTTATATTCTGTACAACCACTGTCTGTAATAATTGTGGCCAAATGGTTAATTTTATATGTAAGCATTCATTAGGGAGATCTTTACAGAGAAGCACTTTTTAAAAATTTCTGGCTAAGCTGCTTTCTCTGTTTATTATGAGCTTTGTAATATCTGAGCCTTTGTTTTTCTAAAGCCTCTAATTCTCCATGGACTGAATGTTAGAGGTCTGATACTCATGGGAGCAAGGAAGATAGGCTGAATCGCTGTCTGCAACAATTCCAATGATATCTTCCAAGCCCTGACTGCAGTAGAGATTGTGCAGGGAAGCAGAGAGAGTTTGGTGTAGTTCAGAAGGCTTTAAAGTGTAGAAATACTTTAAACTTTATCTTCAGATAGACCTCTGTCTTCTTGAAAGACTCTAACAAACCTTTTATAGATAGCCTAGTCAGTGATACTTTGCTTATTGTATTTATTGATTTCATAGGTTTGCCACCTTGAATAACGAATATTATTAGCAGTTTCTTTGCACCTTATGCCAACATCCTCCACTTACTAAATGTGATGAAAAGTATTTCCTAATAATACTACCTAAAACAATCCAAGTACAGTAATTTCACAATTATAAGCTGCACCTGATTATAAGCCGCACATCTGGGTAGCAGGGCAGACCACGGGATTTGTCCATATATAAGCTGCATCTGAATATAAGCCGCTTTTTTGGGGTTTTTTTTTAAGCGAGGATCCATGTGTGACAAAATAACGCGTTAGTAAAAGAATCACGACAGTGTGGGGTTTGGTGTCAGGTGCTCAAGTTGCAAACAGTTTTCATAGACCAGTGAAGCCTTTAAAGGCAGCCCCAGGCACCCACCCCTGCCGGCTCTCACTTCCAGGTTGGCATCTCACTGGGATTTTTCCATAAATAAGCCGCACCTGATGATTAGCCGCACTACTGGGGTAGGCTGGATTCTTCAATGAAAAAGGTGCGGCTTATATTCGTGAAATTACTGTACATTTGTTTTTCACAGCATATGCTATTCTTTTTCTATTTGGATGTGTGGGTGGGAATGGCTCAATTTCTAATTCTCTTCAGTTCCTGCTCTTCCAAGTCTATTTAGAACATCAGAACTGCTTATCACTGGTGGTATTTCTTAATTATCTGCATGCTCCTTTTTTGAAAGGAAATGGAAAATTAAATAATTTGAACTTTTCTCTAATACATATTGATATAGGAAAAATATTACAGATAAAACTTTTATTTTTTGTAACAAGTCACAACATTTCCTCTGAGCAGTATAGTCACTGTAGACACAGAGAATTGCTCCACTGCATCCACAGAGAGGTTATGGATTTAAACAATCATCTATTTCATCTTGCTACACATAAATGGATAAATATGCATATGATGGAAAAGGGAAATTAGGAAGCAATAATGGAAGAAAACACTTTCATATCAGTGTCATGGTATCTGTGCTAAAAGCTTTGTTTTATAAGTATTTTAATTTGAAAAAAAGAACAGATCCTTGCAGTTGAATTTAATGTATCATAAGTGCCAGGAAACAAATATTAATGATAGTAAATGCACGATTTTACCAGATCTGGTTCAAATCTCTGGCATGATAGGGTTGACAACACTGAATTAGTACTCATGGTCTCAGTATTCACAAATTCTACTAAGAGTCAGAGCCATGAGAAAATCCACTCTGGCATTACTGGCATTACTATTACATATTGAATGGCAAGGGTTTTAAAAACTTTTCTACAATTAGCATATAAATTTTAAAAAATTGCAAAAGTAATTTTACAGAAATCCTGGGGAAAGCAAAGGACTTTGTGGAAATTGAAAACAGTATTTTCTAATTTTTGTGCTGGAAAAGAAGTTAGATTAATTATTTGCTGTACATTATATACATCTGTATTTTACATCACTATTTTATACAAATTTCTTTCAGAGAAAATTAATGTCCTTGATATTAAGAAAAAAATACTGAAACTGTGTTTATTGTAAAGAAACCAGAATAAGAACAGAACAGAATAAAAATACTCAAGAAATGATAGACAGTCCATCTTTAAATTAAAAATCTGACTGTAGAGCTTTGTCAACTCATGCTATTATGGAAAAGACATCTGCAAAAAATAGTATATTCTGGACACTTAATTTTCTTTTGTTGAAGAATGAAGCCAAGAAACTATTCAAAACAAGCCAGTTGGATTTTTGTGATGGAAACAGCAGATACTGTCCAGCTGAAATTATTTTAAACTCATTTTGAGCAGCATCTTCAGCTGTGTTCTTTTGCAAAACTTACTGTATATTCTGGTTGACAGTCAAAAGATTAAAATGCAATTTTTTTAAAGTTTTTTTTTTTTTTTTTTTAAGTATTCCTCATTCTGGTATAGTCAGGAGTAGGAAAAATTAGAAACAAAATAGAAAATTACCAACATTTTCAAACCCAAGAATGACTGAACACTGCTGGTATATATGCCTTTAAACTACTTTTAGAATAAGCCAGTTTTAAGCAGAAGATTTTTCTTATAAGATTTAAGAGAATATTCATGAGGGGTTTTTTCCAGCAATGACATCCTTTCTTTTTCTTTTTTTTTTCTTTTTTAGTAAAAGAAAGTAGATGCTCCTTTTAATGGATTTAGTGCAGCTTTGATCTTTTTGCTATAAGCATAAAGGAATTCTTCAACCACGCATGTGCCTAAAAGTGAAAGGTTAGTCTTCGCAAAGATAGGTGGCAACCACTGATAGTGAAGCCAGGAGTACATCTCTTCATTAGATATTGGACAGAAGTTAGACTGTCTGCCTATATTTATTAAATAGGACATTTTCATCCTCTTCCCATATTATTTCCTACAAAGCACCTTTGTCATTCTCCCATTTGCCACTTGGCAGCTCTATACATGCAGTATCAATGACTTGGTCAGTCTGCATGAACAGTGCTCCCCAACCCTTAGATGTTCAATAACCCCATTATGTTACTGTGAATTTCATTTATCCATATACTCACTACATTTTGAGTCAACTATCCTTGAAGAAACAAGAAATATAGACAAAATAGAGTGCAAATTCCTTTTATTATGACAATAATCAAGCTTTCTAAGTAGATTTTTTAAAAGCTATGCAGTGGCATGTTTTGCCCTTACTTGTTTTGCTGGCGATTCTTCTACTGAGATCAGCCAATTTATTTTTACAGCATATATCCAAGTAGGAAGGCCAATGTCCAACATCCATGACTTAAATTAGATAATCTCCCTGTCATAGTGCCCTGGTTTTAAATTTCCATATTCCTGTGTAACAAGTCTGAAGTATGTATTATGTTGATAGGTACAGGTTGCATAGGGATGTCACATAAAAGTTGTTACAGCTCTTCACCTATGTGTTCCTTATCCAACACAATTTGTTATAACTCTGTTGTCTCCAATGACACATTATAAAAAAAAATATTTTTCACAGAAAATTTAAAATCATCATGTTTCAAGATTTCTGAGTGAGTTTAAAATCATCATATTTCAAGAATTCAAAGAGAAATATGTATAAGTCTATATTTTATTTTGATGTTCCCACTGTTTGGCTCCAGTTATTCTTCATCCTGTTTCTGTTTTACCAATCACAACCTTTGTTTTCTTGTGGTTGTTTTTTAACATCTGATCCAATAGGCACAGTAATACCTTGTAATAAATACAACAACAATCTCTAACGCTGGAAAATTTGGTATATTTTTCCCTGTTCATGTAAGAGAAAAATCGCCAAGCTAAAATAATTTCTGTGTTGCACTGATATAAAAGTAGCTGAAAAGAAGTGAAGAAAAGAGGAATAAGAAAATGTAATAAAATTTGAGGCAGGGGGAGAAATCTCTGCTTTACTCTCTTTAACAGATATGGCCATAAGGGAAAAATTTAAATTTTAATGAAAATACTTATTTCCCAAAGGCCTGGCCGGTAAAGAATGCTGAATGAGATAATTCACTAACCAAAGGAGCACAATGACTGAAAAGCAGATTACCACTGAAGTGAAAAACAAAGGCAGAAGACATTAATAATTAATTGAGGATGTTTCCTGTGGAGGTTTAGATGAGTTACAAACTCTGTGTGGCAAGTCAGTTGTCTACCAGATTGTTGTGTTCTCTTTCACGATTGCTTATACCTATGTGTACATCCAATATTAAGTTTCCCTGGTCTGAGATACCTGAAAGGAAGTACAAATCCTAAATGGGATTTTTTTATCTGTGTTGAAAAGCATATCTGCTGTGCTGTTTAAATGAAAGCTGACAAGCTACACCTTTATATTGTCGCAGGAATAACCACCAGCAAAATAAAGAGACGTCATCTTGTGCTCACACAGTGTGTCTCTCCAGATATGATGGAAAGACTGTCAAAACTGGTTACAGCTAGAGATGCTCAGAGAGCAGTTGAAATTGAAAAATCCAACAGGAACCTACTCTTACATTATGATTTATATTTTTATATTTGGCAAGTGTATAGAGCTTTGCCTCTGTTTTCTTACTGTGAGGGTTCTAACGCTGAAAATAGGACCCCCAAAGCAGAAAATATGGAATGTAACTAAGCTGGTTATTATCTGAAGGAGTCATATTATCCCCAAAAAGGGTTTGATAGGGGAACAAAGGAAATTCTCCTTTGTCTCATCATTATGTCACATGTCATTGCTCTCATAGTTATAAATCACAGATTACTAATTGAAGATTCCTTTGGCTCCAATAAGAGGATGTCAAAATCCTCCCAAATAAATATAACTTACTAAATGTAGGAAATTAGATTTATCTAACCCATGCTTCCACATGAGCTTTTTGAAACACTTTATACTGAGAATCAGCATACTTTTTTTCAGGAAAAAGGAATACATGTGAGGCTATGTGCTTTGAATATGTTTGCTGTGAAAGATATGTGTACTGTCTTCTAATCTTGGCTTTTTGGAAATTTAAAGCTTCAAGACGCATGCAGTTTTAAGGTGATATCCATATAAATATATATACATATATGCAGAGAACTGCCACAGATATTTGAGCTCTTAACACTGTCAAGTACTGGAGCAAGATTCCTCTGAGTATGTCAGGATTCCTCTTCTTGCGTATGCAGAGACCTTTGGAACTAGACTTTTAATTGCATTAGGAGCAGCTTTGTCTCTTGAATTGTTTGTCATATTATTGAGAGATATTTTTAATTTTCCTAACAGATCTGTCTTTGTCCCACTAGGCTAAGCTTTAATTAAGAAACATCAACATTGCTAACAACTGCACAAAGAGGGACGGAAGGACCTTTGTGACCAAGGATGTGGTTGTCATGGAAACTCTTGCTGTTTCTGTCACTCACTGGCTGTCTTTCAGGTAAATCAAAACAAAAAACAAGAAAACTTTGCTTGTCATTTTAAGGCTCTTAACTGCAAACAGAAATTGGAAGATGTAAAAGATCAACATCAGTACAAAAACTAGAGGAAGGAAGTACTTAAGATTCAAAAATGCTGCTTGGTCAAAAAAAAAAAAAAGTGAGAAAAGTCAGAGGGTTTGCAAAGAAGCATAGAGTATTATTGGCAGATTATGCATTTGGCATGAAAATTGGCATGTTAGTCCCTGACCTGATAGGTAGGCATATGGTGGCGGGGTTCAGATAAAAGCGTATGGTAAAAGGAAAAGAAAGATTAAGCTCATGCAGTGGGTCTTGGGTCAAGGGGCAGGATGGAAGGGAAAAGCGAAATTAAAGAGGTTCATTAAAATTGAGAGATTAATTTAAGAAAGGTAAAGAGAAAAAGGAAGGGCAAGAAAGAGGAAAAAGAAAAGGAAGAAAAGATACACTCACTTCAGCATCAACCCAGATGATGGGAATGCCAGCCTGGCTGAGGGGACACCCATCCTGATTTCAGTGTCAACCCAGGTGATATGCAGCAATCCAGCTGTGTTAGTGTGGCTGATGAAATGTCCAGGGTCCAAGGGGCACTGCCTGGGCTTGGAGCTGGGTACCTTTTTGTGGAGAGTCTGAAGACAAGTTTCTTACTTTCTCTGCTAGTTACTTATCATACTTATCATGTTCTTTTAGGCCTTTCTAGAAATGGGTCTGAGGACTTCCAAAGTTTTGGTGCTCCCAGTCTTACTGCATAGTCCTTGTCCTCTTTCTGCCGTTCATTCCTGTGCTCAGCTGTACTGCATTGTGCTTCTTTCTCACAAAAAAGTACTGCCCTGTCTCCACTTGCTCCCTCTTCTCCAGCCAAAACTTGTTCTTTCTCAGCACCTGCTAGTACCAATAGTTCTTGGTTATCACCAAAATTTCATGTCTGTTATTACTAAATGTTCTTGGTTGGCCCCACAGCTGTATCATGTTTGAGACACATTGTCCATCTATGTTCTGGAAACTGAGAGCTCAAAAAGATCTCACTTTGGACCACTGTTTACAAGGTCATTAGGAAGTGGGCTTTAGTAGTCCTCACCTTCTCATAACTGACAGCTCAAAAGGGTCTCACTTTAGATCACTGTTTATAAGATCCCAAGAGAGTGGGTTTTAGTCATAGTAATAATCAATCCTGGATACAGTTCAGGTTGGTAACTTTCTTTGAAGGTTCAGCAACAGAAATATTATTTAATTTGGGGTTTTCAAGCAAGAAAAATAATTTTCAATGGCTGCTCCTTAGAAAACTGTTGCTCCTCTACTTCCTGGGAATAGACAGTGTTTCTGACCCACTGGAGAGAGGCTTAGTCCAGGTGCAGTTCTTCAAGGCCAAAGCCTAATGAGCATTTCTCAAAGCATAGTGGGGCCCAAGGGTGGGTGGGAATGTGACTAAAGTCACCTTCTCTGGGCCTCTACACTGAGTGGTGAAATTGTAAAAATTTAGATTAAGATAGTAAGACATGCTGTCCTTGTATTAAGACATGATTGTTGCATCTCAACAGTTACTAAGCTATTATTTCCCGAATTCTTCCAAAATTTATTTGGTTTGTGTCAACACAGGAAGAATTCAAAAGTCAGTGAAATAAAACATCTTTATTAGTAAAATAAAATTATATTTGACACAGGAATTTAATAATGGAAAGTGCCCATGGATGTCAACGTGCATGCCTCTTCATTATATTTTGCTATCTAAGTCCACTGGTTTTGAAAGGGAAATTTTTGTTTTCTTTGTGCTGGATTGTCAGCCACATTGTAAATTTTAGTTTATATTGTAAGTGTTTGTATTTTAGTGATTCTAGTAGTAGTACATCTGCCACCTATTATAATATTTTTTTTAATTAAAATTTGCATTTTTATTGCTACAAATTGCAAGAAATTTGATTTGAGAAAATGTAGAAGGATGTCAGAAATTTAAATGTATTATTTCTTCTTAAGAATTATTTCTTTTACCTTGAAATCTTTGAGTTAAATATCAACATCTGGCAGAAGGTATTTATCTGTGAAACTAATGTACTTGAGCCTACAGTTGGTTTTGCATAGTTAAATATCTTTACTCTAAACTGCTGTTAGAGAAAATACCTGTAGAGTTTGCTCCAAATAGATTTGTCTAACTCTGTATAACACATTAATATGTTTCACAATTAGAGACACATTTCATATGCTGACAATTCTGTATCCCAAAATTGGATATGCAGGAATGAGCTTCATCTCTTTGTCACAGGCATTGTTTAGGCATGTACATTCAAACAACATCTTGCAAAGACTTAAAAGCATTAGCAGTGACTAATTCTAATATAGCATTAAAGCATGTAGCTACTTGGGAAGTTAAACTGAAAGTCAATATTTACAGAAGAACTTTATTTAAATAACATTATACCCTGAAAACTCTTACCAGTCATTCAGCATCATATTTAAAATTGACTATTCCTCTCATCTGTTAATTTGTTACTCATATCTGATGGTTTTTAAATCATTCCTTTTTTAAATTTTATTCTGATTTGTGATTCCTTTAGGGTTATTCCAGATTAATGCAGAAGATTTAATTTCTGTAAGAAATAATTTTAACTGCAGTGCTTGTTTTCACATGCTGTTGAATATAAAGGGATAACATACATTTTTCACATGCACAAAGAGAACTTTTCAAATTACTTCATGTGCAGTAACAATTATTCGTTGTTAAATTTAGTGCTATATGAGTTGAAATTAACTAAATATAACTAAATTGGATTTAAAGTTATATTGATAAGATCATTAGTATAAGCAATTTACTGTCTTGATAACTATAATATTTGATTATATCACACTGCATTTGGAGATGTTTTTATATTACAGCACTCATTAAAACATTTTACAACTGCAAATATTTCATTCCTACAGCTGATGCATTTCAAGGTAGCCTAGTAAGTTTGATGCTTGAATGCACTGTTAACAACAGAGCAATAGATATTGATGGTGCTACATGAAGATAGTTCATTCAATTTCTATTCTTCTAGGCTGTGTTAAAATTCAGTACTTATCCATTAAATCATCATATCATGGGATCACTCCTAGCAGCCGGAAGTGTTTGGAAGCAAGTACTGCATTATTGTATTGATTTTGCAGTGGTGAGGGAAAGAATCCAAGAGAAGGGATGACCTCTCCAATTTGTTTTGATTTCATTTTTATATAATTTTTATCTTAAAGCTGACCCCATCATTTTTGATTGTGTTTATACTCAAATATGTCAAGTGAATGTATGGAAACTTGCTTAATCTATATGGAAAACAATATTTGGAGGAAGAAAAAATGTATTATTTTCTGAATGAGGACTAAAAAACATCTCATACTTTGGTTTAAGGCAAAGGTAGTCAGGAAGTACAGCTCACAGTTATACACTTAAATTGTCAAAAACTGCAATTTTATAAAATATTGATAATTAAAAGATGAAAATAAGATCGGAAGACCGACATGCTCCTTCTTATGTGTAGTACTGCCATTTAAGCCAAAGTGGAGTTGAATAATAATTAAGCTGTTGTTTCTGACCTAGGGACTGGCTCACTACTAAACTGACAGAAAAAATGTCAATTTTTGAAGGGTTTGGGGGGGATTTTTTTTCTTTTCTTCTTCTTCCTCCTATGATGGTTTCCTACAGAGAAAGACAGCACACTGCAAGGGAACAGATTGCCTTGGGGAAAACTGTAAATATGAAATTCAGAGTAGATTTTAAAATCTGATTTGGTTGCAGTAAAACACAAAGTACAGAGATGTTGAGTTTAAATTTAATCCAAGTTTGTCAGAATTAGTCTGGGTATATATTCCCAGGGTCTTATCATCCTGGTTCTCCATAATCACTTTACAGTCTGCTTTTATGTGTAGTAAAGGCTATTTATTTTTGGTTCACACTAAGAAGAGCTAAGAAGAGAACCTTTTCTTTGTCTAGACTTGTTAAAGTTTTCTTGCACTGATTTCTCAGAGAGGTTGGAATTGTATATTACTGAAAAATTCTTCTTTACAACAGCACCGCCTGACCCTGTCATGATTCAAATAGGTAGGTCTCTTGTTTCAGAAAGGGAAGTATTTTTATAACAGAGAAAAATTACAACAGATTATCTTCTCATGTTTTATAGAAAAATTAAATAGTGGGTTTTATTTGCAGATGTAAGACACCTGAAAAAGCTAGCTTGAGAATAGGACCCTAGTCATTCCTTTTAATAATTATTGCTGTCTGTTACAAGATGTTTCAAGTTTAAATATATGCTAAAGGTTGCGTAATAGAGTGAATAGTATTTATAGAGCTGTAATTCTGTTTTAATCTAATACATATTCTGTATGCCTTTTTGTCCCCAGACCATTTATCTACTTCTGTAGTATTACCTTCTGCATGTTAATTGGGTCAAAGTGAGACTCATCTTCTCTGTAAGGCTCTATAATTCATAGCATCAATAAAATTATGGGTGTAATGAAAGTAGCAAGACTTCACAATATAGAGGCAGTGCCTCTGAGACCCAGCAGTCACAGTTCATAGCACCGAGTGGGTAAACATTTGTCCTTAAAACTCATCTCTATGTAGTGTTCATTCCTTTTCACATAAAACATTCTTCCTACCAAGCAACGACTGCCTAAATACTGGGATGTTTCTCTGTATCCTTCAATATGGCGTTCAAAGTTAGAACCAGCATGACTTTTTCTGAACAGTTTTTTGCTAGAATGTAATATGAATGAAGATTTAAAAAAATACTCTTGACTAAGAGAGCACAAACAAACACAAGTGTCCTGTTTAGTTTTGACCTACAGCTGGCATGGATCTGAGGTGCTTCCTGTCTTTTATCATGCCCATCCCTCTCCATCTGGCCACTTGGAGGCTTTTAGGAATTGTCTGTATCATTTGCACTTATCAGCTTCCAAAACACATCTCAAACCTGCTCAATATGTAACTTTCAGAATTACAGCAGCCACAGTCAGGATTAAAATTCATAGCCTAAGGTTTTCAAATTCATTAACCAAACCATATAAATATGCATACCACTCTTAGTGCCAGGACCATTTCTTGTTTTTATTCTTCCTTTTTTTTGACAATGTCCTTCCCAATTCAGTGGATAGCCAGTGAAATATTCCTTCTCTTCCACGTGAATGATGAACACATGAATGACCAGTGTTTATCACTGATAAATCTATACAGTTACCCCCTGGTACCTTGCTCTCAGCTCCTGGCCCTGCACTGATGACAGTATAGGAAATAACATGCAACTTTTTCATCTTTGATAGCTGGGCATAAAAACCTGGAGACAGAGCTCCAGATAAATACTAGTGCCTGGGGACTTTCCTATTCACAGACTTCTGAACAAAAATGGAAAATGAGATAACACACTTAAACCTTCCACTGCTCGTCCTGAAGTACTGCATTTGCAAAGGATGCAAGACAAGAAAACAGCCACAGCACTGAAAACCAAGGCAGATTGCTGTACACATACAGTCTCCTGGATCCAGTGCTTAGTTGAATCAGAGTAAAGCACTTTTCTGCTAAATATTGCAATTTCTATAACTTTAATTCAAAAGAAAGGTAAATAATATTTACTGCTCTCAGAATCCTGGTGTTTTATAATGTTAAGTAATCAGGAGTGTTAAAGATGGGAAAAGTTGTAGACATGAAAAAAGGCACTGAGTATGTATTTAAGAAAATATTTTTAGGATAAATCCTTCTTCTCTTACACGTCTGAGTTGCTTTTTATTTTTGCATTTTTCTATAAAGCTAGTTTCCTACTGCTGGCCAACAGTGTGTTGAAAATAGTTCTTAGGCCTTTTCCCAGATATTCTGTGTCATACTTTTCCAAAGACTGTAGTGTGTGACAAATCACCAGAAGTCTTCATCCCCAGGAATCCCTGTTACTTTCATTCATATTATAGGGAATTCAGCTGTTATGCAACACATTGCAACAGTGACAAGACTTTTGAAGGAATATTTGCAATTTGTTTGCTGGCAAAAGTAATTTATTCTATGAAGTGATTATAATTTTCATTAACTGTGCTTCTAGATGACCACTTCTAGTGATCAGAAGTAATAAAAAGACTAAAATATTTAGTCTTAAAAGGAAACTGAGCCTGTTATCCCTTACTTCTAGTGCCAGACATGTACAAGGAGTAGTTAGCTCATAATAGAGAATAATGTAGAGTTTTCAAGCAGAAGTTAAAATATCACAAATACTTAATAAGTTAATTATCTTTGTTTCAAAAAGTCATTAGTAGTTAGCACAATGTTTCTTAAGCATTGACCTGGACTTTTCTTATAGGAATGAAATAAAAAGGCAGTGAGACCTTGGAAATTGTGACAAATTCATCTTTGAAATGAGATATTAGTTTTCCTATAATGAGGTTAAGCCAATATTGCAAGAGGTTACTAGGAGAGCTGGCAGATATGACAATGCTTCAAGTTGGAAAGCAAAATTAAATAACTTTAAGAATTAAATGCTTTATGATGTTTCTAATAGAAATTCTGTGGTGGATGCAAGTGAATATGTGTTTGTGTGTATGTGTGCATGTACCTGTGCTGTACCTCCTTCTAAATAATTTTGAGTTGCATTAATCCCTGTTTTCCCCCATACACATTCTACATTCCCCCTGCAGGTTCATTGAGGGCATGCTCTCTATTACTCACTTTCATAGAGCTGCTTAGAAGTTTCTCAATGTGCTATCAAATTATTAGGCTAGATGTGTTCAAGAATTTTTCTTGCTTTGCTGCCCTACAACCACATTACCAAGATTGAATAAAAACCAAATTGTTGGTTTATCTCCAGCCTTATTCCAAGAAGTAGGCCATGGTGCTTTTAACCCTAAGGAATACCAAGATCATACTTTCTGAAAGAATCTAACTTGCAGGTTGCCTCCTATCTATAGAAATATAATAAAGTAGTAAAAAAAAATCTTAAATTGCTGATAATTTTTGCAGTAAATAACTGAGAAAAATACTACACTATATGTCAAGATGTTAGGGGGAAAAATGCAACAACAATCAAAAATACCTGCAGAGAGTTTTTCTGTATTTATTTCTCACTGCTCAATTCCAGCATTAGCTAGCAAATATATTATTGCAAAAGTTCTCTGTGTCCTTAAGACTTCCAGAGTTAACTTTTCCTTGGTTAAAAGTTCCAGTTAGGACTCTTCAAGTGGCATGTTGCCAAGTGTGTATGGTAGTCTCTTCTGGTTCTACCTAGCATGCTCAAATATATTTAAATGAAACCCCCCTGCTCTTTCAAATGCAAAAGATTTTCATAGCAAATAACATCAGATAAAATAATTGCTACTATGGATCTAATAAATTTAGAGAATAAAAGATGGAATGTGTATAAAATACCTTCAGAAATGATCCAGGGAGATAAACTCATTGCTGTGTTTGAATGAAAAGTCTTGTACTTACTAAGGTTATAAAATTTCAGCAATGATACAATTTTTTTCCCACACCTAGATTCCATAGCTTCTCTATATATGATAATTATCTGTGTTAGAAGGCAACACATAAGATAACCTGCCTCCTTGCAAATATTTTCCTTTGCTCCCTAGGTGTAGGTGGTCCCTTTTTCTTTCAGGCTTCCCACATTGGTGTAACAGCAGTAGGTAAACGCAAAGCAATTTTAGCCAATGTGAAGTTAGTACTTGTTGTCTGTATCACACCTTAAGTCTTCATATGCCAAAAAATACCTATGTGTTTTTGTTTCTATTTAATTTTTTTTTTATCAGTTGATCAGGTAAAATTTTTTCTTACCTCTTGAAAACACAGCTACTTTTTGGAGTCAACCCAAAATGTAATCATCCATCTATGTTGAGAACCTCATTGTTATTTGGGAAAATTACTAAATTATGTAGGAGTAAAATTTCTCAGTTTCTCTACATGGGAGGCAAGCTGGCTGATGTGGAGGGGTCACATATCTAATAATGAATAAACACTCTTCACAGCTATGTGAGCTGATGAACGGAGGCAACTATGTGGGAACTTCTGGCTGTTCCAGATTAAAGATGCACTTGTCAACTCTATACTGCCTTTGTTTAAATTGTTGCTAGCAGTTCAGTGACAGCAACTTCTGAACTGTACTGTAGCTAAATCTCTTCCCCAAAGTGGATGAAAATAAAGTGTGAAAAATAAATCTCCCCTCAGCCAGAAAGCAGGATATATGCACACGCTGCTCTGGGATAAGACAGTGGGAGGCAGTTTATCAAGCTCCATACAGCACTGAGACTGGTGACTGCTTTGCTCAGTGGACTGCTTTAACAAGGAGGTTTTTCCCTATTAAGTGCAATAGTGTGAAAATGTTATAACAGTGAAGAACACATCTGGCAATTTTGGCTGCTGTTCAACACGGCTAGGTGTGCTAAGTACTGAGACCAATTCAGCAGTGGTTTTAGTTTACTTTGGATTTATCCAATGTTGGCTATTACTCAAGTAGATAGGCTTTTTCTAGTATTCTGTTCAATTCTCCATGAGAGCTGCGTTTGATTGAAATTTGGCTGTGTATTGGGGGAGAGCAGAGGTTGTGTACGTTTTATGTTTCAATCTTAGCATCCCTACAGCTAATACAGTGAGCTCTGTGGTTAAACTGTTCCTGTACCATTGATGTCCACTGGGGTGTGACCCTGTGGTGAGAGCACCATGGCCTGTGCTTGCCCTTAACATGATGCGCAACTGTGAACAGGCAGTGTTGCAGTCATGGCACTATACACAGTGTCAATTTAGCTCCGTGTAAAGCTGTAGGTGGTTTGCTGTGGCTCACCACACAGCCATTAAGAGTATCATCTCTGCTCAGCACAGAATTGCAAGTATTTAAATGTGAATTATAGTGCTCTCATTTTGTCCAGGAAGAAATTTGAAGACAGGAATTCTGACTAAGCCTGTGATTTAAACGAGTTAGGTAAAAAAACCAGCGTAATTCCATCATCTGCAATAGGATGTGGATCACTGAAATTTACTATTGATTTTAAAGTGATTAAAAAAGAACAATGGATCACATAGTCAGCCATTTTAGAAGAAGATGAGCATGTTCATAAATATTTCCTGACATTAGCACAGTGTAACTTAGCAGTTCTGAATCCCTCTCTAGGGATGCTGCCTTTCTCTAAGCCACACGAGAACTACTCTTAACTGAATTGCTTGGTCTAGATTATTCTCCAACTGCTTTTTACTTGTCATTGAAGCTCTACTCTGTTCAAAAGGATAATAAAGAAAAAACGCTCAAACATTATTTTGAATGTAAAACACACAACAAAAAATGTGGAATGAAAATATGTTGAAATGGTCAAATTCAGAAGTTAATGCTTTTTGCCTCATAGCTAATTTTTGGCTAAAATATTATAAAGTCAAGTTTGTGATGATGTGTTCTAAATCTACATATGTCAGTCAGAAAAGGGCAGAAGGTAAGGAGTGAAATTATTACATCTGCAGGAAAATAAATGCACTCTGATTTGGTGACCTTACCCACCAGGAATTACATGAAACATTACAATTCTATAGAGTTTACACTTGTACCTATCATTTACTTATAACTCAAAGCAGCATATTTTGCTGTTTTTAATTTTTTTTCTTTGCTTAATTAATATTGTTTGATGACAATTTTAGATATATTTTTTAAAAGAATTGAATTTTTATTTTTCCATTTGCTGGGCAGTTACTTTGTAACAGTGATGTATCATTTAAATTAATTTAAATTAATTCATAACTATGGAAAAAGATCATAAATAATGTACAAATCGGGCAACTGAGACAAGAATGAACATAGTGAAAAGAACAAGAAAGATTGTAGATCTCTCCTTAAATCACTTTCACCATTGATTTGACTCACTGGGTGAAATGAGGCCTACTTACCTTAACATATGATTTATTTTATATAACTCGTGCTATAGATTGTTCATAACTGCTTTACCATATTTAATAAGAGATAGTGCATGGCAAACAAAAACCTGAAAGCTGACCACTTAGTTCTTTTAGACCCCAACTGTGCTCTTTAGTTTGATGTTTGCATCATAATTGTTTGAGATTATGCAGTTTCAAACTTCACCTTTAAGGATGTCAAAATAAATGTCAAATAGTGGGTTGTGCAAGCTATCCTAAGTGTGATCCTTTGCATTTCAGAATTTCCCATTAGATTAGAATTAGGAATAAAAAAATTAAGTTTGTTAAAAACTAAAAGAAAATAAAAAAAACTTTCTCTAAAACTCTCTCAGTCTTCTCTGTTCTGTTAGTATGGCCTTAAACAATGCCTATAATTTATACTCTGTTCTATATAGTTCAGGCTCTAAATTGATGTGTCTCCCAACCTGCACAGAAAAATGAGCACTGTAGTGCAGTCTGATAGCATAGTAGACATGCCAAACTAATGTAAGAAAAATTAAGTACATCTAAAGCAAAAAATTAACCTTTTTATTGTGTGAAAAAAAATAATATTCAATTCAATACCATTTCCGAGGAACCCACAAGGTGTATTTTTACTTTTATGTTTCTTTTGGTTAGCTACCCTTTTATTTGTTGGTAACGTTTTAAAATACCTGTGATAAAAATTTTTATAATAAGAAAAATACTTTAAAATTATTAAATTAATTACATTTTTTGTAAGACTTAAGAAAATTATGATTTAAAATATTTCTAATTCTTAACAACACTTAAAAAAGAGAAATTATTGAGTTTCCACTTTGATAAGGTATATTTTGTCATAAATTATAGAGTTCTGTAATGAACTTTCCTTAATTAACATCATTTTTACATCACTCATGTCAATGAAAAAGTTCATTTAAAAACACTAATTTTCCAAATAGAGCAAAAGCACATGCCTTTCTAGAAAGACTTCTGATTTACAGCCTGAGTCTTCCTGGAACATTTTTATCATATCTGTTCTTGTGAACGCTTAAAAAAATTTCTCCTTTTGCTCTTATACTCACACATTTCCATCAGTTTTCTTAAAGCTCATATGAGGAAGTGTTATGTTATTTCATCTCGCTGTGTAACTAGTGCTGAATAATATTCTGAGAAGATCCAAATTCCTAAAATATTTGGAAGTATCAAATGGGCATATTATTTTCCTGTACAGAGAGTATAAAGATTTCAGCAATTTATCAGACTGGCTCAAGGGAGAAGAGTCTTACTAAAGATAGAATTAATCACAGTGGTTTTGGTATTTTCTTGATGTTTAAGAAATGAGAAATTGTAAAATAAAAAACCTAGCTCTAGTCCCAGCATGCCTTAATGAAGATTTTTTGGCATGAAATATATGTAAAGGATTAAAAATAGATCTATGCCCTGTTTCTAAATCCACAAAGAATATTAATGTATCTGCAGAAAAATTCATCAAAACTGTTTCCAAGGGTCTGATCACAGGATTCTCTTAATTAATTTCAAAGTAAATTTGTCTAGAATTTGCTTAATTTGTCTAGGAGTAACCAGTACAAAAAAATTAGCAATTGATAAGTTCACTTCTGTTCAGGAGCCTTGAAACTTGCCTTTGTTTCGGTTTCAAAAGCGTATCTGCAGCACATTATGTTGTCTGCCCAAGTTACTGCAACACTGTAAAAGGATTGTAAGTCTCTGTTCTAGGAACTTCTTGGACATAATTTTAGTTCTTTCAGTTGAATGCAGAGAATGTGTTTTAGCCCTTGCAGAGATATTTTTGTTATTGTGGAAGTTGTTTCGTTCTTGTGTTCAGTGAGACATGATCATAGCTGGCAATGATACTGGTAATTTTCCTCTTTCCTAAATTTAAATTGCAAATAGATAAATACTTAAATTTGCTTTTAAGCTTTTATTATGAATTCCAAGAATTACACACTTAGAGATGATTAATCCTAAAGGCCATATGCTACCTAAGTAAACAAGCCGCTATGTTCTTGATGTAACAATATAGCAAAATAATAAGTCAGGCTTTACATTACATCATATTACTGTACCAGAAGAAAAAGATTGCTTTAAATTAGTTCACAATTATTCCCTCCTATTTATAATCTCATCGTATTAAACACTGATGGAATTAATAGATTACCAGCTTCATCTTAATGGTGTCAAACAGGCCAAAAATGCAAATTGGAATTTCTTTATTGAGATTTATTGATTTATGCACATACGCCTTTTAATAATTTTTGTGTTTTGCTTATACAATTCCTTTATATTTTATTTCATAAAGAAAATGCAGGGACCTCCTGGGTATATCAGGTATTAGTTGCTTTAAAAAAAAACCTCCACCATGCAATTTTTAGGATTTGCAAGCAGAGCTATTTCTGTATGGCCTTCACATGCTGCACCACATTCTTCTAACAGCAAGTCAATATTCCTTCAATTCCTGCTCCAAACTGAAAAAGTAAATTTCAGGGACTATGTTGAATTATTAAGTAGTAAGACTCAGAAAATGAGACATTGGGCTGCTTAGACTGCTTAGCGATGTTGGTATAACCTATTTCAAGATATCACCAAGTGCTTCTTAGGAAACATTAAAATGTCACAGATTAATAAATGTCAGAAAGGGTTTTATTTGGACTTCTAAAACAAGTTAGAGAATTTTGACCTGTAGCTCCTGCAATTGACATGCTAATCAGATAATCTGAGAAAAGGCAATAACTGTCCTGGCCTCTGTATTTCCTCAACCAGGCCTAAAGAGCATTTCTGTAATTAAGAAGGAGACCCAGCCAGGGATGTGTGAGATGAGGCTGAATCCTCTGAGATGATGTAGAGACAAGAGCATTCTTGTACCAGCATGTAAGGCAGCATAGCTTTGATCTTCAATTTGCAGGAATATGAATTTCAGGTAACACTTTTGCCTTTAAAAAAGAAAGAAGAGGAAAAAAAAGAAAAAAGGAGAAGACAAACAACTGTTAAATAGATGCTGGTCCTTCAATAGTGTCTTCATTATACCTTGGATGAGCTGATTAACTTCATAAAATGACTCACTCTCTTTTTATTGGTGATAAAGTGACTTTAGTCTCACCTAGTGTATGTAATTTAGTGTTCATTTTTTGGCAAGATAAAATCAAATCCATCCATCTTATACAAATGCACTAGTCTGTGTTTCTATTAGATAGATTTGTGCCAAATCACTGCTCAAATCTAATTTCTTCTGCCTTTTCCTGAGGTTTCTAAAAACCTCAAATTTACTCACTACATTTACTCTCTTGAGGCCCCATCCGTTCACTTCTTCCACTGTCCCAATTGGTAAGGGATATTCACCAAGCAAACCTTAAAATTCCAGGGATACGAGTTTTTTTCCTATCAATTTTGTTGGATCACACATTCCAAACTGTTAAAATAAAATTTACAATACCCTGTTGTCTTAACAGTAAACTAGCTTTCCATGATGAAACTAAATCCCAACAGTATGACTGAAGAGTAAGTCCTTTGGTACTTGCCTGAATTCATAATGGATAGAAGTGTAAAATGCTAAATAGATCATGTGCAAATGTAGATTTTTCACAATGATAAGGAAAGATTTAGAATAGAATATTCTCAGTAATATTCTCAGTTAATCAGCCAGCTACAGAATTCTAATTATCTTATCTGTGCACATAAAGATTGTATATATATATATATATATATATATATATATATGTATATATATAATCATAGAGATTTCATTTCTAAAAGAAGTTCTGCAGATATATTTTAAAACTGTACCTCTGCTATGTTTAACTGTAGACAACTAAACAAATCAATCAATCAGTCAATCAATCTTCCAAACAAGAGCCCTGCGCAGAGATTATTTTGGCATCTATAGGATAGGTTGTGCTTGCTTATTAATTAAGATGAAAATCTGCTGAAATGTGTGTTGCTTTGTATACCTGATATATATATATATATATTTGCTTTACATATCATCTTTCTATTTAAATGTTTTGGATTTAACTGGATGTTATTTTACTTCCTATACTAGGTATTTAATTCAGGCACATAAAATTAGGAGTCTGTCCTCTAGGTATCATAAACAAAAATAACACTCCTGAGATATTATTTTAGGATACAGGCTGAAAGCCTTATTGATCATTCTCACTGGTATCCTTACAATGCAGTGTAGTTCTCACAGTGTATGCTTTTTTTTATGTATCTCTCTTTTTCACAGTCTTTTTGTACTTAAAATCAGACCTATAGAAACAATTACTCAAAATCAGCCAATTTTTAATTATGAAATACAAGCTTTCTCATGTAATGAAGGTATTAAAACTCTGAGAGCAGTTTTCTCACCTATTTCAATATGAGAGTGACATAATACTTAAATTAGTACAAATTTTAATATCTGGAAGTACATAACAATGAATATTTAGTGCACTAATACTTTTATTTTATTTCACTGTCAAGATTAGATAAATAGTGTTCTCCTTGTCTGTCACTCCTTTTCTAGCTTAAACAATGGAAGGATTTCTTGAGCTTAATTTGAAATTAATAAGGAAAAAGGAATCAGAATAGAATTAGTTCAGTGTATTTCTGTCAGACAGAATTTAGATAATGGCTACCAAACTAGAATTACTATTAACATGTTGAAAAGACATATGGTAAAGAATATTTATTTATATTTCCTTTTGCTACTTTTTTTGCTACTTTTTTTATTTATACTTTTTTATTCTATTTATGCTACATTGTATTCGCCTTCCCTTATTCAAGAATAATGATGGCATTTACCATGTTTTATGAGATAAGACAATAACATCATCTTGTGGTGCTGCAGCCAGTTCCACAAGACTGATAGATCAAGGATGCAAGTAACTCTTCTTTGATAAGGCAGCAAACCAAATTATCTTATCAATATGTTACAACAGACACTGCCATTCCCTCTGTTATTTCATAGTTATTGGGAGTATTTCGGGAAATTAGAGTATGGGATGCTGGCAGATGTATAGTTTCCAACTGGTGTTTCACCTTGTTTCCCAGGTTTATTACTTCATTGCATTCAGCTAATTTTTGCATTCCTTTTCACATCATCTCTGTAAGTGTGAGTTGTCAAAGTGAGCAGCACAACTGCATGACCACAGAATAAGCAAAATATGTTCAACGGCTATATTTATAGGAATTAAGTTCTTCAAACAAGTTTTAGGAATTATCTGAAGAGATTAAAAGCAAAAGCATACTCTTCCTTGACCTGCACATTATGATAAAATCATGGAGTCATAAAACCATAGAATCATAGCATGGTTTGGGTCAGAATGGACCTTAAAGGTCATTTCACACCGACTCCCTGCTATGGGCAGAACCACCTACCACTAGACCAGGTTGCTCAGGGCCCCCTCAGCCTGGCCTTGAGCACTTCCAAGGATTGGGCATCCACTACTTCTCTGCCATCCCTGGTGAGGCCACACTTGGAGTGCTGTGTCCAGCCTGGACTCCACAACACAAGAGAGACATGGGCACACTGAGGGCAGTCCAGTGAAGGGCCATCAAGTGAACTATGTCTCTGCCCAAGTTTAGGACAAAACTGGGGGAAAACCTCCAGAGGAGCCCCCCAGAGAATAAACCCCCCACGATTCCTCCCCCCTACCAGGCTCGGAAAGAATTTTTCCTCAAGGGGAAAGGTGGAAAAAACCTATTTATTAATGAACACAGGAAAACACTTCCCAGCACCAAGAAAACAATTCACCAAAGTGAGCGAGGATGGGTGAGCTCAGACAGCTGCTTTTAGGAAGGGCGAAAAGCTTCTTTGGCAGACTCCAGAACAGTCTCTGCAGGTCCCCGTCCGGAACCAGTACAGATCTTGTAGAGGAGGGGAAGAAGGGAGGGGGAAGGAAAAAAAAAGCAGCAGCAGCTGGGGCAGCAGGGGCAGCAGCAGTAGGGGCAGCAGCAGCAGCAGGGTCAGCAGCAGCCAGGCAGAAGCCAAGCAAGCAGCAGCAGCTGGGGGAGGAGCTGCAACAGCTCTGTGCAGACAGTGGGGCAGGGGGGTGGGGGGTGGGGAGGGGAGGGGGGCAGGGGGTGTGCAGGGAGAGAGGTAAATACAACATCAACCCAGGACAGTCTCCAATGCAAAGGGCTAAGAGACCTGGTTCCATTCAGCCTGGAGAAGAGAATGCTCAGGCCAATGTGATCAATGTCACAAGAACCTGAAAGGAGGGTGCAAAGAGGATGGAGCTAGGCTGTTTTATTTACTGACAGAAGAGACAATTAGTACAAACTGAAACATCAGGAGACACTTTTTGACTTTGAGTGTGTCTGAGCACAGGTTGTACTGAGAGGTTGTGGAGTTTTGCCTTTGATCTATTCAACAACTTCCTCCACATGATCCTGTGCAGCCAGCTCTATGCATTCTTTCTCTAGTGTTGGGGTTGAACTAGGCAATGTCTGGAAGTCCCCTCCAACCTTAGTTGATCTGTGAATTAGTTAATCAGTACTGAAACAGGTTAAGACACTCAAGGCTTATAAAAAATCAATGTAGGTACTAGAGAGTTTGACAAGAAGCAGAAATTGTTTGTCAGGATTGTTTTCCTTACCAGTAGTGTGCATGCCATAGACCTGTTGTCCTGATGTTTATTCTTCCTTATGCGTCAGGGTCTTCTGCTTCTAGAGAAGTCAGCAGATCTTGGGCATCAAGTTTGCTAGTTAGAGAGGCACCAGGCAAAAAGTAAGAACATTTCTTCGTTTTGTGGGTTGACCTTTACCTGTGTGGTAGATTAAGTTAGCAACACTTTACCATTTCCTTCTCCCCCTCTCACTTCTGTCTTCTTTTTCATACGTTTTCTTACCATCTCATCACTACACAAAACATGCTCTTAAACTGTTGTATTAACATTAAATCAGTCTACCCAGTTAACTTGTTGGCTTTAATGCTGGTGAAATAAATACCTTGTACTGACAGTCAAGTAGAATAGTAAAAAGCTTAGTAATTCTACAGACTAGGGCTTTGTAGGTATGAATTTTCTAATATATGCAATGGTTATTTTTCCCTGGCCTGCTTTGAGGTCTCTAGGTGCTTAACATGAGAAAGCAAAAAGGAAACATGTATTAATTTAGAAGTACTATTATGCAGAGTGCATTAACTGAGGTTTGCAGCAGTTTGGTTTTTTGAAAAAAAAAAATTCTGTGGAGATTTGTTGGCACTAAACACAACAGCAGAAATATCACCAGCAACATGTTCTTTACATTCCCAGTGGAACCCTGAGGAACTCTGGCTGCTTTCCTTCCTCATTTACATTTATTTTCTACTTGTTCAGCAGAGCTCAGAAAGAAGAAAAAATTTCAATTTATACATGGATCTACATTATTCCTGGCTATTCCTTTGACGATGGCAAAAATATGTATTGATGGTTTGAACCTTTATTTTCTCAAAAGGAAAATGAAGGAAAATAAATTCTGTATCCATAGATGGAAAATATTAACCACTGAATACAAATGTTTAAAATTCAGCCTTTTTTCTGCAATCCATTTTACAAGAAAAAATGCAATATCACTCTTTTTTTTTTTTTTTTGCTAGAATTTGAATGTGTATCTGTGTGTGTATTTGTGTCATTATTTAGTCTGGGTTTTTAAGGGTATTGTGGAATATATTTTGTGCATGTTTTCTAGTTTTGGTAAGTTTCTAATAAAATGTATATTTTTTCCTCCATGTTTCACATACAGACAAGAATTTCCAATAGTACATTAAAATAAGAATTGAGCTATCTCAATTATAGTGGACCAGTTGTACCCTCAGCAAGACAGTTCTTGCAAAACAAATAGTGTCACGAAGTTTTCATGAGTTACATGGATTTGTCTGGATGATTTGTGTTGATGTTGTGTTTTACATCCTTTGTAATGGCATGATCATCCATCAAAAAGAAATGAAAGTATGAGTATGATGACACTACAATGGTAGGTGTTTATACAGTGTCATAAACCATGACACAAAAATTTCTTGCTGACAAAGAAATACGGATGGTTTGGCCTCTAATTAATCCATTCTTCCTAGCTGAAAGGACAGCTTGAATTTTTAATTGAACTCCGCTCTACTTAATGATTCCTGGTTGTCCTTTTAGAAACCCACAACATGAGGTTTAAAAGCTTTGTTTGACAGCACTTGTACAAAAAGAAAGGCTTCAGTCTGTACTGCTCTCAGTAGTCTGTAAGGTACTTCTAAAATTAATGTGCATCATAGCACAAATAAAATTTTCTTGGTGACCTAGATAAATAAACATTAAGTTTGCTTTGAATTCCACTTGTGATATGTGTCCTGTCCTGTTAGAGTACATGAAAATCATAAATCAATATAACTGTTGTATCAGTGCTGTACTGATTCATAATAGATATTCAAAATTTACCCATATTAGCAGAAGAATATGTGAAGTTTCATCTTGCAGACCCTGGCATTTTCTAGATCTATTGCCAAAGGAATTTTACCAGGTTGAGCTGACATATTTGTATGAATCCTCTGAATATAATTAGCTAATACACAGAAGATTATATTATCAAATGCCACTCAACTTTAAATGGCAATGACTTTAAAAAAGCTTTATTATCTCCCTGACCTTGTACAATTTCTCAGAAAAAGAGAAAGAGAGGGATTTGGGGTCAAAATACAGATGCCTTCTAACCATGTTTTTTCTTTGGAATTTCATCTGTTCCAAATAATGGTTTTGCAGAAACAAGTTCCCTTCATTATGTCATTACCATGGGTCATTGATAGACAGGTTTCATAGAGATGTGACTTCTTAGAGAACTGAAAGCATAAAGAAAGGTGGTTTCCAAAATACAAACCCAATGTGCTATGTGTTTTTCTGTGGTTTGGTTATTGGAGTATTGACATTGTTAGATCAACTAACAGTACCAAGAGTGCCAAAGATGTTTGAATATTTTACCATTAAGTATTTTTTTTTCTTATTACAGCATATGTTCTTTTCTGGTTGGTTTGTTTCTTTTAAATTTTTTTAAAAACTTGACAGTGAAAATGCAAGCAGAAGAAAATAGTAGAATCATAGAAAAATTGAGATTGAAAGGGACCTCTGGAGAACAATTAGTCCAGCTCAAAGCAGGGGCATTTATATCAAGACCCCCAGCCCAGACTATGTCCATGACAGTCCTGAATAATTCCAATAATAGACATCCCACAGTCTCCCTGGGGAACATGTTGCAGTATTTAACCATGCTTATGTTTGTTTCTTCCTTGGTATCCAACACAGATTTCTTGTGTTGCAGCTTATTACACCTTGTCCTATCAAGTTATGAGGTTAATGCAATGTCTGTTAATTATTGGCTTTATTTATAATTTACATTAAACTTCTTGTGGGTGTAAATAGTTGTAACATGAGCGTAATGGTTAATGCAAAAAGACAAAAAATTGAAACCAAACACTGGCTGGAATGGGTGGAGTAATGATTATTTTGAGGTTACACTTTGATACAGGTGAACCTCGTAGATCCGATTCTACTCTGTTTATTTGATTTTTGGAATAACTCCAAATCTTATTTTGCATTTACACTGTAAGGTAAGTGACATTTTGAAAATCCATTGCTGTTTTTCCCTAATATATGTTATCTTATTTTTTAATGGCATGATTTCCTTTGACTTGAGGGGTGTTATTCCCTTAAAATCTTTCTTACCCTCAATAAAAATAAGGGGAGTTTAGGGAACAATACTGGAGCTTTATATGACTGGGCTCTTGACTTTGCTTTTGCAGTTGGGAGAGAGACTTTATTTGACTGAGCTGGGGCAGCAAAGGTCTTGAGTAATGAAAAACAGAGGTGATTTTAATGAAAATCATCATAGTGCTTTGTGAATCTAAATTACTCTTCCTCAGGAATTGCAGTTCAGTGGAACAAAAATATTTCTAGACGGGCCTACTGTCTTAAAATTTAACCAAATAAGGGGTAAATGTTCAGTATTTGTTAGAGAATGGCTTATAGGATACTTAATTATGATATGTAATTTTATCTTTTATGACTTAATTGGTCAATTTAAGAGGTTATTTCCATATACATGACCTATTATTGTACTATCTTTATTTAGATTATTGCACAGTTGGTTTTACAATTTGAATTTATCACTTGAACTATTAAGATGTATAAGTCTCCATGATATAGAGCCAAATTCGATGATGATGATGTTGTATGGAACTTTTTTTTTGGTGGTTGCTCTTACTTAATATTTAATATTTAATGCTGTTGTGTTGGATCTGGCACTTGAGTAATTTCCTGTGTTACTCTACATTTCCTTTCTGCAGGAGTAGCTCTGAGGTCTTGTAATTTTCAGGCAATGGGGAGTTGATATCAAGATTTTGACCAGTCTTTAATTATTTACCATGTCAAAGATTCTCTAATGTTTTTATTGCCCCCTCATGAGCCATTTACTAAAAAGCAATTTGCTGTTTTGGAGATAAATTAGCTTTATTTTTCCTTGTTGTAATACACAGCAAAAGAGCTGTAAATGGGCTTTTTTTTTCAGGTCATCAGAGATCCCATTAAATTCTACGGCCCTCATTTTTCACATTCTTAAGAGATCTATTTTTGGCCTTGCTAATAACAACAAACGTCTTGACATTTTAATACTGCAGTTGCCTTTTCCGAAAGCCAATAGACAAAAGAGGAGGTGAGCTGTATTACTTAGTCACTTAGTTTAGCAGTTCAACAGAGAGACAAGTGGCAGCTGTTCAGCGCTGACATGGCCAACATGTACTCTGTGTCCCTGGCTCGGTCTGCCACATGGGAATTGAATTGTGCCACAAAGGAGAAGGGCTTTTGTCTCGGCTAAATCCAGGTGTGGGAGGAAAACAGCTGAGAAAGCTTTGTACCCGTGTCATGGGTCTTGTCTTGAGCTGCGCAATGCAGTTCCTTGCTAAAATGAGGTGGTGAGCTGTGTCATCACACAACTGGCCATCTAATGGGGTATAACTCCCAATTTTCATCTCTCCCTGAAATCTGTAATACAAATCCTGTGACCCTTATGAAGATTTTGATATGAAGGATGAGATTTGGTTGCCGTGGATTAAGCCTCAGTGAGAAATGCTGCTCTCTCTAAATGCTGGTTTGATGTAGTTAGCACATTTCTAAAGCCCATCAAGCAGCTGAAATAAGATGAGGTGGATCTGTAGGACAGGAACATATTGAGACCAAAGGAAAATTGTTTCCAGAAGGTTTGTTTAAATAGTTTTCTCTGCATTCACAAATAAAAAATTAGTGTTTCTTTTGATTTGGCTTCCGTTTACAGCCACCAGAATTAACTGTTTGAAAATCAGCTGGAGTCTTTAAAAACAAGGCTAGGCTGTTCTATAGTATTATGTCTCTTCACCTCATTTTAAATCCATAAGGCATTTCATATATAAATGGATGGGGTAGGTAGATAGTTTACTTCTTCAGTCATTTCCAGTATACATATGTATTTTCAGTAGACATGTGCAAATATGTATTTATATATACAAACCAACTCTTCCTGGAATGACACACATTATGTAAAATAAACTACTTGCATGCACGGAGCTTTGTCTGCGATAAACAGTGATTAATTTCTAACTCTACTTTGCATGCCACTCTGCAGTTTATGGAAAACTTTGATACTGTCTCAATATAAGTGCAAATTTACATTCATAGAGGGCATTTCATGATGGAGCCTTCTGAGAGTAGAGACTTGGAATGCATGTATGAAAAGTCCTTAGAGGAAACAGTTCACTGCTGGAATTTAGCAGCTTTTTATGTATACTTGGAATTTCAATATCTAAGTATTTCTAATGGTCCTACCTTTGGTTTATGGCATGCTCCACAAACATTATGAAGCTGTACTATAAGAAGGGTGGAATTCTACCTGCTTATTTTAGTTTTAGCTCATTTAAGAAGATCATTAAAACTTAATGCTTCAAAAGGTTTCTGACCAAAAAATGTTGTGAAAAGAGAAGGGTTTTGAGTCAAACCCAGCCTCATAAATTTTCTCTTGTCATCCAGACATCAGTTTCCATGGACTTTAATTGATATTCACCCTGATATTAAAAGGTTGGCCAAAATCCTGGGCTATACTTCTAAAAACCAATATGGACAAATAGCAACAGTAAAGCATTGCCTACCTTTACTAGGGAATGTATTTAGAGGGATTTAGACAAAAAGTAAATACACACAGGCCATTTTATTTGTTTCAGGAAACTAATTGTATTTTCTATACTTGTATGGAAATGTGACAATTCTCTTCTTAGACCCAGTCCTGAAAGTGACGTAGTGAGTGGAGCAACACTTCATTAAAACTGTTGGTAACATAAATTTATTTTTGCAATAAAATTCTCACAAGAAAGTCTCTATGTTTATCTGTTTATCTTTGTCTCCTTAAGAACTTAGAATATTCAAGAGTTTTATGAATTTTTGTGGTGACGTATGTAAAAGCCTATAAAATATTACCTAGTCATAGTCACTCTAGATGCCAAATTTCCCTTTTAAAATCTATTTACATAACCAATATTTTAATTCTCATCCATGTCATTATTATTATGGCTTTTCATGTCAAAAATCAAGAATTATTGTCCAATACAAAGAGACCTGAGGAATAAATGGTTTTCCACTGAATTTTTAACTCTAATTTTCTCTCTCTCTTTTTTTTTTTTTAACCACTTAATTGCAGCAGATGTACATCCTTCTATATTTTTTATATGTCTAGATCTGTAGGTCCTTTGTTTTAACTGTAAACCCCTCATTTCTCTTGCATTCATTTCCAAACCCTAAGCTATTATTAAGATGCTGTTTGAAAGACTTTGGCAGATGATCAGAATGTCTAGAAAAAAGCAGAGGAAAAAAGGCAAATATTGTCTAGAAAATAATATGAAGTGTTAGCATTGCAGCTGCCATGCTTGAGCACTATTTTGCAATGCTAGGAGTGGGTATTCAGGGAGAGGTGACTTTACAGAAGTATCTTACAGTCTAGGACTGGCATAATACAAAAAGAAAAAATTGAGAAGAAAACCCTTAGGTATCCTGAATCTCAGTATTATTCCACAGTCATAGGGATAACATAAATATGTATTTTCTAGATTTTTTTTCCCTGTGATTTTGAGTATTCCCAGAAGCACAGAATATTCTGAGTTGGAAGGGACCCACAAGGATCATCCAACTCCAGCTCCTGACCTTGCACAGGACAGCCCCAAGAATCATACCATTAGCTTCCCAAAAATTTCTGGGAGGAATTTGTACCTATGGAAACTGCAGTTTCAAACTAAGCAGCTGAGCAGTGATAAACAAAAAAAAAAAGACCCTAGACTTTGGAGAGCTTAAAAGTAGTGTTGGCAAATAGACAATGAGGCATTAATTGTAAGGAAAATACACATTTTTCCCTCAGTTGGGATTTTGAATACATTGCAGCCATGATACGGGCTTGATTATGCCTGATGGAGGTGTTGTTTAGAGGGTGTTTATAATTAGAGATTCTTAAAGTGTTTTGTCCTATCCAATTTGTTCATTTTGATAGAAGAATCAATAGCGCTAGCCAAAATAATTGGGAAAATTAGTAGCAACTAATATAACACAATATGCGTGTCCTCCTTGTTATAACTGGCATTTAGGCATGGCCTTGGCAGAGTGGCAGCACATATGCAGAGGCTGGAGAATCTGCAAACTGACAGCTGCTTAGATTTTGATCATTCTTCAATTTCAGATACATTCTTTGTAGCAGTGAAAACCGATGAGGAGGCAGAGAAGCTTTACAAAAGACAGTGTCCCTAATAAGGATAAGTATCTCATTGCTAATTGAAGGGATATGTGCATTATTTCTGCAAATGGCAGTTTTGTTGTTCTTCCCAAGCTGGAAGATTTCGTTTAACTGCATTCACTTGTACTCAGGCTTTAGAAGCAAAAAACCTGCAGATAAAAACGTGTCTCAAATAAAAACCAGAAAACCCCAAACAATCTCTTTTTTTATGTATTTTGTTTTATTTTAGAGAAAGAAGTTTTATTTTACTAAACAATATGTAAAGGGAGAAATATCCTTAAAAACATAAAGAATTTAAAATTATTTTTCCTTTTTCTACTTGCTCTTAATTTCAGAAAATGAATAAATGTTGTGATGATGTGAAACAGGGAGGTATTTTTCTATGTTGGGAATCCAGACATGGGAGAGCACAAACACAAAAACCTACCTAATCCCTTAATCATCCAACTGTACAAAATGAGAGGAAGATCTATGAAGGTCTTGCCATGTTATTCTTGTAATATAAATTAGTTTTTCTGGGTTCATGTACTTCAGTATCTATTAATTCATGTGACCATTGCTTTGTTCCCAACCCATCTAATCAGTGAATGACTTTGAATTTTCCAGTGATCAGTATAAAAGGACTGAATGGCTTATCTTAAGTAGATCTTTAGCTATATTTCCAAAAGTTCTTTTTTTGTTGTGGTTTTTTTTCTTTTTTTTTTTTTTCCTTTTTTTTTACTTTTTTTTGTTTTCTTTTGTTTTTGGGGTTTTGTTTCTTTTTGATTTTTTGGGGGTTGTAATTTTTTTTTATTTTATTGTTATAAAGCTGTATGAAAAAGCAGACAATTTATAGCTTCACGATCAGTTATCCTGCCATTGGGGAAATGGTATGAGACAGCAAACAAGAGAGAAGGGGCACAAGGATACAGGAGAGAAGGGACACATGGATTAAAGATATATTATTGTAATTCTTGGCCTGTTCTCTCAAAGAAGAAGAAAAGAAGATATCAACACAATAGAATTAGATGGCATATGACATATTTTCATAGTGCATTTCTCTGTAAAAATTCATGTCTGATATTACTGCAAAGGCTATAAATCAATAGCACGAATTAGAAAAGTCCTGGAAACTACAATCTAGTTTGATCTAGAAAAGTCCTCAGAATCAAAAGCAAATTCTTAGTGGGTAAACTTACTCTAACATTAATGGAGAATTAAATAGTGTGTGGAGTCCTTCTAGAATGGATTGTTTGAATTCCATCATAGAAGTAATAACAGGTAAATAGAATCATAAAATCATACAATGCTTTGAGTTGAAAGGTATCTTAAAGATACACCAATTCCAGTACCCCTGCCATAAACAGGGACATTCCACTACACCAGGTTGCTCAGAGCCCCATCCAAACTGGCCTGAACATTTCCAGCGATGGGGCATCCACAGTTTCTCTGGGCAACTTGTTGCAGTGCCTCATTGCCCTCACAGTCTAGCATTTCTTCCTAATATATCATCTAAATCTACAGTCTTTCTGTTTAAAGACATTACTCTTTGTTCTATCCCTTCATGCTCTTGTAAAAAGTCCTACTCTAGATTTCCTGTTGCCCCTTTTAGGTACTGGTAGGTGTTATAAGGTCTCCCTTGAACCTTTTCTACTCCAGGTTGAACAAATCCAATTCTCTCAGCCTCTTCATAGAAGAGGTTCTCCATCTCTCTGATTATATTTGTGGCCCTCCCTTGGATACACTCCAACAGTGCCATGTCTGTTTTATTGTGGCTCCAGAGTTGGGCACAGCACGGCAGGTGGGGTCTCACAGAGCAGAGCAGAGGGGCAGAATCCCCTCCCTCCCCTGCTGCCTTACACTGATTTGGATGAAGCCCAGGACACGTTTGGCTTTCTGGGCTGTCAGTGCACATGGCTGGGTCATGCGGGGCTTCTTGTGCACCAACCTCCCCAAGTCCTTCTTGTCAGGGCTGCTCCCAATCCAGTCTCTACCCTGCATTTTGGTTTGTGATTTTCCCAATCCATGTGCCAGGCCATGTACTTGGCCTGTTGAGCTTCCTTAGGTTTACCTGGGGCCACGTCTCAAGCCTGTCAAGTTCCCTTCCCTCTAGCATATCAAGGAATCATGTGATGTGGTTTTGCTGAGGAGAAAATTTTGGAAAGGAAATGTACTGTAATTTTGTATTGATATGAATAAATATAAATATAAATATAAATATAAATATAAATATAAATATAAATATAAATATATCTTGATGTAATAGAGGGCGCATAAGATAAATAGATAATACTATTAACTAGGTGTCATTAAGTTTTAAATGATAAAACTAGTGCTATTTTTTTCATCCTCAATTTTCATTACCGTAATTTCACACTCCTAAGCTGCACTGGGTGATAAACTGCACTTTCAGGTAGCCAGGAAGACCCTGGAATTCATCCATAAATAAACCCCATCGGGTGATAATCTGCACTTTTTTAAAAAAAAAAAGCTAGGATCCATGTGCAACAAAGTAACGAGTTAGTAACAGAATTGTGGGGTTTGTTATCAGGTGCACAATTTGAAAACAGTTTTCACAGACCAGTGAGGCCTTTAAATGCGACCCCAGGTGCCCTCCCCATGCTGTGGGCCCCAGCACTCCCACCCCCAGTGCTGGCTGCAGCGGCTCCCCACACTGCTCAAAAACGGCGGCTTGGCGGGCTTGCAGCTCAATGGCAGCAAAAAGCGGTGCTCAAAAGTGGAGGCAAAAAGCGGAGGCTTCATGCGAAGCTGGCAAAAAGTGGTGGTAAAAAGCAGCGGCAAAGTGTGAAGCCGGCAAAAAGCGGCAGCAAAAAGCGGCAGCAAAGCATGAAGCCAGCAAAAACGGTGGCAAAAAGTGGTGGCAAAGCGGCGGTTCCCTCCCCGGCTGGCTCACACTTCCGTGTTGGCATTTCTCCTGAATTTGTCCATAAATAATCCACACCGAGTGATTAGCCGCACTTCCAGGATCAACTCCATTTTTCAGTGAAATAGGTGCGGCTTATCAGTGTGAAATTACTGTACTTCTGTAACCATTTTGGTGATGAACTCTGCTGGTTACTTTTTACAAAGGACAAAATTCTCTTGTCCGTAATGAATGAATGAAGGAAAAAGGTGTCTGTGAAATAAAGGGAATTTTCAGTTCCTTCTATCCCACAACACTGTTTAGACTTGTAAATAAAAATTACATCTACACTTGTGGTCAGGCAGGCTAGCATATGTGCAAAACATTTGAAGGAGAATAAGTCAGCTGAGGTGTAAGTGAGAATCTGTTTAAGCTGTGTTGATGAAAGAGGATGAAGGAATCTGTTCAAATTTTAATTAATGCTAAAGGGATAGAAAGCAAATTTTATATTAACATTCTGAGTAATCTTGAACATTGTTTTTTGGCAGTCTTAGTCAGAAATCTATTTGAATCAGTCAGTCTTAGAAAATTGCATTTAGATGTATTGGTTTGATCACTTTCCTAACTCTGTTTGGCATGTAGCCATCATTTAGTAAATTGCAGGAAAAAAGCATCAAAAGTACTTCATAGAGAAGGAGAGAGAGAGACAAGGAGAAGAAACAGTAGATAAAATATAACATGAATTTAAATTTCATATTTATATACCAGGAATATAGAGTCATGCCTGAGTGATCAAATGTGACTTTTATTACTGTGACTTAAATTAACATTTGAAAAAAGTCCTAAATGTACCATATATTCTTTAAACTACCTTTGAACAAAAAACATCTTTCATTATAACAATCAGAATGCGCTTGGAACACTTTATGTCGAGATTGACCTTGAAAGCTGTGCTATCAAATTGTGTTGAAACATTTAAACAAACCAACCATGACTCCCCCTTCATGTAGCAGTGATCTGATATCTTCAAGGGTTAAAAACAGCAGAAGAAAAGTTTGCAGAGCAAGTCCAAGTCACTTGCTGAGTTAATTTGTTTTGTTGAGTCCATTTCTCAGTATTGATTTTTGATCTGTGCAATACATTGCAAGGAGCTGGAATTTTTGAATTGAAAAGCAGTTGCTTTACTTTATTTATTCCAGCATTCACAGTGCATATCTCCTTATAATTTGTGGTTTATTTTCAAAAAGAGGAAGGAATGTGAATTATTTCAGCATTTATTTCGTAGTAGTTTGTAGGCAAAAAAAGAGCTCATAATCCCAGGTCAGTCTTTGTCCAGACTTAGACTCTGGGTGAATGTACTTTCTCTTACATATTTCTTTAACTCCTGAGGCAGTAGATATAAACACAGCAACCCCCACTGCAAACCAGAACAGTGAAATTATCCACTGACATCACAGCCCCCTAAGGATGCCCCAGCAAGGCATTCCCTGTCTTTGGAGCCTGAGCTGAAAGAATTCAGACTTGCCTCAGGTAGATACAGTGCCAGCCAGACATAAAGCAGGAAAATAAAGATATTATAATTAAAATTGTTATAAGATAGACCTGAACTGAATTTTTCCATTTACTCTCCCCTTTCCACACGGACTCTTCTGTGACAGTGGAACTCCTCTCCACTGACTAAACAAGAAATTCTTTCACTATTCTTCTTGCAATAGGGGAATATCACATGGCAGCTGGAGTATCCTTAGCAGCACAAATTCAGATAGCTTCATTCTGAATTTTGCTGCTATTCTGTTTAGGGCAACTGTGTCAGAGGTAATAGAAGTCCTTGTGCTCCCAAAGTAGGAAAAAAAAGAAGTTTAAGTCTTTCCCAATGAGTAAAAGCCTGGAATCTATTTCTTGCTTATTGTCTCATTTCACAAGAGAGAGCTGATTCAGCACTGCTCAGCAGATGACAGTTTATGGCTCCATCCTTTGCCAGAGTCAGATTCCCATATCCTGGTATCTGTATTGAGGCGTACCAGTGAATCTCTTACACTGAAAATGTGGGCCCATTCCTCTGTCTGGAATTTCTTACTTATGTTAAAAGGCTTTGTGCTCTGTCAGCTGGCTTTTATAGCTCCTTGTTTTAAACGTTTCAACTCTGTTTATTAAAAGTTTAGTTAAAAGCTAGTTTCCTTGCAGTTGGCAAAGAAATTTATGGAAAACTTTTAGTCTCATTTCTTCTAAATAAATTATTAGAACTACATTTTATTATTCCATTTTGTTTGACAGAATGGAAGTCTCAAATTTCAAAGAAATTAAGGCTTCCTCTGAGCAACCCCCTAATTGGGACAGGAAACTAAAAATTTCAGGAAGCATTCAAAAGTTATGCAATTAAAAGTATAGAACAGAATAAAAATTAAACGTTAAATGAAAAAAACAGACAATAATAAAATATTAGACGAAACACTGTTAAAACATCTAAATGATCCGTGGGAGAAAAATTAATATGTTTGATATCAAGCTTCATAAAATTTGGAAAGTAATCTACACAATAGTATTAATTCTGGAATATGTCCCTCTCATGCCAGAGTGTAATCAGATTTATCCTTTGGCAGGATAAACTGTCAGATATTGACAATATTTATGTAATATAATAGGTTTATATAATCTAACAGATCTAATTTATGATCTAACAGAACAGGTGTGATGCTTCCCTGAAGATGAGGTACTTGTGTTCATAATCTTTCTCTGAATAAATCAGATTGGAGAGCACCAGGTCTGCTTTTTCTACTTGTCATGTAGCAAAAGCCATGATTGTCTTGTCTTAAAGTAAAACAAAACAGAAACAGCTTCAAGCTAAAAGAAGGTATATTTACATTAGATATTCTGAAGAAATTATTTACTGTGAGGTTGGTGTAACACTGAAATAGGTTGCACAGAAAATTTGTAGATGCCCTGTCCCTGGAAATATTCACAGTCAGATTGCTTGGGTCAATGCAGCCTAGTGGAAGGTTCCCTGTCCACAGCCAGGAGTTGGAGGTGGGGGATCTTTAAGGTCCCTTCAAACCCAAACCATTCTCTTATTCTATTTAACCATAGCATTTGCCAGTTTTTAGGCAGGCAAACAATATTCAGCAATATTTTCAAAAGCCATGCTGAAACTGTAAAGCATTACTTAAACTGTTCAGCACTGATTCAAATTGCATCTACTGCTGATAATCAACATTATCAAATTAAAAGAAATACTATGACGAAGAAGAACACAGTAAAACTTTCCCATCTCTTAAACTTGCTGCCTTATTGCTTTGGAGTACTGTTCCAAAAACTGTTGTGCTGGAAAATATCAGATTTGGGGATAAACAATTAAAAAACCTTAAACTGTATAATATAACTGTTGTCTTGCTATTCTGAAAGGTAAACTAAAATTGTCAGGAACTGATGACAATTATAAAGCAATTGGAGGGAAAAAGGATGTATCCTATAGCTTTCCTTTTAAAAAGTTATCTGCATAAAGATCTAGCTAGTTCAGCCTTATCAAAATGCTACTCTTTAGGATGCCAGTAACATGTCATCTAGCATCACAAAATGTGCAAACAACTGTGCTACCACCTCTTGACTGAGACATTTCCTGACACAGGTTAGCTCTATATTATATTTATACCTTAAGTTGTCTGTGGATCTTTGTTCAGGCAGAATTTCTGTTTGTGTGAGGACAACAAGGAAAAGAAAATTATGCAGGATATGGATGAACATACTTCGAATTGCTTCTCTCTTGTTTCTCTCACCAGGATGAGATGCATGAATGAATATTTAGTAGAAACAAAAAGCAAAATTATAGGAACACACATATTTTGCATATGTCCACAGTATTTCTCTCTGTAATAGTCCCCTTGTTCTGTGCAGTGAATTGAGACCATTCTTCCTGTGGTTATATAAGTAAAACAGCTAGAATCATTATTCAACTCTTAAAAATATAAACTCAAAAATTAGATTACATAGTTCATATTTTCCTTCTAGTTTCAAGATTTGTGATGTTTGCATTTGATATGTTATTTGCTAGAATGAGGTAAAAGATTTTGAAATGTTTAGTATTCTAAGCCCATGTTATTGGAAGAAAAAAATCAACCTTTTAATGTAATGTATAGCTATGACACTGTGGGATTTCTTGCTGGGAATGATCTAGAAAGATTGTGTGAATGAAGCACAAAACACATTTTACTTTTGTTACCCTTGTCTGACTTGAGTACTGTTTTCTCCTGTTGTACAAATGGCCACTAATTATTATTATATAAATATAAAGCATATTTACACCTCAGAGATAACTTGTTGCAGTACACTAATCTCTGCGGTGAATGGTGTCTACAAGTCAAAATTAATTTCCCCAACTTATCTCTTTGTTACTGGTAAAGTGAGTGTATATAATGAGTAGAAGTTTTTCCTTTTTATATAGCTTCACTTGAGAGGTTTTGGTTTATTTGGTTTATGACTGGAGACAAATGTCAAATAAACTACAGAGAGGACTGCTCTGCTAGCCCCTTGCAGTATCCAGATCTTCCATGCAGAACACTCTATAAATGTTAGTAGAAAAGCAAACTCTTTTCAGTACATAAGAACTGCTTCATGCTAATAGGGGCTTGGTTTGGTTTTTATCATACTAACATTGTTTAGATGATTTTGTACTCTCCTGTCTTTTTTTTTAATGAACTCTTAAGAATGATAAATATTTAATAAACATTTCAAGATATCTTTCTTTATTATAGTTTGAATTATTAGAAAGAAGAGAAATTTCTAGATGTAAAGATATCCTTTGTCAGGATACAATTTTGGAAGTCCATGGAAAACTTTTCCAAATTAGTAAGTCTTTAGATAAAAAATTCCTTATCTCACAGCCAGACCCTTTTGGATGTCCTGATCTTTGACAACCAACAGTTGTGATCTCCAGAGATGCCAGGTGTTCTGGTTGCAAGTCTGTAAAGCACAGCTGGTATAGGTGTGACCAAGTCCAAGCTGTTACTAAAAGAGTACTGTGGCTTTTCTTTCACATAGTCCACTACTCCATGATTCTCACCTACAGAGGCACTACAGATGTCTCTAGAGCTGGATCCTCAAGGCACAGATAGCACTATGGTCACTTTTCCCAGCTGAGGATCCAGGCTTCAGAAGAGAGAGGGATATCCTGGAGATTAAGGCATAGCTGTGATGATGGTTTTTTTTCCAAAGTAGCTTCCTACACCACAAGATGAAGTTCCACAAGCTTGCTAAGTTATAGCTGATGAAGAATAAAACAAACATATGATTCCACACTGACTTGACAACTGAGAACTTTTAGTGTGGTAATAGATTATAATTACCCTTTTAGGTAACCTGGCAGAAGGCATGTGAACCAAAGGTGAGAGGACTACTCATACCACAAAGAGGGAGAAAACAAAGTGCTTAGTAAATCAAGTTGATTAACATCTTACATAAATATTTATTAACAGGAGAAATTTAAACAGCAACATCTTGTGATTATGATAATGATTAAATGTACAACTTAGTTATCATAACAGAAAATGGTAAAGTCAAATGGTTGGAACAGAATCATAAATTGCACACCTTGCCTAGGATGTGCTGCCTAGTGGAAAAGGAGACAGTAATAACAATATAACCCTTTCTTTATATTACCAGAGAAATTGTACTTGCTGAAAGTCTGCATGATAAAAAAATGGGAGATGAAAATGGATGCTGTGACTGAGGTTGCAGGTCAGTGAGAGCATTTACATGCATAAGGATTCTGGATAAGCAATTGATGGAGATCACCAAAGCACAGGTCTTAGATAAAGTGAAAGGTTGAAACAACCTGTCCAACCACTCAGAAGCAAACAGTAGAATCCAGATTGACAAGCAAGTTTGAGAGTATGCTAAACATATATTTTTTCTAAGAAAAGTTAAAAGGACAAAATGGCATCCATAACCTGATGGTTTTCTCTAAGTGGAATGAAAAGGGAAATTATCATGAGATTTAGACAAACATTAAGAAAGAAAAGTCATGAAGTTTAAAAAAGGAGATAGAGACCTGAGAAGAATGGAAACACAAATGAGGTATATGTGTACTTTCATACTTCTACTTTAAAAATCTGACCCATAAAATAAACTTGTTTTAACTGCCTTAGTGTCTTTATTAATGCCACAGAAGCAGACAGCCTACTGTAATTCCACTAAACAAGGCTGATTCTCAGAGTTGATGTGCTCTTCTTTCAAATGATGAAGAAAGATGACATTGGATGCTCAAAAAAACCCAAAAGAACAAAAATAATAAAAAAGAAAACAACAACAACAAAAAATTAAAAATCAGCCCATTTGTAAATGACCAGCTGAGAGGCAGCTTCAAGTGGGACTAAAGCCATCAGCCACAGCCTGTACAACAGAACTTATAGCCAAATATTTTATTTAAATTACAAGATTTCTTAGTAAAAATAGTTACTGAATATTCCAAGTATTTTGAGAAGGATAATTATAGTTTCTATGCAATTGTGGACAATTTTCAGGAACAGGGAAATAATTTCCCAAATATTCAGTACATGTCATTTTCCAGAAATGGTGGGAAAATTTACCACCATTATTTTCAAAAGGGTAAATAGAAAAAGTTCTAATATCCTAAAAGTTTTCATATTAAGGAAAAGGCCAAGTCAGAAAGCCAGAACTTCATCCGTTTTTGCCAAGCTTGTGAGAACAGGTATTGTTCATGTTATAAAACAGATTACTTTAATGGTGTGTTTAGCTGCAGCACAGTCTGCAGAATGTGATTAATTATCTCACATAACTTCAAGAAACTCATTTCCCAAAGGAATGGTGACTATAAAACTTTGTCCTTACAGCACTTTGCATTTGTGAGTCTAGAAAAGATTTACAAAATTTACTAATTAAGTCTCACAAACCCCAAGAGAGGAAGTAAAGCAACAGTTTACTAATTTTTATGGATACTTCATATCCGACTAATGTGACTTATGAAAGGTCACACAAAGTCAGACAGGGCTAGAAAGAGATCAGAAGATATTCTTCTTTCCTAAAGGCCAATGGCATAGGAGTGCCCAACAAACAACATTGTTCTGTTGCTGTTCAGAAGGCTGCATGCCTGCATCCGTTAAAGTGTCATTGTCTCTTGTTATAGTTTTTACCCTCTTTCTTGCTCTACATTTTATGTTAAAATATAAATAGCAACTTTCTGCATATTAGGTACAATATATTAGCCTTTTTGTAGGGCAGCTGGAACAAGTGTGAAATTCTTTAAATATTTGTCCAGTAATTATTCATAGTGTTGTGAGAGAATATGTAGCTTATTAGTTATAAGGATGAAAAAACGGAAGACTCTGTGAAGCGGAATTTGTGAACTTAAAATGTGTGCTATTGTAAGACAGATTCTTTTAAATAACAAGCATGTATGATACTCTACTAAATGTTTACATCTCATGCCTACAATCACGGAAATTAGTATTTTTATATAGCTGCTGTAACAATTTGGGACATCTGTCAGTGTATCACTGAAGAATTGTCATTAACTCCTAAAATTGCCGTGTTACTGAATGCCTCAAGGAGTATTAAGTCCATCACAAACTGACAAATTCTCTAACAGAAATCAATCTCCTTGTCTGGTTGAAGCTGCAAAACAAACAGTATCAGCCATTAATCTGGTAAACTGGCTTGTAGCCAGAAAAACTATTTAGCTGAGAAGGCCACAGGAACTGGGAGAAACTTTCTAGGCTAAAAGAGAGAGATATATCTGGAATGGAATATCCCTCAAAGAAAGGTGGTTTTCAAGTTTCTGGTTCTTAGTTATACTTACAATAAATACAGATGAAGAAAAAAAAATGAAGTGTTCTGTTTGCTAAAAGGGGTTCATCTCAGGAGGAGAGGAGAGGAGAGGAGAGGAGAGGAGAGGAGAGGAGAGGAGAGGAGAGGAGAGGAGAGGAGAGGAGAGGAGAGGAGAGGAGAGGAGAGGAGAGGAGAGGAGAGGAGAGGAGGCACTGTGCATTTTCCGATGACTGCTTTTAAGCACGGTCCAAATTCCTCAGATTTTTCTCATATTAAAAATGCATTAAATCACAGGGCCATCTTTCCTGAAGTCAAGAGTTACTCATCTCAAGGACAATAGAAACAAGATTCAAACTACATATTGACCTTTTAGTCTGATATTGAGAAGACAGGTTATTTAATGATAGCAGGAAAATGAAAGCAATTTCCCAGTCTCAATCCCTCATTCCCCTCTGTAGGTGAATACATTCTCATACAGAAAAAGGCAAACCAAAATGCTTTAAAGTGGCTGTGAAGTAATTAATCTTAGAGTGAAAGGATGAAAACATGTACTATCAGTAATTTACTTTGCTGTAAGTAGGTTAGACAATTCCAAATATAAAATACTAACTCATAAGAAGTGAAGGCAGGTAGTCAGCCACTTTCTGTCAACATCAGACTGTGGCTTTGTTGTCTGCTACTGCATTTCTCTGCTCCAGCAAAATTATCATAAGATTTGTCCATAAACCAGCCATAAATTATGAATATCTGGGATCATTTATAAATTTTAGTGGAGAGATTTTTTTTGTTTGTAGTTAGACTTGAATCTTTGGTAAGATATTAACTGTAAGCACTGAACAATTGTGTTTCATTCAGCAAGGCTCTTGATTTCTAGAGACAAAGGATTTTATAATAATTTATGTAGCTTACTGTTCTAAGGCCTTGATTTGCCTTCTAAATCACAGGTGCATATTGCCATTATCTTGTAACATCAGCTTGTTCTTCATATGTGTTAGTGATTTGCATGTCCTCTAGATGATAGAACAGATACACCTGCATGCTGAAGGGCTGAGTTAAATCATTAGTCAAGGCTTATGTCAGGCTGCTTTGGGCCTCAATGCAGCTTTTGATTGTAAGCACCTTGTTCTTATCTTGCCCGAGTTTTTCTGCCTCTTTCAGCAGAGCACCTTCCCTGGAGGGAAGCAAACATGTGCGGTTTGCTAGGTCACCATCAAGTCAGACAGGAGTTATAAATACCTTTAGAGAAACGAGTATTTGTTCAATAATAGAGGGTTCTTCAGGAAATGAACTTGTTTTGAGGACTTAAGTTCCTTTACAATCTGGTGTTCTCTTACACAATATTAGCCTGATTCTTCATTGATGCAGAATAATGACATGTATCTAGTATACAGTGAATCGGTATCAAAATATGTATGCATATATTATATATCAATATATTATGATTATTTTATATATTTACATTCATATATTGATATATAATTATATTATTGAAGTCTATTAATCATATTAATAAGCATTATTGGATATAATATAAATTTTATATACCATATACAAATATAATATGCTGGTTTTAGTGTACAGTGCATTCTGGTGTATCTTTGCATTCCAAAAGGAAGGCGCAGAAGAAAAGTTGCTCAGAAGTAGGATGCAAATAAAAGGATGCCTACCTCTGTGTATTGTTTACAAAGAAAACTAAGAGTGATGAGAAAAGAAATGTTAAATGTAGAATTATGTCTGTGACAGTATTATGAGTAGCACCTGGGAATTCAACAAGATATTTTGAGTTTAAGTGAACTGCTGATCCATAAAATCATCCTTAATGGCTCTGCTATATTAATATCATTCTTTGTAGAAAACAAATTGTTTCTGTGTATGCCTAAATTTCCTATCAGGAAAACATTAATCCAATATAACTTTTGCTACTTGTACTGATCATCCATATGGAAAAAAAGATTAATTTATTGTGAAACAACTTACCTTCAACATTTGTTTAACTTTTAAAAAAGAACTTGATGAACTGACAGGAAAAGAGTGCTCCCACTCTCCTTAATGGTTTTTGTGGGGTTTTTTTTTGGTGTTCTCAGTGTGTTTTATTGTTTATTTGTTTGCTTTGGGGTTTTTCTTTAATCTGTTACAGGTGTTGGGTTTTTTGCAATGTAAAAATATTCTATTCACCTGACTTAGTTTCTGTTTCAAGATCTGAATTCTACAAATGCTCAAGGTCATTCCTATGATCAGCAGTAATTTCACACTAGTTGTGCTAGTGATCCTTCCAGATCCAGACGACATGAATCTCTCTTTGAGGTTACATACTGAACTATACACTAACACTAAACTAGGAGAAATGAAATTTTAAAGCTGGAGTGAACTTTTTCACATTGACTCAGTTAGAGGGTGGAAATTCTGGACTGATGATTACTCAGATGGACACAACAGTACTGATACACACCGCAAAATCCAATGTATGGAAAAACAGCAATCCAGGAAAGTGTCACATAGCTCTAGAAATTCCTATTTAGAAGAAACATTACAACATATTTAAAGATAAATTCTTTGCAGAAGATCTTCAAAACCAATCATTTTTTTTTGTTGTTAGTTCATCCAGGATATAATTTTTGAGATGTAAATACAAATAACTTGATTTAATGTTTATTATTTATTCATAAAGCATACTAAACTAAATTGAAAAATTACCCCATTGTGTTTTCAAATCCAATAGAATTAAGTAAATAAACAGAGGTTTCTGTGATAGTTTCTTAGTTGCCAGAAAGAGGTTGGTTAGACAGAGTAATTATTGAGGTTTTATGCGACATGAATGCGTATTTGAGAGTACATATATATGTATAGGCATACACAGAGAAAGCTAAATAAATTGAACAATAAGAAAGTCTTGGTCAACAGGAGATACGAAAATTTTGTGAACTGAATGTAATGATTTCTGTAGGATTTCTGACCTTTGGTTGAGATAGGATATATGAAATGTCCTTGTGTCTCTCCTTGTGATTTGTAGAGAAATATGTGTAGTATTGAACTGTTAGTTTATAGACCCATGAGAGTGAGGAAATATTGATCAGAAAAGCTTTGAGCAGGCTAACAGGAAGGAAGTTAAACTTTGCTTATGAAGGATACTTTCTGGAGCAGGTTGTAAGAGTATATTATTTCTCCTATGACAAAATATACTAGTGAAATATATCTGAGGCTCCTCGTTGTTGAATGCTTATTCTATCAATCACAGTTAATTGCAAGAATGGGTGATATGGAGGAAGTGTTGGGAAGGATGTCTGCTCTGTCACCTGTAGCAAGCATTCCCCTCAGGCTGAAGAATCCCGGGGTGTTAGAGAAGTTTGCACATTTCAGTCCTGCACCAGCAGCTTTGAAAGAAAGGGACACAAATGAACATTTTCAGGCTATTTTTATATATATGATAGCTACCAAAATCCTTAAATAAGTTAGATTGTTTCAGACATCACAAGGTTTTATATACACATATGATAGCATGGTTCAAGAACCATACCTGAGGCAAGCATTCCAGATCACAAACATTGTATGGATACATTAGTAGATAGAATTTCCAGGATTATTTCTGACTGGCCACATAGAGAAAATAGAAACACTGAAAAATATGAAAACTTGAGGACATTAGACTTGACTCTATCTTGTAATGTATTTCAAACAGCTCAATGAAATGATGAAAGCACTAAAAGATTAAAGAAGATATTTATTTTACTGAAAGAATTCAGTGTTCTTGTAGAAAAGGTTGCTTTTTCCTCTCTGCTCTATAAGGATGTCTTACCTCTTCAGCAAGTCAGTATGTAACAACAGAAGTCTTGCTTAGCTGTAATAGAGCCTCAGCTTCAGATAGTTATTTTTGCTTTGAATAATATCTGAAACTGATACAATCTATTTTATTTTTTAATTTATATCTGTACTTTTGAATATGGCACAAGTTGTAAAGCCATAAGTAGTCATCCAATGCTCACCATACATTTTGCTCAAGAAGTGATGGTCTTTATTGGGAAACTCTATTCCTTTTGACTTATTTTGATGTCTATAGGACTAATCTGGATCTTGCAGCTGGGTTAGGATTTAATAGTTTAAAATCAGATCACAGCAAGCTGATTTGTTTGTCCTACTAACACTCACTCTATATGTAGGATTTCCATGAATTACCCAAGTGCATATTACAACTGCTTAAACTGAACTCCAGGGATTCGAGCATTGCTTTCAAGTGTGGAGGGATTCAGAAAACATTTTACACATCAAATTTTCTCTGAAATGCACTTAGCCATCTCTCTTTCACAGCTTGAGCTGTATAGATGTGAAGTGAATGACACAAATATAATTTCATTTGCTCATGTGAGCCCTTAACAAGACCTCAAAGGTACAGTTCATTTTTATTAAGTGTTGTTCCAAATAATATGGAAAGGAAATATCTCCTATTATGAACTGAATATATATTAATAGTTCAAATTGTCAGACATGACCAGCTCCTTAGCAGTTGATGTATATCCTCTGGGTTCTTGTCTTCTTGCCTTACCTCAAGGAATGGTGTGGGGCCAAGATTTATATCTTTGTTTCTGCTTAAATCCTAGTTATTTGTGGAACATATGCTCATGATGGGACTCAGACATTATGCTTTTACTGAACCTGTAGCTCTGTTGAATGCCAAGTCTGTAGCAGAATAAAAAGTGGTTTTCTAATATTTTTGTCTTATGACCGTCATAAAAGAGCACATAGCTTGGTGGTAATTTATGACACTACATGTGCTGAGCTACAGAAGCTTGGAAAAACTATCCTGCTAATGGTGTCCTAAACTAAAATTGTTATGCATTCATCAAGATGCAATAAATAGAAGAAGAGCTAATGCATTAAAGTTAATAGGGCTGCTGGAGATATTTACAGTGAATAACAGTATGGATAGCACTCAGATAGCTATTAATCTCACTGGGAAATCCATTTTAGTGTAAAGTTTGTTAAAAAGGAAGAGTGAGAAAGTAATAGATTGGTGCTTATGGCAGGCTAATGTAAAAATGTGTTACTTTACAATGAACTAATTTCAGGGTGCATTCATTACATCTTAAAGCTATTTCTAGATATATAATTACAATTTATAATTATGGTATATATTCCTCTTATTCCTTAGTCTTCACTGTTTTCACCACATTTGAAAAATCAAGCTAAATCCAGTATGCCTACTACCAGAAAGAATGTTTTGGTGACATGGAAAAAGATAGACTTGAAAATGAAAGTACAGTAGTTTCACGATTATAAACCGCACCTGAATATAAGC
>VRYO01002772.1:14638697-14655491 GCA_009812075.1 Sialia sialis
ATGATTCACAGCACTAAGTTTGCCTAAACTCAACATTTGGGATTGAAGACAAGGATTCTCTTAATTTTAAAAGTTGAAGTAGAACATATAATGCATGTAAATGCTAATGCAATGGTCCAAAATACTGATCTAGCAGATAGCAATAGTGACTGTAGGGAGAAAATTGATATGCATGGGGAATAAAACTGAAAAGAACAATCACCTTTGCCAACAGCATGGACTGTGGGATTGAGTGCGCTCTTGCTAGTTTGATGACTCCAAGCTCCTGGGTCTAGTTGATGGTGCTGGAGGGAAGGAATGCCAACCAGAGGGAGGTGGACGGGTTTAAAAGGGGTGTGTATGTGAATCTCATTAATGTCAATAGGATCAAGATCAAGGTCCTGCATCTGGATAGGGCAGTCCCAAACAAAAATACAGATTGGGTGGAAAAAGGATTGAAGACAGGGCTGGGGAAAACTTGAGACTAATGGTAGACAAGAAGCTTGACATGACCCCACAATGTGTACTGGCAGCCCAGAAAGCCAGCTGTGTCTGGGGCTGCATCAAAGGGAGTGTGGCCAACAAGTCAAAGGAAGGTGACTTTGCCCCTCTACTCCACTCTTGTGGGAACCCAGCTGGAGTGCTGCATTCAGCTGTGGGGCTCCCAAGATGAGAAAGATAAATGTCTGTTGGAGCGAGTCCAAAAGAAGGCCATGAAGAGGATCAGAGTGAAGGAGCACCTCTCCTATGAAGACAGACTGAGAGAGTTGGGGTTGTTCACCCTGGAGAAGGCTCACAGCACACCATCCACCAGCTTTCCAGTACCTAAAGGGGAACACAAGAAAGATGGAGAAGGACATTTACAACAGCTTGCAGTGATAGGACAAGGTGTAATGGCCTTAAGCTTGAAGATAAATGGAGATCATATATATAGGTAAGGAACCTTCCATTAGACTACATTGCTCAGGACCCCATCCAGCCTGGCCTTGGACACTTCCAGGAGTGGAACATCCACAGTTTCTCAGGGCAACCTGTTCCAGTGCCTTGCACATTCATCATAAAAAATTTCTTCCTTGTACATAGTCTGAATCAATTTAAAATCAGTTTTAAACCATTGCCCCTTTTATTGCCTGACCTTGGCACTGACAAATTGTTGATGATATGTTGCTCTGGACTTTTAGGCACTTATACCAGGTTTTTTTGACCAAATTTCTTTTTCTTTTTTCGTCTTGTCTCTCTTGTGACTTTTACCTGTGTGGTTTCTCATTACACCACTTACATTTATATCAGACTTTCTTGTGGCATGTGAATTTCCAATAAGTTGATAAAATACACATTTTCACTCAAACTTTGAATAAAAAGATGCTTGTATTACAGATCATAGCAGCATGCAGGTTGTGAAGCTCAAAACAGCAACAGAAGATATTTCACTTACTTACCTTAATTATAATTAGATCATCTTGCTTTGATTAATATCTAAAGCAAGGTCCATGAAATACTTTTCAAAAACTCATTTATTTAATTTATAATGAAAATTATTTTCTGGTTAAACATTGTTTTTTCCCTTCTTTATTTCTTCTCACCAAAAACTGAAACCTTTATGAAGTGAAAATTATCCTTAAGAAACAGACATATTTAATTAAAGTGCATCATCATTAAACCATTTCAACACATTGCTGTCAAGCAGCCCAGGCAAATAATTATCTCCCAAATGATCTCATTTATAATAATAGGATACCTCTCAACTGTGCATTAGTCTTCCTTTGAACTGAGTTCATGCAAACTGTTTAAAAAATATTATAAAGTAGAAAATATTATAAACTAGATCATTCCCTTTAACACTTTATTTCTCTAAAAAGCTGCTACTCTGTGGAAGTGGAAGCATCTATAGAAATCCCCAAATCTCTCTCCTGAATCTTTCTTCATTTGTTTCTTCTCTATGACATCTCAAAGTCCATAATTTGTGGAGTCCCAAAAATGTACTGCTCTTGGCGGAAAGTCAGTGGTCTTTTTTTTTTCCTTTGGCCCCAGCCAGGTCCATCAATTTCTTTGTGAGGCTGAACTGACATTTGCTGAATGGAAAGGAGCTCATGACTCCCTGTACTGCATGTTCCTGGGAGCTTCCCTAGGCAACAAGGGAAAAGTCTCTCTGTCCTTCCTGGCATCACACTCCATCGTGTCATTAACCTTTGGTTTAGATGACCACCACTCAGTAGAAATGAGGTCACTGCAGCAGTTTGTGTCTCTCCCTTTAGCAGAAGTCTGCACAAAGTGGGCACTGCTTTGCTGCTATGCTGGAGACACAGCTGATCAAAGTGAGGGCTGCAGGACTGTGTACACCTAGGATGTATAAACCATAAGTTTCTCTCACCATTTTTTTTTCTCTATGTTCCACTAGAGCTAATAATATATAAATCTATAAATCTATATATAAATATATAGATGTATATAGATAGATAGATAGATAAATAAACATATACATGTATATAGAAATATAGAAATATAGAAATATAGAAATATAGAAATACATGCATTTTCATAAAAATGGTTCTGACAGAATACAGTGATAGGTTCTTCAATCACTGAAATTATAACCTGCATCAGTAACCAACAGGAAATCAAATTCCAGTTAAGTGACCTGTATATTTTATTTCTCTTTTTGATTTAATTTCACTTCCTTATAAAAGTATTAGCCAAGAACCAAGCATCGTAACTTTGACTTTTGCCTTCTGCAGATTTGTTTCACAAACCTAACTGAGGCACAAATTAAAACTATTTCATTTCTAAATCTTCTATGTTCAAGTTGCATGCAGAACATCCTCATTAATCTATTACTCTTCCTGTATTTCATCCACATCTGCACTCATTCTATGAAGAGTTTTTTTTATTAATCTTTAAATTTTCACTGATATGCAAGACCACATTTCCTTTACAGCCTTATTATTTTGTGCTATAAGAAACACCTGAAGCAAGTATTATATATTCATTGAACCCTCAGGAGCAAGGCATATTTCAAAGGAAATACCTGCAGTGTCATAATTTTCTATAGCTTGTAACTTTAATTCAACTATTTTCCCCTGTTTTAACCTAATCCAGAAAGCTCAAAAATTCCCATAGTTTCAAGGAAATTTCAGCCAGTGCACACCCAGGGTTTGGAAGAAGCTGTGTTCATCTGAGCCTGTGTGTGCATCTGCTGTAAATATAGAGATTAAACCAGAAGTTGATAGTCTTAATAAAGTAATGTAACAAGCTTAATTGTGACTTAATTGGTATGACAGAGACTTGAGATAATTCTCATGCCTGTATTATTGGCACAGATTTTTCTTTTCCAGTAGAGACATATAGAGAAAATGAAGATAAAGTGTTGCCCTACATGTCAAAACTGCATGCTGATGTTCTCAGGTCTATATATGAAGTGAGAAGGGAAACATATATGTTGAATGATGCAATCAAAATTAAAATAAATATAAGCAAGCATTTAATTTAAATGGTGTTTTATTAAAGAGCTCTACCAGGAAGCTTAATGAGGTTTTTTTCTGTGACTAGTTATAGGGCTGATAGAAGCAAGACGCAATGATTGTTATGGAAGAAAAGGGGAACAGCAATAAAGTAATGACACTGAATATCACCATTCCTTTAATAAATCCAGAGCCTAGGCCTTAAGAGAAGAAAGTCTGCAGGACTTAAGCAGTGAAGAAAAACCACTAAGACAAAAATTGTTCTTATGCAGAAAACTCATAGGATGTGCAGTAAAACCAGCTTGCTGGCACATGAGATTTTCTGTATTGATCTCAAACACAAAGGCTGCAGAATGTGGAAATAGGCATACAACTTTAGAATAATTATAAAACTGTATACATCAGGAGAATAAATATCACATAAAATCATGTAAAACTAGCAAGGAATAGCAAATGCAAAAAGTAATTCCACATGTATATAAGTATTAAGAGGAGGAACAAAGAAAATGATATGTTTCAGTTGAGCAGACGGGAAAAGCAATAACAAATTGTTATGTAAAATCTTAAATATTTATATTTATTCACTCAAAAGAGAAAGGGGAAGTTTCTGGATACAGCAACTAAAAATATCTGTAAGTAATGATGTTGGGAGTAAAAATAATCTGAAAGGGAAGCAGCGTGCATGTTTGTCTCAATTTTATTCACCCCTACATATCCATTTAGGGCCACTACTGAATTGCTCTGTCCCAGTGTGGCCATTCCTCTAGTAAAGTAGATGGGTGTGGAGATGCAGCAGTCCTTCAGAAATTCTTTCAGAATGACCAAAAGCCTTTCATGATAGGATGAGTCACTGTGGCAGACAGTCCCTAAACTACCATGTGTGAGTACTAGCATTCTTTTCTAGGTGGGGACTAAAGCTTTGATTCCAGAATAATGGTGAAAATTGCTGTGAAATGGTGTGGAATATGCGTTGGTGCTAAACACTCCCAAGAGCTGTGAGGAATGGTTAGAAGCAGATGAACTGGCTGCAAGGGTGGAGGGCTAGCTAGGTGGATCATAAAGGTTCCCTATAGACTTTCTTTGCTGGTGTTCAAAACATCTTCTTTTGAGGTACATCCATATGTTGCTTGGATTCTAAAAGGAGGCTTTAAAGCTCCTTGTATGTAATTCTCTGAGAAGAAAAACGCAAGCAACAAACTGCTCAGACCAAATTAAAGTATAGCCCAAACTATTCTTGCCTTTGTACATGCCATCACTCATGGTATTCTAGCCCTGACCAGCTGTGCATCAGTTCTTTACATAGTTTTCTAAATAACATCTGAAGTGTCATAGCTGTGTCAAGGTTTCAGAGTACTTACTGCTAATAAAAGTTGCAAGTCACAGGGTTGTTCTAAATAATCTTTAAGACTGGCACCATGCCACATTCATTAAAAACTGTTTAACAATGTTATTTTTCTGCTGTTAACAATGCAGTAAGAGTTCTAAATTACATATCTTCTAAGGGAAAAAACTTTCTTTTGAGTATTTTTAAGCATACTGAAAAAATCAAGTGGTCAAGTAGAAGCAACACTTTTCTCCATACAAGACGAAGTCACAATAAACCCGTTCTAGGAATAAAATAGCCCAAAGTTAATAAAGAACAAGTCTTTCTCATTCCATACTTATTGAGTATACGTTTTAATTAATCCCATAATATAATTAAATATTTGGTGCAATTAATTAAATTATAATTACATGTAAGATAAAGTATAAGTTAGATATAATTGCTTTATAAACTCTGTGTACCTTGTTCAGAGTTATTGTCAAGGTACTATAAAGAGCATTAGGATATCAAATAAATATATATCAAAGGATATAATAGATTGTTTTTTTCAAAGCATATTAAACCTCACCTCTGTTCAAAATAATTGCTTTATTTTCAGTATGCTTTCTCTAAAATTTAAAACTCATGTGTGTTTATATATGTTCAATGACAATGCACTTTTCCATATTATGTAGTTGAAAGGATTTTTTTTCTGTCATTAAATTTTACTTTTATCCTAAAGAAAGAGAGACTAGAAGTTTTATTTTTGTACAATTTTAAATGAGTGGGAGAAAAGGTTTAATGAACCAGACACTTTTATTCGCCCCCATTTCATCATTATTTGATGCAAAATTGTTATGGTAACAGTATCAAAAGCCATAACTGAGAAGGCACCACTAATAGGCTTCCAGGAATATTACTTCATGGGCAACATCACCTTCATTTATCAAATCACAAAGCAGTTGTATTTGCATAAGCTTATTTTTACTTTGTAAACTGATTTTATGTTCACATAGTTTCAAAGATAGCAGTTTTGTCATAGACATCCCTGAGAGCACAAGATTTAGATTTCATATAGATGGAAAAATACAAATAAGCAAAAGACTCATGGGAGAGCTGTCATACATGAGAATATTTCTGAATTTCCTTTTTGAAAATTTATGCAGATATCTGCATATATTTTGTCTGCACTGAAAGAAGAAATATAATTTTAAAAAACATTATTAAGTAAATAAATATTTAATTATTTCTTTTTAAGTAGTTTATCTCTTATTATGGCAGTTGAGCACTGCCAGATTAGCTGGGTACTACTGAGGAGTTTCTAATGTTTCTTTAGATCAGTGTCTGTGTTAATGGAAAACAAAAATCCTTAATAGGATATCCAGAACACATAATTTATTTCATTAATTGCATGTTTCTTTATGAGTAAATTATTTTCTAACCTAGTATCCATCGTTCTACTGCAGCAAATTACTTCAAAACACTGACACAATGCAAATTCAATTGCACTAAGGATACAAAACACTGGGTATTCTCTTCTGTTGCAGCAGAGCCATCTGGAGCTGGCTGCCCTGATGTCTAGAGGAGCTAGAGCAGAGGCTACATGGAGTTAAGGGGAATAAAATGCATTTTTATTGAGAGGCCTTCAAAGGCCACACCCTGGCAGTACCAGTGCCACAGTTGTGGCCCCTGCCTGGATGGCTCCAAGAGGGAAGCAAAAGAGGGCTTGGTCACACAATCTCACATCTTTATAGATTTTAGTCCATTTGCATGCAAGCATCAGCTGTCCAATTAATAGTCTCAAATTGTGAGATTTCATCTTTCTTGCTTGCTTGCTGGCCTGCCCTCCTCTTTCTACGTTGTTTATGCTTTTGGCCTAAAGTTTTAAGAAACTGTCCTTGAGTCCCCAGCTGGAATAAGAGTGTTTTATTTTCACCACCCAGGCACAACAGAAAAGCACACCCAAGCAGAACAGAAAAACTTAGAACTTAAGGCATCAGCCCAGAACCATGAACTGGAGCCTTTGAATATCCTCAAGCTGGGAGACTCTTCCATCTCCCTGGGTTACCTGTACAAGTGTTCAGCCATTCTCACGGTGATAAAAAGTTTTTCCTGATGCTCAAAAAGAAACTTCTGTATCTCAGTTTGTGTGCATTGCCTCTGTCACTGGGCACCATAGAGTGCCTCTCTTTAGAGTCTCCATCCTCTTTGCACCCTATTTCCAGGTATTAATAGAGGTCTCTCAACCTTTTATAAATGGGAGAGATGCCCCAGAAACTTCCTTATTTTTCACAGTACCTTGTATAACTCTTGCCAGTCTGTCCACATCTCTTGTACTGAGGAGCCCAGAGCTGGACACAGTCCTTCAGCTGTAGCCTGACTAGTGCTCAGGAGAGGGGAAGGATGACTTCCCTCTACATGCTGGCTGAGCTTTGCCTAGTTCAGGGTACCACTGACCCTCTCCATGTTAAGGGCCACTGCTGGCTCATGTTCAACCTGGTGTCCACCCAGGAAAGGACACTCAGGTCCTTTTCTTCCAAGCTGCTTTCCATCTGGCTACCCACAAGCATATGGTATCAACATTGAAAGCCTAGAGTTCCTAGACCTTCTGCAAATTCAGTATGAACATGCAGATAGATATTCAAATTTAATCATAGAATACGCACATGTATACAGGATACTTTGCTTTCAAATATCAAAAGCATCAGTGTTTTGTATAATGGAATTTAATACAAGGCTGAAAGGAGTTTTTCACCATAGTATTAATATTCAAGTTTCTTCCCTGATTCTACTGCACATTTATACTTTTTTCTCAATTGCATCAAAACCCACAGTCAATATATATATTTAGTATATTTTAGAGCACTTTTTTTCCCCACCTGAAGAGTGCAAATTCCTGTATATAATAAAAACTAATAAATACTTTTGCTGAAAAATCCATGGCAGTAGCAGAATCATTGAAGCATGTGGAGTTGTACTTGATAATTCTTATGGGCTTCTTCCAATCTGAGACATTCTATGATTCTATGACATAATATATTGTGAATACTAAGACCTTACCAAAATTTGTGTAGTCTAGTCCTCTTTGACTGGGATGTCCATCTGCATTGTGTGTGACCGTACAACCCTTTCTGGGTCTTCTAGGTCTCTATTTTTCACTCCTGGTGCCTATTTATTAACTGCAAATCAAGTAAGAAGGTCTGAAATTGGATCATTCTCCTTCATCCTTTCCCCAGCATTATCTGTGGCTGTTGGTTCTCCTGTTTTGCTTATATCAGCTTCCTTAGTGACTTTCAGTGAGGAGAAAGTATCCTGGAGATATCAGTAGACAGAGCTCAAGCGAGGCAAGACCAATGCAGTGGCACTGGAGCCAGTGCTGTAGCACTGAATGTCAGACTGTGACACAGGAGAGGATTGCTAAATCAGCATGCTAGAGGATCAGCATGATATGGCTGATGAGCCAGAGTAAAAGTGGATTCAGGGTTTGTTTACTCTGCATTTTACTGCTCTAGTGCTTCCCTGGGACATGTACATGCATACATACATACAAGTTTTTCATTCCAGAAAATCCTCTAGTAGCAAAGCTACTGGCTGATCTTCACCAATCAAATGGTGAAGCTGAGCATTTTTATATTTAAGATACATTTACTAGTTAAGTGCAGAGTATTCCTGTTAATAATAGAAGCTAAACCATACCTGTCAAAATAAATGAATGAACAATTCACACTGCCTTACTCTGGTATTAATGTGTTTGTTTACTCAATTCTTGTTTAAGAAAAATGACTAATCTCAGTGGTTTATGGGAATGAGCAAAAACATCTGTTACATGACTCCAGAAGTTACTAGGTTTGCAGCTGGCAGCTCATGTACCAATTACAAAAATTTTAAAAAATCATGAAGATAAAAATCTACATTTTTTCATAATATTGTTGTAACTGTTTGGTTCAGGAATTTGGTGATCTAAAATACTAGATGTAAGAATGTGTTTTCTCTGAAGGCACTCTCTGCATTTGGTACTCATATGGGTTTAAAAGTAAAACAATAAGTCTGAACACCCTTCAGTATCTCTGTTGCCTAATAATGTGTTCACAGACACAAAAAATGAGGCAAGGAATGAGTGGGTAAATTATCCAAATAACTAACAGCCTGTAGAAAAAGGCATTGAGTCCAGGCTGCATTGATTTCTGCAGGTACCTCACTTTTTGCTTCTCTATTAAAAACTGGTGTGTTCAGCAACGCAGTGAGTTGGAAGAGGCATTCATTATAGAACTGCATTATATGGTACTGTCTTAAATCTACTTAAAGTTTTTGTGACAGTGTCATTCTGCAGTTATGCAATCCTTCAAACTGGTATCTGATGTGTTGGTGATCTTGATGCAATTTTAGACTCAATAGTAAACTAAAAAGAAAATTACCATTTACAAACAGTGCACTCTTAAATGGCTACTGCCATATTTAAACAAAAAAGTTAATTTCAAACCATCAGTTTAAAATAATGATGATGGTAGACTTTAAAATCTCATTCCTTATAAGTGTTTTTTGCTCCGTTTCAACTACACGGGATATTTTTATGTACTGGGAGTTATTTTTTTCTGCTTTAAAAATATCCTAATATTTTACTTTGATGATCAGTTCATTGTGCTCAGTGACTTAAACAGTCTCCATTCTGACTCTCTTGTCATAGTAGAGTCTGTGATTTATCTGTTTTCATATCCCTAAAGATACAGCCTTAACTGAGTGGTCCCTTGCATAATCAGACTGGCTTGGAGTTCACTAAACGTAATCTTACACTGTTTATCTCAATTAATCTTGCAGACTGTGGCTAATCACACCCCCACCGGGCAGGCTCACATATCTCACCAAGCTGGATTATTAAAATCCATATTTCACGTTAACAGCCATGTGTGTGAGATTAGTTTCTAAGTAGTAATGCACCTGCCATAAATACCTCATATCTGGTATCTTCTGAAATACTGCTGCTGTCAAAAATGAAAAAGCATGATGTGCATTCAAAACTAGTTTACGTTTCTTTTTTATGGGAAGGTGATTTTTTTCTTGATTCCTTTGCTTTGTTCTGATATATCTGAAAATCTATACAGCACAGACTGTAATGAAGACAATTGGGGAAAAGATATATTCTGGAAGGACTGATAGAAGAATATGATTATATTAACTTTATTCATTTTTTATCTTTTCAAGTAAAAGCTTTCAAATAAAAACTGAAATAATTTAGGTTCATACCATTAGACATACATTAAGGGCTAAATTCCATTTTACAGCAAAACTTTTTAAATCTGGAGTAACTCCAGTAAGCTCATTTGGTCTAGAAATTGCCTTAGCATTGTCATTTTGCTAATTACATCCTGGGATAAAACACTTTCCATCCGATCAGTAGACTATAAGCAGATGATCCAGACACTGAATCCTGGAGTTTCAAGTCTCTTGGGTCTGTGAAGGCAACTGATGCTATACTTCAAGCTCAGTACTTTAAAAAGGAATAATTTCTGTTTAACTCCCTGTTTTCCTCAATGCAATTGCTGCACTAATGCCTGGGATTTGCAATAAAGACCAAGCAGACTCTTTCTCTTAACACTGCTTAAAAGATACCTTTGTTTTAACGGGACATAAGAAGAGTTAAAAATGTACAGTTAAAAGCAAGAAAGCTTTGAACATAATTGTCAAATGTGATGTTTTATTAAAGGAAATAAAATAAATTAGCTTGTTTATTATTTTCCTGATGCAGTGCTCTTTAATTTAACTCCTCATTCCTGTGGGAGTGTGTCAAGGTCTCTCTGCATTCAGACAAGTACTGTTTGTCTCACAGCTGTCTGGCAAAGACATTTCAGGCTGACTCTTGGGATTGATGGGCACCGTCCCTGCCTTTTCACAACTTTCCAGGCTTCCTGTCAGGTGAATGCTTGAAAAGCCCCTGCTTGGAGCTCACAGATTCTTGACAGAAAAAAAACGCTCTTCTGGTGATTTACAGCCTGATTGCTCCATCTTTTCTAATAAGCAAAAACTGGTTTAGAGCAGCTTCATTTCACTGGCGTGTTCATTGATCAGTGCTGGTGTGCAGTCCTTGGAATTTTGATGCCTGGAAGAGGTAGGGAGGCAGTGGAGAAGGAGAGCGGCTAGATACTCCAATCATAATCTGGAGTCTTGTTCAGGACCATATAATAAAATCATAAATTTACCAAAACATGTCAGGCTGTATCCGTAGACTCTTCAAACCAAATTTATGCAGAATTTTCCTGTAAGATATCCGATTCCATTGTAGATGTAAAATGACAAAAAACATAGTCCAAAAGTTTCTGTTTACAGTGCTTTCAAATGTCTACAAGGTCTATCTATTACTAAATAACCATGCTAAAATAATTTTGAAGATTTTAAAATTACTGTAAGAATGAGATTATTGCAAGACAGGAGAAAAATAAATGATTGTTTAAAAATTCAGTACCAGCTGATGATCATGCATATATTCAGCAGCATGATTTCAAAGGTATAGTTCAAATATGGTGGGAGTAGGAAAAATGGTGGATGTAAAGGAAAAGTTATTGGAAAATGACACTTGCTTATGCATTACACATGCCTAACTCAGAAAAAGCAGCTGATTGTGCCATATATTACATATGTCACAGCTGCAATTTTGAAGTTGCATTTCAAAGCGTTTGCTCCCTCTTGAGTTCTCTGTAACAGTAATGGTCATTTTTTAACTTTGCGAAACACTTTTTTATTTTTATAGTACAAGTCCATCACAAGCTGAAAGTTATTTGTATTTATTGTTGCTTATCTTTTGCAAACCTTCATATGAAGTCATATCAGTCACAAATTGCTGTTAATGTTTTCAAGCACATCGCAGAAAGTGGCAAAATGCAGCAAGACAAATCAGACACCATGCTTCTGGGTAACTGCAGAACACCCTTCAGAGACACACAAACAAGAATAAGAAATATGCTTCAAGTCCTGAGGTCAAATGCTTTACCTAAGAGGTACATTAATCCTCTGGAGAAGTGCTGCTTTGAGAGTTTAATTTCTTGTAGGCAATAAAAATGGGGAAAACCAAAACCAGCAAAAGCCATCCAACCTTATGAATCCACTGACATAAAATACCAGAGGGGTTTAATATTGTCAATAATATTGCAGTTCCTAGGAGCTTGTTGTGTTGGGCATTTTACAAATTCAGAACAAATAACTCCTGTGAGGAATTTATCAACCCAAAATCTGTGGTCAGCAGGAGAGCAGACCAACTGCCTAATGCAATCAAGAACAATAATTGAGAACAATGTGCTTCATTATCACATAGGGTTTTCAGGTCTGGACATAAGTAACTGAAACCACATCTTTATAATTTTTATACAAAAATTATACTAGCCAGCTAGACAGCTCTTTCCATTTCTCTATACTATATCTTTCAAGTTATTCTTTGATTACTTTTCGATATTTAAGATCCGAAATACACTGTGGTGATGTTGCAAGCTGTTAGGACTCATTTTAGGTAGAGTAGGTCACAGCAAGGTAATTGGCCACTCCTGAACAAATAGGTGCATGTGGTGATATTTGCATAAACGACTAGACTGATATTGATGCTAAAAACATTTTTAATCTTAGCTGCCATTAATGACTATGTTGAATTGCACTTAAAGGTGATCTTGTTTCCTTCTATAACAGTTTTTGGATGTTTGGTTGCAGAGAGTTGACCACAAAAATCCTGTGGGTTTGATACCATCCTACCTGCAGAGCATGATAAATTATGTTATTAGTATCAAATCACTGTTAACCACTGTTTGAAGCAGGGAAAAATAGTACTTTAAAGTTTTAAATTTCAAAAATTTTAATTATTTAAAGTCTTTTCATATACTGACTGCCTTAATTTGCATGAAATATGTGAAGACTTCTGGTACTTGCTTCAATGTACTGCATTCATTTGCTTCAAATTACATATACGGCAACTTAATCAAACTAAACAATCTGCAGAACAATTATATTTCTAAATATGCACTATTTAATCGTCAAGAAAACAGTACTCAGCATAAGAGGGGATGCTTCTGCCTGGGGAAGAAAGGGATGAATTTGAAGAGTGTTTATTCACCAGCAAAATGTTTTTACCCAAAACACTTTCTGAATGCCTTATAAGCCACTTGCAAGTAACAGTTTTAACTTGGACTTTTAAAATATAGATCGTCTGGCTTTACCTGGAGATAGAGGAAAGAGGATTAGATGTGCTAAAGGTTTGCAACAAGGAAGCAGAAATCAATGTTATGGTAAGCCCCAAAACCACCTACAAAAACTGTCAAAAACTGCCACTCAAATCTGTACAGAAAAATAGATTTCCCATTATGAGGGAACTTGCAGAAAAAACACTGGAATGTTACTGTTTTTTTGCTCTTAAACTGTTGATTTCTATAAAGAAAATTAAGTGAAGGTGTAAAAACACAAATAAATTCAGAGTTCCTTGAATAAGTGGATAAGTTGGTTTCTAAAAGAATCCAATGTATTTCCACATTAATGCCATTACCAAGAAGCTTTCTTTTCTCTCCTCTGCCTGAAGAATTCTCAATTAATTAGCTAGAGAAGATTTGATCAGGAAACCTGAGGGAACTAGTCCTGAGAACATTCTGTGCCTCATGTATAGGTTATCTGGCTAAATGGGAGGATCAATTTCCATACTCAAATCTGAGTCAAAAAATCAGGAAATTTGAAACTATTAATCTTATTCACAGGTAGCTTTGTCTTCTCCTCAAATCCAGAATCCTGCCCGCTTAAAACTTTTTATCAAAGCGTGCCAGCAGCTCTGGCCTTTTCTTTACATCACCACTTCATAAAAGATAATGCAGAATTTTCTGTTGTCTTTTCCATGTCAGCCTACTAACCACTAGTACTGTTCAAAAAGCTGAGTCCACAGAACACACACCTGCATGATTTCTGATCTTGATTTGCTGTGCCAGTTGTTCTCTTGTCCTGGGATTAAAATATCGAATGCTATGTTATTTTAATAAAAGCTGAGGTGACAAAGCGAGCACCTGTGTTTTTGCTCACTCCACCTGCTGGCTCTGGTACTCTGCTGTCTTATCTCACTGCAGCAGCAAAACCCATGTGGCCACCATTAGTGAAAGTACTGTCTACTCCATACAGGTTTAAATGTTATTCTTTATTTGAGGAGAAAAAAAAAGTTCAAAAACATTGAATTCAGACAGCTGTTTTTACAAATTATTTTTGTATTCTAAACAATTTTATACTTGATCTTCCTCTTTCAGGTCATGAAAGGATAACCTACTGATGTAAATGAGGATAAATCTTGGTAATACCAGAAGAAATATCAGACTATATTTAAGAAAAAAAAAAAAAAATCCCCTCTGTCCAGTTGCTATAGAAGATAAAATTATTATTTTCTCCAGAACTCCTAAGAATGTGATTATTTGAAATAAGGTTTAGAATAACTGCTAAAGAAATGCCCCATGTGTAATTTTATCAATGGCTGTAAATGAATGTGAGCAGAAAGCAGATTTGGTAGTAAAGCATGACTGGTGCTGCAAACAGTAAAGTTAAATATCATCAAAGAATCAAAGGATCATGGCATCATTAAGACATCCTAAAAGAGATCTCAGGAAGTCTCATCCAATCTCCTGCTCAGAGCAGGGCCAGCTCTAGGCACAAACCAGGTTACTCAGGACATTTTATCTAGCCAGGTTTTCACAGCCTTCAGTGACAGTGACTCCACAGGATTTTTGTCCAAGCTGTGTCACTGCTGGACCTTCCTCACTGGGAACAAATTGCTCCCTATATCCAGTCTGAACTTCTGTTTTATCAGTCTGTGTCTACTTTATTTCACCCTCCCCGCCAACCCACTCCCTCATAACCTTAGACTCTGCATTTTACTATGAATATTGAAGAAGTTATTTGGGTTTATGCATATTAAATATACATTAAACAGAGTAGTATGAGGTAACATGGCTTATATATTTGGTACCGAGGAAAAAATGAGATCTGCTGTGTGCTTCAAGGAACTGCATTTTCATAGTGTAATGCTACAGACATTTCTGAATCCCCACAGACCATCTTTAAATATTTTTCTGTTTAGATTTTTCTTGGTCTTACAGGACCTGTCAAAATTATGTAGTATGTATAAGTCTTGCTGTTCCATAGACTTTAATAAAATTCACATTACACACTATGCTCTGCTTTTGCTTTTAAAAGGAAGACAAAGTTCACCAAAAGTATTTTAACATTACCCCTTTTTTTCTGTTATTATAGACATTATATAATATCTTAATGGTTTATATTAACATCCAAATGCTATAGTCTCTGGAAATATCAAAAAAGTGAATATATATTATTCTCTAAGATGGTCTGGTGTGATGTATACTACTAAAGCATTTTTTAGTTTTATGGAGAGGCAACTTCTTAACTGACTTGCTTTTTTTATCATGGCTAAAATAATATAATTAGAATCCCATAAACCTTACTGGCATAAATCTTTTATTAAATTTGAGATAACTGTTCTACTTTAAGAGAAATTAAAATATTTTTAAAATCAAATATATTAAAAATCAACATATCTTTTAAAATCATATGAGAAACACAGAGTTAAAGACACAGTAAAGGCAAAAATACTCAAAAAACAACAAAAACCAAAACCAAACAAAAACCCCAATCCAACCCTAACCAAAAATACACAAAAAACCTCTCATGTTTTGCTTCTAATTTTAGAATTAGATATATTATGTGGAATTTGTTTTACCTGTCTTTAGGTTTCTGCTTCTGAACTAGTGTGGTGGTTTGTAGTCATACTCATAATTTTGTGAAGAGAAGAACTTTATGAATAAAATTCACCACTTCAGTGGGAGATTAATGATGCACTTCTCCTCAGATTTATTTTCTTTCACTCTATAAAATGTCTTTGAGTGATTTGCTTGATGTAGACACCTGCACTTGACTGTGTGGATCCCATCCCCACTGCCTTTATACTATAGGAGTCATGTGCTGTCGGTTCCAATGTTTTTAATATTTTAATGTTACGTGGCATTCACTGTTTATCCTGAAATGTAGTTTTAAAAATTCACACATTGCGCATTGCAGGTAGCATTAGTCTCCTGAAAAAGTAAATAGAGATCTGAAGATGCTTATAAGGGTATAATTTTGATCAAAGAATATAATAATGGAGAAAAATTAGTAATTTCTTCTTTTGTAGTTCTTTAATAGGTTTAAAATAAAAATAGAGAATTAGCGATTATATTTTCTCAGTTTATAATTTAATTTTAACCATATATTTTCTAACCATCTACTTTCTAACCCTGACTGTAAGAAATCCTTATGTTGTAACTATGCTTCAGTGAGGTTTTTCTTATTTTCTCCCTGAAGTTTTTGTAAGGTGAAAGATGAGAATTTTGTACATTTCTCTGGTATTCATATAAGTGAGGCAAAATTTTCCAGTACCAGATCTGCCATTATCCACAGGAAATTCACTGTGCCTTGTATGATAACACATTTCTGTTTTGGAAGCATCATATTTCTGTTTAAACTGTTGCATGCCAACCAGTTAGACGGTCACAGGAACAGAATCTACAACAAAAGACTAAGTCTATAGTTTGATATCTGAACATTATTGCTAGCATTTCATGTATACATTTGTACCCAAAATTATTAATGTGCTTCACAAATAAAAGTATTTGAATTGAATATTTCTGTTACCCATTTAGTTCATAGTTACTAGCAAAAGTATATGAATTAAGGTTTAGGACCCTGGGAATTTTTATCCTATTTGATGGTTTTTAAAGTTTTATTAACTGGTAATTAGCTACAATTTATTGTTATTTGAAGGTGATTCATTTGAAGGTGAAATCTGGGACATATATAAATGAGGGGAAGACTGAAGTGAAAAGTATTTGCAGTCTACAGTTGGAAGAAAAAAATTCTTTTAGAAAAGTGGCAATTTGCCAGCTGCTCTGATAATGGCTGGTAATTAATTTCAGCAGCAGGCTGCACACCTGCTTCAGAAAGTCTAAGGGTGTAAATCATTATCCCCTGCACTCTCAAGATTTTAATTTTTTTTTTTTT
>VRYO01002772.1:14665897-14710769 GCA_009812075.1 Sialia sialis
ACATAAATTGACAGGCAATCAATTATTTAAGTTTCAGGTAACTATCTCAAGCCGTTTCTTCTAACTTTTTAACTAAAATCCTCATTCCTTTAAGATTGGTGTTTCAATATCAGTATTTAAGAAGTTATTTCAGAAAAAAATCTTCCCAATTGATGTAATTGCAATTTTTTTCACTTTGATAAGAGATCTTCTAATAAAGTAATACCTTAAAGAAAATGATTTTAAAAGTCCAGAATAAACAGGTGAACTGTGGGGGGAAAGTTGAGCAGTATGACACAAAACACTTTTTTTCATACAGCTGGAAACTGCTATATCCCTAGAAACATTTTCTTCAGAAAAATTGACCTCAGGTTTTTATTAACAGCTCCTTACATGATGACAGCCCTACTTGGTACAATTCATATCCTGAAAGGGAGAGTTTTCAGATTTATTTACTTCAAACTTTTTTTTTTTAATTTTATCTTTTCAAACTTGGACCTTTATTGCCACACCAAGCTCATAAAGCAAGTTCATAGGCATCCAAAACCTGACTTGAAGGAACAGTCCAGAGGAAATGAAAAAACATGTCCTGTGTTCTATTGGATTGTTACTCTTCATGGTGTTATTGGCAGCACACAATTTATTAAAGCATGAGAAATCTGGATTTCTACAGATAGAATTGAAGACCTACAGCATAACTGTAGAAGACAATGTCTGATTGTGTTAAAACAGTGGAGGAGAAAAAAAAAAAAAGAAAAAGATAAAAAAAGAAAAAAAATATTCTATGTTTCAGCAGTAAGTTTTTCCTTTATCTCATGAATGCTTGAAGAAATATCAACAGCTTGCTTCTGAGCAGTTTATGATGCCTTCATATGTCCTATAAAAATGGGACAGCTTTCCATAAATTCCCTCCATGTCATCTTGGCCCTCAATTTTTGTTTGGGATCAGTGTATTCTCAAGCAAAATTAGAATTTATGCTTGGCTCTCCTGGAAGTCTGAGTTAGTCAATAGTGTCCTGCATGATTCTTCTTTGGGATCTGCCCATCTAATCAGAGATCTTTGAATCTTTGACCATCTTCTTTTCTACAATCACAGAATGATTTTTGTTGAGAAGTACTTTTAAAGATCATCCAGTTCCAATGCTACTGCCTCAGGATTTTGTTATAATGATTTGGTCTGGAGAAAAGAGGTAGCAAAGAAGTTAGAAGAACAGAGACAGGCTTTGTAAGCTCTACAGAAGTTCCCAGTGAAGGTCATTGTTGGGCATTTGTGCTCTCAATCAACTCAGTAGTCGCATGGTGGATGCAAGCTCAGCTGTCTCAGTGTAACTAACAATAACCAGAAATCTTTGCAAAGAGGTTTTTCAAAGAAAAGGTGGTGGAAAATCTTACTAGAAATACAGCAGTGTACACAAGCAAGAGACCTTTTCTTCTGCGATCTCTATGTGGAAAAATTGGTGTTGTCTTCCAAACAGACAGATATTTCTGTTTTGGGACCTTTGAACATTTACACAGCCCATAGGTAAATTTCAGAATTGTCACCATCGCCCTGTGTATTCAGATTTCAAAATTTTGCAAACTCCCTTGGAAAAAGATTTTCACTCAAAGGTCAATCAATGTTTTAAATTACTAAGCACAAGAGAATTGGTGTTATTTTTTTAGTCTGAACTATGTATTTTTAGAGGTTAAAGTAATAGCAGCAGCTGATATTTATTTTTTGCTCTGTTAGTGAGTGCTCATCAATAACCTAATGGCCTTATCTGATTCTACAAAAAAAGCAGGTGTTTTGGCGGAGTACCACACAGTATATCTGCTGGTGTAGGGTTTTGATACTTTTTAGAATTATTTAACTCATCTATATTCATGGTTTGGGTGCAATCTTGTTCATATAATTCTTTAACACTAGGGATACTATGCTGGTGACTGTGTATTTTGTTTCTGTTTCTATTGCCAGTTAAAGGAAAGCTACAAATGTAACCAGACAGATTTTCATCTTTATTGCAACTATCATCAATATACTGTGATTCTTTTAACTTCTCTGCTTTCACTGTATCAGATTTTCTGATTCTGTTAATGCCTAAAAAAAAAATGCCCTTCTGCTCTACTCCACTGGCAGGAATAAAGTGATTGTGAATTGCAGAGGGGAAAGACACAGCTGAGCCACTTTCATTTTCTTCTTAAGTCTATGTATCTTCCATAACCTAAAATTTGACAGTTTCTCTCCTGTACTTATTTATTCTCTTTCTTTTCTTGGTTCCAATGCTGTTTGGTGTCGTCATCTACAGAAAATGTGAGAAGATTAAAAAAAAATGAAAGTACTATCAGATTTTAAAATCCTGCAGAGATTTGCCTTTGTATATGGTTCCAATGGCTAATAATGAGCATAAACATAAGAAACTCTCCCATTTTAAAAAGTTGTATTTTCAACTCTCTGAGCTTAGGCAGAGTGAAGAAGATTTTTCAGTTTCAGAAGGCCTTCTCACTTTTTCCTTTGAAGAAATAGTGGAGATTGAAACAGTTGGATAAATGTAAACCTCATTAAACACCACAAGAATTGAATGAACATCCTTGATTCTACTGCCTAGAGGATCAGACCACAAAGTTGATTCTCACTAACTTTCTGCATCCCAGAAGTTCCTTGACAGAAGACAAAGAATGGAGAAAGAGGAAATCCAGCATCAGTTGCTCTCAAAAGACATTTGAAAGAAATAGCCTTTCCCTGCTGCCACCTACCAAAGCTTTCAGAAATTCAATTTGCATTCTATGTTGACAGCTAAAAAATACAAGCATAGAAATATCTGACCCACACAGATCCCATACAGCAGCAAGAATAAGAGCTTTGGGTCTCTTTGAAAGAACCTCTCAAAGGTGTTAGATTGGAAGAAGGGAAGCAAAAAGGTTCAGGCTTGGGAGAAATGAGAGAGCCAGTTGCCAGTTGCATGCTCTAAAATTTATCTGTTTAACTTCCCTCCCTCTAGAGGAGATTACAAAAATGTGAACAAATGAATAATAAAATACCAAATTTTTTTGTTCATCTTCATGGAAGGCCTTAGGGAGATCATTCTTAGGACCTAGTTCTACCCATTTATACACAAGGGATGTAAAATTAACTAAAAAGACATGAGGAAAAAAAAATATTTTAATCTTTCCGCATGTGTCTTTATAGTATTTTCCTGTAGAACAGGAGTGCCAGCAGCTCAAGCAGAGTTTAAGAATCAAATATTAGAAGAGTAACTGTCCAAAATGTAAACAGACAAGAATAAAATTTTAAAAGTATGTCTAGGAACTGCCTGTATGTCTGATGCAGGCCAACTTAGTAATTTAAAACATTGCTTGACCTTTGACTGAAAATCTTTTTCTAAGGGAATTTGCAAAATTTTGAAATCTGAATACATAGGGTGATGGTGGCAGTTCTGAAATTTACCTATGGGCTGTGTAAATGTTCAAAGGTCCCAAAACAGAAATCTGTCTGCTTAGCAGACACACAAATTATCCACATGTAATTATCCACATCTTATAAGCACACTCTAGAAATATAGGTTTTTCTTGCTAAAATTAGGGTTAAAAGTGTCAGAATTATGCCCTAGGTGGCCCGTGTGTACACTGTGGTAGAGTTTCTATCGTCACAGATTTGTAGACTGCAGTCTGAAATCAAATAAAAGAGATTTACATGAAGTTGACTTCCTTGACTAATTAGGTCCACATGAAATTCAACCTGCTTTGGAGATAAATAGATGTGGGCACAAAGCTAAGAAAGGTTTTATTATGTCATTGCACAGTTGAATTTCCCCTATGCTTCATTGGAAGTTATTGTAACTTTCTTCCCTCCAGCTACTTTTCATCCAAACTGGGTAGAAATACTTTAGCTCTAGAAATCATGTGTCTAGAAATGAGTCTCAAATTATGCCCTCCCTACATGTGACTGATAGGTCTTGTCTGACTCTGCTTTGCACTAGCTGAAACCTCCCAGAATAAAAGTTCTCTAGACTTTATTCTTTCAAAGTAAGAGAAATTTCAGGTAAGCAGAGATATTTCTCTATGATGATTGACATTCATTGTCATTTAGATATGCAAAACCGTATATGGGAACATAAAACCCTCAGAATCCAAATTCCCTTGAAATGACAAGGCTTACTGATTCACTATCTTTTCTTTATGGAGAGGATTTTGAAATGAAGGCTATAACCTCAGGCTTCCAAACAAACACATTAACTGTGTTTACAGTAAAGTTCCATATACCAAATAGACATAAATAATAATAAATAAATCTTTCTGTTCCATGTTATTCATACTTAATAATTTACTTGTGCATATATATATACTATATATATATGACAAGAAATCAGGTTGCAATGAAAAGAACTATTACAAATTCTCTTGGAAAGATATCTACATTTTAGTAAACTTTGATTGTTTCCAAAATCTTCTTTATTTAAAAATTCCAGCTATATTTCGTGTCTGTATATTTGAAACTACTTTTGAAGTGGACATCAGCTATAGATCCAGAACAATTCAAGACATGATAAGTCTTTTCTTGCTGTTGCCTATGTGTACTTCTCTAAGTCCTTCACAAAATAATGTTCCTTTGAAATGTAATTCTGATTGCTTTCAAAAGTCCTCTGTGGTAACTTCTAAACTGGCTTTTTTCTGCTATATTTTGCATTTTCATTGCTTATTTCCTTGATGTAGATACAGAGGCCAAGCGTGCCTGTCATGCTGTTTCAGTGCTGGCCCAGCTGCAGTAAAATTTCTGCTATAGTGCCAATGCTTACAGATGATTTTTTTTTACATCTTTTTCTATTGCATTTATAGGTTTTATTAGAATTCTGCGTTAAAATATACAATACTGTTATTTGCTAAGTTAATTTTATTTTTAGACATTTTGTTGCTGTCAGTAATAAGAAAACATGTTTTTTTTCCAATTTCATAAATATCTTATAATGTATTTCTTCTTCTTAATTCCTAACTGTAATTCTTCAGGATGACTTTCTTGAAACATGAGGCAAAAAACTCTTAATAATTCCTATGGAGCTGTAACAAATCATTGACTAGTCTACACACAGGTGTGTGGCTGCCCACTGCTGGATGGAATGATGTTACAGGACACTTCCTTGCATTATGATATTGTCATATCATTTTGAATGTGGCTCTCCATTTGAGAATGCAAACCTCCATTCGCCTTCAAATATCCTGTAGAACAAAATTTTGATGTTTCTCTGTAATACTGAGATCTTTTACTTGTATGTATAATATGTAAAGCAGTTATAAGCTACCAACTTTTTACATGTAACACATAAGATTTTCCCTCTTTTATGTTAACTATCATTCTTAGTCACTGGATATTTATATAATACCTTGTTCAGTTTGCTCAAATATACTAGGCTTTTTATAATATGTATATACAAATACAATAACTACAAATTACCATAACTATATATGGCACCTATATCTTATTGACATTTTTGACACCTATAAAATAGAACCTTCCATTTTCTAAATGTTATTGAAAAGGTAACAAATAGCCCCTCATCCATAAAACCTGTTCCTAAACTTGAAAATTAAAGTCTTCCTTTCAAAAGCTTAGGAAACCACCAGCTAGCTCATTATTAAACTGCACTTATCACTTTTTCTGTGTGACAAAACAATTGCATTAGGAAATTATATTAGTTCTTCTATTATTATCTTGAAATAATTCACTCTTTCTTGGAGATCGTCTGTACAGCCTCTCTTTTTCTTCATTGTAAAGAACAGCTCAAGTCTGTCCTTCAAGGAGCTACTGGTCTGTCTCAGTGGCTGCATTCCTTTGACGGTTTTCCTTTCAAATTGCAAACACTTCACTGGGGATGCCAGGGTCACCACCAAAACAGGCTTGCAGCTGGAAATGCACACAAGCAGTTACCAGATCTGTGGTTAAAACCAACTATAGAAGAATGTAAAGAAGACTGAAGAATTACATGAAGACACTGTGGGATGTTCATACCATGCAGATGTGTCTGTGTTACAGATTCACCCTAGGAGAGTACAAATCCCTGCACAGTGCCCTCTATTTATTTTGTTGCAAATCCTGGAATAGTTTTTTTAATGTTTTGAAGAGTTTATGTCTTTAATTTCTAGTGGTACCTCTCAGGCAAGAAGACAAGACACATTTTGGTATTTACAAATGGCACCAGTGTTTCCTTGCAAGAGGACAGAGGAACAATGTCCATCATAATGGGGAGGGGATTTAAAAAAAAATTATTTTCTTTATTATTTTTAAAAACAGTTCAGAAGTAACATAAAATACTACCTCCTTAACAATCTGTAGACCTAGGTGCCACTTTAAATATTAAAAAATATTTAGGAATTGTTCTGCAAATCTATTTGTCCAGAACATGAGAATGAATTCCACTCAAAGTGTGTAAGAGTTGTTTAATTGCTAGCAATAGTTGTTTACACTGACAGTACATCCAGTGATTAATTCACGGGATTCCTAAGGGAAGACTGAGCCACAAAAAGGTCTCAAAGATGCAAGGCAGGGTGGAGAGTGCACTGTAAAATATTTAGCAAACATTAAAGCAAACCACAAAGAACTACAGAGGGAGCCAAGGGAAGGGAAGAATATATTATCTGACCCCACCCCAAAAAAACTCTTTTAACTTGGAGATAGATGTTTTAAAGGGGATGGAAGACTGTGTTTCCAGTGGGCACATAAACACACCAAATTGGGATAATATGTAAGGATGTGTATCACAAGGAACAAAAAAACTTACATTGCATTGTTTCCTTTGCTAATTGATTGATTGCTTAATTGATTATTAGGATTTTGACTGCTTGATGATGGTATTAATAAATCAGTCATTATTTTATATTTTATGTTTACATTTTATATTAAAATAGTCAGTTACAAATTCCTTCTTTGCTGTGGAATGATCTATTATTTTTCCCCTAACACTGATATGCATATCATTGTAGGAAGGAAAAGATATAAATAAGGATTTCTCTCATCTAATTACTTCAATTGATTTGTGCTGAAATAGTTGACCTTTAGTACTAGGTTCTCCCTTCACATTCAGAATTGACAGCTCACTCTGATGATAATCAGCCACTGGGAAAATAAGTTAAGATTTCATTTAAAAGCATGCAGTGTAGGCTAATCTATGGATCTCACATTAGTAATGCTCTGTGCTTCCCTGCTAGAGAATATTTACCATGTTTGGGCTGAAAAATATTATATGGAAAGCACCTGAAGAAGTACTACAGTGCAGTATATCTAAAGTTTGACAAACCAAACCAAAATAGGAGTCTTAGAGCACATGTTCATGCATGTCAACAAATTACACGTAGTCAATAGCACCCGTCTTTCAAGCCAAAGATCACAAGGTATTTAAAATAAGGTAATTCTTGCATTGTATTTCTTGGCTGGCACAAGAGTGATTGCGCCCTCAGCTATTTACATTGTTTGCTGTAAATCTTATTTTTCAGGAAAACCTGGCCTAAAACTCCTTTTTATTAGACAGACAGGCAGAAATTATCCACACTTTGGTAAAGTGTCAGACACATTTTTGGTCTTTGAGTGCAAAAAACAGAAGTAATAAATGCTGAACTAGATGAAATCTGCAAATTAATAAGGGTCTGTTCCTATTCTTTGGAGTTCAATTTTTCCTCAATAACATCATTAGAAAAGTCTTCAAAATGTTTTATATTTTTTTTACTTCTAAAGAGCACTTTTCATTAAATGACTTCAGTGAATTTCAAAAAAAGTAGCAAAGCACTCACTGAACATAACAACAGTGTTTGAAGCCTTTGCTATTGTAGAAACTCATCCTAGATCATTTTATTCTGTGAATTACATTAGCATGCTTTAAAAGAGACAACATTAAGTGCTTCAATAGAAAAAATATGACAATAAACTCAAAGCACTTTTCTCAGTTCAAAACCACTTTACTTTGGACAAATGTTGTTCCATATTATTACTTTTATTATTTGTATTACTGCAGTCGGAAGCATTCTCTAGCAGAAGGTATTCTGTATTAAAGTACGTGTTGGTTGCTCTGGTGTATGTCATGTGTTGTATGCAAAGTGGGAATAATTGGGCAAATATTGAATAATCTATTTGCTGAATTATGAGTATGAAGTGGAAGTAAGATGAAAAATAAATTGTTTTTTGAGTAGGAAAAGAAGCAATGAATATCTCTACAAAAGCATCTTTATATTATTCAAAATAATTCCTCATAAAAATTCATGACATTTAAATTAGCTCTAACAGTGTAATATTCCAAAGATGTTGATTCAATTTCTAATAGCCGCTGGAAATATTCTTTACTATCTCTCAGCCAATGTTTTAACTCTTCAAATCACTTCGCCTTTGTTATTTTAAAGGAAAATAAAATACATCCGTAATTATTTTTTCCCCATGTCTGCCTATGATAGTCTATATTCTTACATGCCTTGTACAACCAGATTTCTAAGAAAAAGAAAAATTCTATAAAGTGAGAGGCTACTGCACTTTTCCCAGTTAAATTATCATGTTTCTTCCTTGAACAGCAGTGCACTGAAAAGCTCAACAGAAATTTTTGGATTAAAGGTTCACTTATTTTTGCCAAAGATCTCACAAAAATATGTTTTTCCCCAAAGAATTACCACCTTGAATATATAACTTTTCTCTCTTTCTCATTCTGTCATATCTGTGATGAAAAGGGCTGATGAAGAGTGCCAACTTTTTTTCTTGAGAACTTCCAGCTCCTAAGTCATCTCCTACTGCTTCCTTGGAAAACAATTAAAATTTCTTGATTTTTTACTCCTTTGCAGAAGAAAAAAATATTTTCAGCAGAAAAGACACAAATTAAGATTGTTTGATTTATGATGAAAGAACAAGAGAAAAGGCGGTTTTGGGTGGACCTGAAAGGAAGAAGGCTGTAGCAAAATCAGGGTCGGCCACTACTCCCAGGCAACTAGTGACAGGACAAGTGGACATAATGACAAGCTTCACCAGAGAATGTTCAGATTGGACTTCGTGAAGAATCGCTTTGCTGGAAGTGTGGTTAAGCATTGGCATGGGATTCCTAGAGAGGTGGTGGAATCATTGTCTCTGGAGGTGTTCAAGAAATTACTAGATACATGACTTAGTGCAAGGGTCTAGTTCTTCTGATAGGTGAAATGTTGGAGTCAGTGATCTTGGAGATCTTTTCCAACCTTTATCAGTCTATAATTCTCTGACTAAGACAACTGAGATCTGAAAAATTGAAACTTTGACATCTTGGCTATTCATCTTGATTTCCTTTGCATTCTCTGGCAAGATGTAGCTGTTTATTGAGACTGCCTATCACACCACATGCCATTTTCCTCTTCCTTTCTACTGCCTGTAAAGTGAGCCCAGCCTCGCTACCTTACATGCAGACATCCAGAATCCAAATATTTAATGTTAGGTCTCCAGTGAAAATTTCCATCTCATGGTTTGTTTGATTTTGACAGTGCAGTGTCAAAGACAATGTCAATAGACAATGCAATGATATCACATTGTCTATTGTTTTGAGTGATAAGTGGATACAATAGTGGGATACTTTGGAATAAAATATCTCTCTCAGATAAACTTAACTACTACAGTGGGAAATGCACAAAGGATGACCAGATGAACTAACCAGGTCTTGAGAAATCTACTGGCTTCCACTTCGTTCTGGAGGCTTTTTTGTTTGACTTCGGTGTGTTGGCTTTTCGTTGAAGTTTTTTGGTGTGTGCTTTTGTTTTTGTTTTGGTGTTTTTCTGGGTCTAGGTGGGCTCTTTTTTGTTAGAGTTAAGACAATTTCATCAGAAAAACATCATTTATTCACATTTTGCTGTGTTTTAGTAGTGATCCTAGCTCTCATATTAGATGACCTGGGTGGACACCTTATCAACACAGCTTTTGCTTTTCTTGTATTTCTCTCCCAGGTTGTTGCCCAGCTACATGTCATTGAGTAGTCTAAGCAGAAACCAATGTGTATGCATAGAACAGGGCAGAAAGTATATTTCTGTTTAAAAACTTGAGGAGCAAAACTGATACAATCCCATTTGTAGAATGGATGCACGTATTTCCATAAGCTTAGAAGACTGAGAACTTCGACTGAAACAGTGTAATTAAAAGTTACAATGAAAAAAATTAGTTATAATTCTTAGTGGCATTTGATTAAACATGCTAGCTCGCAAAAATACACAAAGGAAGGTCACATTTGCAAGTATTATAAAACAGTCTACATTTTAATTAGATAGTTGAGAAATGTCAATGACTTAGTAACTGACCAGGAGTCACTTAGAGAAAAAAAAGGAAGAAAGGAAAACAAAACATCACACCAAAAGTCAGAATCCTTTACTCTCTATAAAGTTCAAACAATTCAAAGACAATTTTTAAAGAAATTTTGGGGTTGATTCTATGAATGTTCTTTGTTACTTTGCATTGTTTAAAGAAAGAAAGAATTTTGGTCAAATTACTGTGTACCATTGTTTGAGCTTTATTGAAGTATGCTATACCTCTTAAACTATAAAATATAACAGAGTAATATTTTTGGTTTGTATTTGTACCCATGGACTGTACCCAAGGAACTTGAGTAAACATTTGCTGTGTTGTGATCGCCTTTCCCTTACAATCACCTTTGTTCTCCCTCAAAAGCAAACATGAAATAAAGTTGAATTTAACCTGACATTGATATTAAAAATTACAGTAGTAAAATTATTTCACATTATTTTGGAATTCATATTTTTGTTTTCTTCTAAAAGCAAAATAACCCTCAGTAATCAGAGGAAGACAGGCTCTCTGCTACCTATGGCTCTGTTGTTTTCCTTGTTCTCTTGAGTCTGACCAATCTGACTGAAGAGCAGCATGTGCTGCAAATAATAAAAGATGCATGAATAATTTATTGAGTTAACGCAAATTCTTTAAAACATCACCAATACTATTTCACACCAGTTTGCTGTTTGAAAATGTGCACTGGAAATTAAAAAGAAATGGTCTATCTTAAAAGTGTCATGTTAAAATTACTAGAAATTTGGTTGTTCTAGTTAAAAGAAATATGAAGGCTAACCCAAATCACTGATTTTATTGTGGCTGGTTTCTAGTTGCTTACCATTTGGGCATATATTTTCTTTATCTGTGTCTTCTTGCAGCTGAAGGAACCTTTGCATGTTTCATCCCAAATACTTATCTCTCAAAATGAGGCTAGGGAAAACAATTTCATTGTGAAGCTTAAGTGCAGCAGCATTTTGAGAACTATCCATAGTAGTTTTGATGAAATTTCTCAAGGATTTTTAGGGTAGATGATAAAGTAAAAAAGCACATTAGAAAGTAATATCTATTCTCCAGCAGTTTAACCATGTACTTAAATAATGGAATATATACATTTATTCTCCCAAATCTCAGAAGTCTAATCCAAACCAAATTAAAGGAATAATTTTTCTGTAAATACTACTAAAATAAAAAATGTATTCTAATTAAGCCACTGTAACTAGGCATTTCAGAAGTCTAAATCTCTGAAGGTGAATGCTCGAATTAGGAAGTAGGTTTTGTTTTCAGGTAAGTGTGTTTTCTGCTGTAGCTGTCAGTTAGGATCACAGGCTACAGAATTTCAGTAAACAAAACAAGAAATATTTCCTTATGTATAATTTATTAACCATTTCCAGTTATGTTTTACAAGACAACCTTCACTCAGATACAACATCCCAGGGAGCATGACAGAGCAACTGAAGTCAGGGTGAAATTTCACATTGATTGCTAATCCCAGCCAAACAAAGCAACTGTACAATAGAAAGCCAGAAAAGAGATTATGTAACATTGTCATTACTGCAGGACCTTTTCACCATGTCAATTTACTTTTGTGTCCTTTCCTTCTCTTTGTCCCCATGGTATTTTGCATTCGTGACATCTGAGGTCTTGTCAGTTCTTTCATTCTTTGAAATTCTGAAATTACCACTAGAGTAGCATTCCCCACTCACTAGATAACAAAGAATTATAGATTTTTTATTTTGTTTTTTTAAGTGGGAGAAGAATTGCAGTCTTCTTAATGTGATGAGGCAGCACAGAACAACTTCATTTCACAAAATTGCCTACACAATATATTTCAGCAAAAAGAAGTTGTTAAAACTATTTCAGTGTTTTTGAATCCTATTTACTAAAGTGGCTCATTGTGTTACATACACAACCAAACAGAAGAGTCATAGCCAAAAAATGGCAAACATTACATGTTATGCAGATGTGAAGACATGTCTGGTTTTTAAATATTTATCACCAGAAGAGATGACAGCACAGTGATCTTATTTTCTTCAAGACACTTCCAATTGTCCTCCAAAAGACTTATTCCTTCATTGGCAGTCTGGATCCCTTTGCTCGCCTCCATCAATATATTTTTTGAATGTTCTTCTGACCTCCTTAATACTGTTGCATTTTCAGGACAACTGATTTGAATATTTCCACTTGTTTTGTTCCTGCAGGTCCTGAATTATAGTTTTTTAATCTATTATAATGTAATTTATTTCCTTTATATGGCATAATATATATGGCACTATACAGGGACTGAAAACTTGGGCACTATTCTATATTTGTAAATGCTGAAACTTTAAATACAGTCAGAAAAGGCAAAAAAGGGAACTTGAAGAGACAGCAGAAGAGATTACTCTAGCATATGTTTTTGGGAAAGACATTTGTGTATGCAGGTACTCTTGGACCATTTACCTAGTCTGATTTGCAGAATAGTGTTGAATTGAGAGGCATGCTTAGCTTCAGTCAGTGCTTCTGCATTGCACATACAAAATGACGGAAGTCTGTGAAGGAAAGATAGTGACCTGGCAGACATTTTCCCACTATGAGGTAGAAATATAAGGTCATAGAAATAAAATTAAAACCACTGAAAACTCATGTTTCCATGAGTAAGAAAGTAATGACCTTTTTTTTTTTTTTTTTTCTTTTTTCTTTTTTTTTTTTTTTTTTTTTTAGTTGTGGAGATGCTGCAGGGAAATTTTCTTAGAGCAATAAGCTGCTACCCAATACTTTTCAGAACCTGAGTGTCTCATCAAGCCTGACATGTTTCTGTCACTCCTTTTATAGATTAAATTTCCTACTTTTCTTTTGGAATGTGACAGATTTTGTCTCTATTCTATGTTCACCTCTTGTTGTTTTGGGTTTTTTTGGTTTTTTTCAGAATATTCAGAAGCTGTTCCTGGTCTCCCCACATCATATGCTGCTATCCTAAGAATCAAATCTGGTAGTTCATCTTTAGCCTCATTTAATTCAAAGAACAGACCACGATTAAGTAGTCCTTCATTAGGAAGTGTATCTTCACCAGGCTGGAGAGGAGCTGCACAACATTATCACTCCCCAACAAACCTCTACCACTTTTCAGAGACCTTCAAACATGATGGTAAGTGTAGCTTCCCTCTCTAAAACTTGGAAATATTTTTTAAAATCAGTGCATTTTTGTCAGCTTACTTCAGTTCTTCTAAGATATAATTTTGAGTTTTATTAGATCTCACAAGGTCAAAACGAGCTGCTTTCCTTTAGGTTCTTTGGAACAGCCTTAAACTCACCATTAATTTAATTATTCTTTCTAAGTTAAAATATCCTTTCTTAAAGATTCCTATGCAGAATGGTTTTATGCAGCTGTTTCTATATGAAAATAACAAACCAATGAGTTGAAATTCCATCACAGCAGGATTTCATCTAGTAGTAAAATCTAAGTCACTTTTTATACGTATTTTTTCCTCCTTGGAGTTTTTTATTTAATTATGAATGCCAGTAATATAAATTAAACATGAAGAGTAAATCTTATAAAACTACTTTTCCTCTAAATTATCTATTCTGTATAGTCAACTCTGGTATGCATGTATGCTTGGATAGAGTTTCTGGTGTGATATGGTGTCATTCACTCTAAATGCAATAATTCATAGTAACAATACATATCTTGCCATGGTTGGTTTCATTTTTAAAAGCCACATTTATAATGTCATTTCTATAGTGACAATAATTACTTGAATTACAGTCAAAAAAGACAGAAAGCCAAAAAAAAAAAGAAAGAAAGGAAGGAAGGGCAGGGTAGGGAGGGAGATATTAGAGGATATATAAGCATCTTAGTCTAAAGATGTAAAAGAGGAAAGAATTGTGATTAATAACTTGCATGTCAATAAAAATCATACAATATCATGAGTGTGATAACAGGTTACTTCTTCTCTCAGCAAAGTCTTATTTTTTTCCCCAGAAAATGTCTTGCATATATTGAAAATTAATGGTGTATGCATGTGGTTTTTTATAGAAAAATGGCTTATATACAAGCATAAATATGTTGCCTGAAAAAAGTTTTTTCTAGAAAATAAACAATTTGATCCTGTCTGAAGATAAATTCTGTTTCATACCATTTCTGGAATAGGGGCATGTTTCTACATTTGTCCTTCCACTGTAATACTCCTTAAAGCAGTGACTAGAGTGAAGTCTGTTTTTCCCCATTCACCAGACACTGATGGCTTCTCTCTGACAATTTTTTAAGGACAGGTTAAGAATAATGTCCACTATTCGAACTATAGTCTATTATCCTGATCTTCTACAGCGTGAATGTCTAAAGATTGAAGGAGAAAGCAAAAAATACAGACTATTTGAGTAATATAGTACAAGCTAGAACTAGGAATCCTGGACATTTCCAGAAAGCACAGTGAGATCATACTTCAGGGATGATCATTATACCATAGATATGATCTATGATTTAGGTCAGCAATCATGACTCTTCTCAAACACTGTGGCCACATTGTAGCTCAGCAGTTGAGATTCATCAGTTTTTCAGAAGAAAGTGAAAAACCACTTACTGGAGACAAAATTGTGAAAAGTCCATACCTCACAAAGCCTAATCAATAGAATATTTGACCAAGAAGAGAGGAACACTATCCTTCTAAAGACAACATAAAATAGTCTTAGGAGACTCATTTCACTTACAGATCTTGGTATATCCAGCTGTGTAGACACTTGTAGAAATAGATAAATCTGGGTCACGTGATTATATTTTAAAAGCCCTTGATTAATTGAAGTGCCTGCATACAAGCATAGGTATGATACAGGGTTTAGAAAAGATCAGCACATGACCAAGTAGGGTAATCTGCATCATCTAAGAGGCCTTGAATGCATCTGTATGGCAGCTGAATGTAACATACTGTTCAAACCTCTCTCAGTTCTGCCTGCATAAATATCTTTGATATTTAGAAACTAAGAATAAGTGACTATTTAAATTATCTGTCATTAAACTTACTTATATTAGTAATTATTTTTAATTTTATTTGTCCTCAATTTTTCTTTAAGTAAAGATATTCTAGTTTTCATCCTGTAACTGCTATGTGATGATAGAGTTAAGTGGTCATGTTTACCAGCCAAGGTTTCCTAAATGAGGAGATGCTACAGCATCCTGTGGTAATGAGACACCACTGCTTCAAGTGAGAGGATATTTCTAGGAGAAGAGGAAACATGCTTTATATTATTATAATGGAGAATTTGCATAATTCAAACATCTTATATATGGCATAAATTCAGGAGAGAATTTTGCTATAAAAACACCCAAAAATACTTTTATTAGCTGCTGAATTATACCACTTCTCAAATGATTTCTCAAATTATTTCCCAGCAGACATGCTCAAACACTTGACATGGCTTGTAAGAGAGGTCTTATACTGACTTGTTTCTATTTCATTTGCACTTCCAATCCAACCTGTGTTTCCTGATATCTTAAATTAAAATAACTATGCTCTAGCACACTGCTGACTTTAAACTATCTGGAATTATTTAGCGTAAACATGCATTTAAGGCAGTGTGGACCTTCTCTTCAAACTCTGTATCAACGTGTAAAGCCATGGCTAAAAATGTGAATAGAAAGTATGAATTATTCATTAAATGCTTTTGAAGAATCATAAAACTGCAAACTCTTATATTTTCTTACTGTTCCAAAAACTTTTGGAATTACTGTAGTAAAGATAATTGAACTTAACCTTGAATAAGGACTCTCTTTGTCCTTTCATCTTTGATTTGACACATTCTATAAGAAAATGAAGAACAGAGTCTTTGTCATAACTCAAAGTGTTTCGATCAATGAACCCCAAGATATGCAAGATCTGAACCTGATTTTTGTAAAATGAGAATTCCTGCTTCCCCACCATCTACTATATTCAGCATTTACCAGCCCGAATTATAGACACAAACTACTAATTTTTTTTCCATTGCTAAAAAATATTTGACAATGTTGATTCATATGGCATTCAGTTTAGGTATTATGAGCTAAATTTAGAACAGATTTATTAGTTTCAGACAACAGAACAGAGAAAGCATTTTCAAAAAACAGTAAAATCTTGTATCATCTTACTTAATAAGCAAACAAAAATGTTTAAGAAATGATAAATCTGAAATTATGAGAAAATAATTTAATCTTCTTTGAAGTATAAACTTAATAATGCATATACATTGCATGTGCAATGCTCCACCATGCAGCACACTAGAATCAATGTATGTACCTTGAGGCACATGTATCAGCCTCAGATTACCTCAAAAGGAGTCTCAAAGTTTCTCAGCTTTTACGTTGACTGAAACACAGTTAAAAAATTCAAATATTTTTTGGAAATGCCTATGTTGGTAAATATATATGTATATATGTATGAGATTTAATCATATCTTGATGAATTTTTGGGCTTCTTTTTTTGTTATACTAAATGAAATTTTGAAAATATGCGATATTTTGACATATAATGCTATTAAAATAAATAGTATTATTTATTTCTAAGTTGTATAGGTTAAAGATTATATCATAAGACCTATTTGTAAAATAAATACTAGCACTGAAGTTAATACATTTTTTCAGTATTTAAACTGAAAAATTTTGTTAAAAAAAAAAATCACAGTAGTTTCACGAATATAAGCCGCACCTTTTTCATTGAAGAATCCAGCTTACCCCAGTAGTGCGGCTTATATTCAGGTGCGGCTTATTTATGGACAATTCCAGGAGAATTGCCTAGGCGGAAGTACGAGACGCAAGGGGAACAGGTGTTCCCCGCCCCTCAGCTCCCGCCCCCACCGCTGCTGCCGCCCGCTGCCGATACCGGTCCCCCCCGCCGCCCGCGGGGCCGGCGCTCGGGGCTGCCGCCCCTCCCCGCCGCTGCCGCGTCCGCTGCTGCCCCTCCTCCCCGCCGCTGGTCCCCACTGCCGCCCGCGGGGCCGGCGCTCGCCGCCGCCGCTGCTGCTGGTCCCCGCCGCTGCCCGCGGGGCCGGCGCTCGGTGCCACTGTCGCTGCCGGCCTCCCCCACCGCCCGCGCGGCTGCTGCTCGGTGCCACCGCCCCTCCCCGCCACTTCCTTACATAATGTGTCTGCTGTTCTTCCCACCAGTAGCTCAGACTGAGAAGATAACTCCATGACTGATTAGCCCAATCATGTATCTTGGAGGGTACTTATTTAGCAAAAACATTATATAATAACCTCATTTCTTTTCTTCTTTAGAAGTATAGCACTTTAAATTATCGGATACTAAAAGTAATAGTTCCAGGGCAGCTCCAATGCAGCAGTTTGAATAGGGCCATATATCTTTCCTGCCCACCTCTTTGTTCCCAAGGTTCCAGGAATTAATTCATTTTCTCAGCATATTAATTGACCTGGAATTTTATCAACAGTGGTGGTAAGAAAGCAACTGTTGAGGAACTACACTATTTCAGTTACTATAGGATTTAAAGTACAGGAAATGTTATTCTCATCTGCAGTTAGTTGTTATGACGTCTGCATTGCTCAGCAAAAAGAACTAAAGAACATCTGATTTTTTTTCTTCATCAGTAACTGAGGGAGAGAATGAAAGTTTGAAAGAATGTCTGCAGATAAAAGAGAGAGAAACCACACTTTCACTATGGTCTGAGTTTCAGGATAGCAATTCCAGTTTATGGTCCCATGAGGATTTAAATACTTGGTACTAAGAGGTCAAATGTTCAAGAAATTTTCAGTGCAGAAGTGCTGTAAGGAGAACACTGGCACTCAGAGAATATCTGAAGCATTGTTCTGAAGAATATTTAAGAATTTAAAAATTCTTATATTTTGAATATTTTCCATATCTTTGCCTTTCTGGACCAGTTTAAATAGTAAATCCTAAGGAGAGCACTTAGTGTTTTTAATTGCCTAGGCTGAAAATGGGAACTCAAAACTGTAAGAGGACCACCAACTAGCTGTCGCACTGCTGGTTGCAGAGCACACCTGTGTTCTCAAGACTCTGTGGTAAATCCCTTTTTCTAAATAAGACAGCACTTAAAGCAGCCAGTATCCTGTATCTGATTTAGTAAAAGCCACCATGAGGAACAGAAATATTTCCCTTGAGAAATTTTAATAGTAAATTGAAATATATGCATGCTAACGTGTGTTGAATATTCGTTTTATTTTATGTTCCTGGTAAGTTAGAAAGAAAAAAATAAGGTGTAGAGCTCAAATCCTGCCATGGGCACTCACAAAGGAGTGCCCATTATGATTAATGATTAATGTGTTAGTCCTGCTTAACAGCATGGATCCCAGTTAGCTAAAACGTGGGTGCAAGGAAACATGATGTCTTTGATCCCTGAAGGCATCAGAAAACATACATGAGTATAAAAGAGAGTGTGTGTGTGTGAATATATAGCTTCTATATCCATATACACAAAGATATATACATAATATAGTAAGAAGATGGGGGCAATAAGGATAAGGCCCGAGATATTCCCAAAAAAAGACCACCCAAAGCAGAAGAACCAGCCAATGGCTCATGAATCAGAAAATTGTATTTCAAGGTCAGAAAGAGGGCTTGGGTCCCTCCACTCTCTGTGGGACCATGGCGTGCTGCAGACTGGGGCTGGAGATGTTTGTTTCACTAAGGTTGGTGGCTGAGGTCAAAAGCTGCAAAAATCTCTAAGTGGCTTAGAGAGAGGAGGAGAGGGTGCCATGGTCTGAGCCTAAAAAGAGCCTTGCTTCTTTTGCTTTTCTTTCCAGCAGTCCTAAACTGTGATATTATATTTTATCTACAGAGTTCCCTCCTAGGGAGAGGATAAAATCATTAATCTTCATTAATATACACCCTATCCATATGCCTACTAATCTGCATGAAATAACACTTAAATCTAAAGCCATGATTTAGATTTGTTATCCTTAATTAATTCTTGGTTTTGCTAAACTCTGGCTCAATGTCAGTTCTGTTTATTCACACCTACATTTATTAGTCTTTTCTTTGGTGCAATAAGCAGGTGACCAAAGTATAAGAAACAACTCACAGACTATATTTGTACCAATATTTTCCTGTCTTAAAGTAAGTTTTGCCAGCTGAATCTATTTCCCCCATGGCATTTTAAGATGCAGTTCTCAAAAATTATTACTGAACTTATTTTAACTTCAATAATACCAGTTCATATAAGAAATCACTTATTGTGATTTTCTGTTTGTTGTTTTGTTTTTTTTAATAATGCAGGTATTTGTTCCACAGCACACATTTCTGCCAACAAACCCAAGCAAAGCAATGCACCTACACAGTAATATAAATATGCAGAACAGCAATCCATACTCCTTACAAGTCCTACAAGTAGGGCTAATAAACTGGAAAATGATGGGAAAGAGAAACTACTAATTGCTGCTGCTGTTATTTGCTGACTTTACAAATCGACAGCATAATTATTTGAATCTATTCCACCAGAAGCATAAATACCTGAAAATATAGATATTTTCAACATCTGCATTTGAATTGTGTAAAAAGACAAAACTGAAGTGTATAATAAGTGTGTAGTCATTAAAAACAAGGATTGAATTGCATAATGGGGTCTTATGTTGTCTTTTTACTGAATAATATGAGAGTTGAGAAACCCCAAATATAAGAATTTTAAGACATGGAAAGTCTCATCTCCAAACTGGCATGCTATGACCTATGTCTCCCACATTTCTCATCCTTTTCATATTCCATGTTGGGTTTTTTTTCTGTACCAAGACTTGTAGCACCATGTACCTTTTCCTGTCTACACAGATTTTCTGAGGCTATTAGCCTTAGATAATGCGATAAAGGTTATTATTAGTATGATAAAGTATAAAATTAGTATGACAAAGTTTGCAGTTCCCCACACTGTGAAACCATAATATGTGGTTGAAGTTTTATGGAGTTGGTAAAACAGTTTATCAAGTCAGTGACCAAACCCCAAGTCTTTAGCTGTATCTTTTTTACTTCAAGCTGCTACTGGTAGGACAAATAGAGCAGGAAGTTATAAATTACTTAATGTGCTGTACAGTCCTCAGTAAGAACTGGAGGATGTGTACCCCATGAACATATGAAACCCTAAAACTGACAGAGAAAACCCTGCTCCCATTGTCCTGCAAATAGCAGGACAATGTCACTATCTGCCTGCACAGAAATAATTAGGCTAGTGCTTTAAAGATGAAGAGCATCATGTGATTAAATCGTCCAAGAGTCTGAAGTAAGTTTAAAATTGTTAAAATTCCACAGCCTTCTGGTGCACAGTGAGAATTTTATTTATTCAGACCAACATGATTAGGAATATTCTGCTTGTGACCTTTTACTTTTCTGAAGACTTACCCTTCTCACTTCATAATATGAATGAACTGGAATCATAGACTTGTTCTTTAGGTCTATCCAGCTTTTCTAACTCAGAAATGCAAATTCTTATCCAGATACAGGTACATTCCAAAATTAGAGAAGACAGAGGAGGGAAAATGAAATGTCAGATTTAGCTATATATTACTTAATATCAGACACCATTTGTTGCCATTAATTTTCCAAGTGATTTTTCTCAGCAACTCCTTGACAAAAAGGGGAAAATTTTGTATTATATTTCTGTGATACAAGATGCTGCAAGCAGTAGGAAAATTTTTGTTTACTTTGCTCTCTATAAGCAGATTTAAGTCTCTTGTGCTTCTCACTAGACTTCAGGCCAAAATATGTCTGATGAGAAAGCCATTCTTAGGCATAATAAACACTTAAATCATACTATGTGTTTTATTCCTCACTTAATACTTATTATATTTCTTCTTTATCTTTCTTCTTTTCCTTTTAACAATTGCTTTTTAATGCAACATCTAAAGGAAGGCAACGTGAACCTTTGGAAAACAAATATAGTTATGCATATTTTAATCTCACATTATAAAATCTATAACACTTCTGCATGTTTTTCAGCTTTCCTAAACAGTAGCACTTCTTTTTTTCCACAGAAAGTGTTGATTATGGGCCAGTGTTTGTACAGGAGCCAGATGACATGATTTTTCCAACTGATTCTGAGGAAAAGAAAGTGTCTCTGAATTGTCAAGCACGTGGAAATCCTACTCCCACATACAGGTATCTGTTTTACAATTAGTTTTTCAGCTTTCAGAATATTAGCCACTGCAATCCTACTCGGAGAATCAATGTATTTTGGTGAGAAACAACAGAAACAGCTCTCTGACACTAATGGTTTTCCTGATGGAATGCTTTTTGTGATTCTGAATAAACGAGAAGAAGAAGTGGCACTGATTAAAGGCAAAGCAATATTTTAAGTTTCAAATTATGTACTCTCTGCATCTATCCATGTGGAGAGACTCCTTTTGTCCATTTTATCAAATTGTGTCTGTGAAAAATGACAAAAACAAAATATTTAATTATTTGGTTGTTTTTTTTTTTTAAATTTCTAAACAACTATAAAGCTACAGAACACTACCCCAGTATATAGGGAAGGCAGCAAAGTACATTAAATTACGTGATTTGGCACTACAAGTTACCATGGCTGAATCAGTTCTGGTGGTTTTTCACTCACAAGGCTACCATTTTATTCCTCTCAACCATCACCTGTTGCTTATTTTTCCATGCAGACTTGTATGCCACAGCTATCCATTATTCAGGCTGTGATGACACACCTGTGAGCCTCAGTGCAGTTTATTGATGGTGCACACTTACAGGTGGCAACAGTATGTTGCTGTCACCTTTGCTATATCTGGCTCTGCTCATATTTTATGCAAATTACAAGTGATGTAAGAGGGCTGGGGAAACATATGGTTGGGTTTTTTTGCCATATACCCTTCATCTTTTCTCATAGAGCCATTTTTCAATTACAAAGGGAACATAAGGACCATATTTTTGTATTGTGTTTTGTCATGGTGGCAATCACCAATTCTGCACTTTGTCTTTGCTTTTTACCCATATTTGACTTGTGGATTCTTCAGCATTCCGGTTGAATTTTCCTTAGAGTTACTTGAATCACAACTCTTGCATTTCTATAACTTTAAGAAATTCAGAGGCAGGACCATCCTTAGACACTCTAAACAGAACAGTGTTCAGTCTCCCTCTTTGCAGCATATGGACTTGTTTAATGAATCTGATGCATGACACAACCCCCAAACGGCACAGGCATGACTAAAACATGTAACATGGGATTAGGAATTGATATCCAGAAATTCTCCAAGCTAGAATAGCATTAATTCCTCACTATGTGGTATAAAAGCTATGTTGCATTCTTCTTTACTGATATTCCTTGTGTAATTTCTGTTATCTACTGGTGATTTGTTGATAAAAAAAGAAAAAGGAAAAAAAGTGTATTAGTTTCACACATTGTAAAAGTACTGTTGATTCATTAAACATAACCTGTGACTGCGGGGAAAAGATACGAATTCAACCCCAAAGGAGGAAAATCTTTTATTCAGGTCTCCGAGACAACCTCATTATTCTTGTAGAAGTTTTGTCTGTGGAGAAGCTATGCCATCTCCTTTCTTTCTTTGTCCAACTGGTTTTTTGCTTTTTCCCAGTGGAAAGCAACCAACAAATACAAATTTTGGCATATTTTAAAGGGTGAATACAAAAAGGAAAGGAACTCTTTCTTCACAAGGAGCCACATGGAGAAAGCAAGAGGCAAGTTGTTTTCATACTCCTCAGTAATCACTGAAGGTTTTCAAGATGCAAATGATCAAAATCCTTAGTTATCTCATCTAGGCTCCATTTTTCATATTACACTGGAGCAAACAATCTTTTAACATCCTTTCCAACCTGGGCTGTTTTATGATTTTTTGATATCCATTTCATCAGCTCTCCAGAGATAAACTGGTGTCAGCAGCCTCATAAAGAAACTTTCCTGACTTTCATCCATGGAAAGAGAGATTTACCCTAAAAGGCCTAATTCAAACAGCACAGTTTAACTTCTCCTTCTATTGCTGCCACTTGTCTAAACAGCATTTGCAATACACACTACCATTCAAGGGAGGGACAAGAGGTAAAAATTGCTCTTTGAGGAAGAAAATTCTCCAGGACAAATGTAGAGGAAATTTAGTCTCAAAAGATCTACAGATATTCAAAGTTTTGGCCACTGCCCAACCCCATTACCATAGACTCTGGCCAGTTGCAGTGGACCTTTAATTATGCGTGCTTTGAGGCTTGTCCTGCTAAGAAATATTTTTAGCCAAAACCAAAGCACAGTATGTATTTATTTAAAGTTATAGTAAAAGAACACTTAAAGCACTCAAAAAAATGAATGTTAAGTTATCTCTGCATTTTTAAAATTAATTCCTTTAGTCTGTGCAATTTGTGACAGTGTTCATAACCTGTTTACAGCTCCCTTTTTTTGTTCTTGGACATAACTTTGTTTTAATAGAATGGAGAATGCACACATAACTTGAGATGTTCTTTCTTTCAAAGAGCTATGTTTCCCTTTGTCCAAACACTATTCTGAAATAACAATTTTTAATTCTTTGACTTTCAGTCATTAAGGTATTTTGATGAATAGTGAATAATTCCCTGAGATAAACTGATTCTGTGTGCTTAGCATTTCTGAAAATCATACTTTAGCATCACAAGTCAGGACCAGTACAATGAAGAAGATAAGTGCAATCCCTTTGACGAGGAATACAGACATTGACAAACTTCCAGTGGGATCTCACAGGTCAGCAGTGTTACTGAGCTAGAAGCAGGTGTTGAATTCCCTGAGATGCCACTTAACTACACAGCTTTCACTGATTGTGAAACACCACATGTAATCTTTTACTTAGGAGACACATAGGCTGGGTAGTAATTTTTTGTCAGTACCGTTTCCTCTTAGAAAAGGCAATTGAAAAAGTTTTTTAAAAATTATTTTTTGTCTGCTTAGGACGGATTATAGTATTTTGAAATGTTATCTGTCACTTTTCTTCAAGAAAAAATGCATTTGAGTTTTCCTAACAACCTGTGACCTTGGAAGTGTTATATTTGGGATTCTGAACTTCTAGATCAGTCAGGATACCTAGAAAAAAAAAAATCACCCAATTCAGTGTTTCTTTTTTCTACAATATGAGGGGAATACAGTCCCTGAGGATAGACCCAAATATATAGAGGCAGGTAGCTATCAAGATCCAAACTTTGTAGGTAGAATTCAAAAAACATATTTCTTGATTGAAATTAACTGAAAATGAAACTAAAGGAAAAAATCAAATTTAACTGAATTTTGCGTCAGTTCCCATTTGGAAATGCCAAAACATGCATTTTTTTTCTTTTTCCCTATCTAAATTTTCATTCAAGATAAATTACTTACGCATTTTTATATTTCACATATATAGACAAGTATATATGCATAAAAAGTTAACTTTTGTTATGATCTCATTCAAAATATAAACAAATTAATCAATTGTTCAAATTAAAAATTCCTTTCCTTTTACTTTTTCTATGTATGAATCTATTTTAAAAATGTATTTAATACTACCAAACTTCCCCTGCTATCCTTTAAAATATAAATAAATTGTCAATGCTGTTTCATTTCTTATATTCAATGAAGCAGAGGTGCTCTGCAATCAAAAGTCCAGTTGTGAAAAAAGGGACAAATAGTAGATTCACAGTTCATCCAAATTCTGAAAATCCTGACCTTTGGAGTAAGAAATATTCACCACTACTGCAGCTGAATTCTGCTCACCATGAATTCACCATGAATGTTAACAAGATAGGGTGAATTGATAATTATTTTGCTTTGTCAAAGTTGCTTCTGGAGTCTAAATGTTGCCAAGTTCTATCAGTCCTTGCTGATCTTTGGAAAAGCTTGCAAGTTCCTGGAAATTTCCCAAGCCAACTTTGAAGTTGCAGAATGACAGACAAAGACTAATGAAAGAAATATATCTGGGCATTATAAAAATTGTACTCCATCTGTTTACATTGCTTATCTCTTCTTTGCATTCTTCATGCAATTACACTTTGACAAAAAAGAAAATCTAAAAGTTTTCCTATATGCATGTTATTCTTTAATTCAGAAACTGCAAACACACACAAAGATATAAGTTTATTCTAGACTGCTGAAATCTATTAATCTACCACACAAAATATTTTCTCTTGCAGCCAGTGAACTATTACAGGGTTTGTTGCTTTTGAGATGAATGAGAGACTGAAACTTTTTGGCAGACAATACTTGGGATGGGTGGGAAACCCAACCCATAAAACCTCTTGCACAACTGAAAAATTACAAGACTCTTAGGTCACTTCTGAAACCTCATAAAAATAAGCATTTATTCAGAAATTATTTAAAACTTTGCCTTGGGACACTTTCTGTGTTTCCTACAGCCTGGCTTTTTCCATCTTGTCTTTACTCTCACCCTTGATTTTACTGCTCAGACTTCTTATTTCACTTCCAAAAACCCCCTTAACTTAGAATTCATTAATCAGACTGCTTATCTGATCTTAGTTTCCATGTACCTAGTGGCTACCAGGAACTGCTCTAGGCCACCCAGCAGTTAATTCCAATCTTCTGTTCCAGTCTTTGAATTCTGTGTATAATGATTCAGCTGATATTATTTTGCCTTTGTCTGTTGCCAGAATCTTATACTGTTTAACAGCCTATGTACATCAATCTACCTCCCTGCTCTTGACAGATCTTGCTCTTCTTTCTTCTATTAAATGAGATGTCTCTCTTTCTTGGGCTGAGAAAATCAAATGCCGAAAGAATGGAAAAAAATGTTTCATTGTTTACACGCAGTGCAGACTCAGTTCTGCTACCTGGAAGCTTAGCTGGGCCTAAGACTTTAATGATAGAATATGAATTAAAACTTTGATTATGATAAACACAGTAAAATTCTTATTTTTTACATTAAAGATGCATCTGCTATGCAGTTTTCAAGTCTTAAGCCCTTGTGAACATAAGGTTTTTTGGGAGAAAGCAGTAGAAAAAAAGAAGAGATTGTTATTTTCATTCAGCATTGGCAAAACAAAGAATATTCTTTTTCTTCAGAGGCTGAAGATTGAGTTTTGCTTGTGGTTTTTATTTTCAAGTCTTGGTAGAGTAATGGGCTCCTACTCAGGACATATTTGAATAATTGTTCCTCATAATTACAACTGGAACTGTCAGACTGTGTGTCCTAAGCTTGACACCTTCACATGGCTATTAAATGCTCTAGAAGTCTTTGTTTGTTTTTCTTTTCCCCAAGATGGCTTCGAAATGGAACCGAAATCGACATTGAAAGTGATTATCGCTTCAGTTTAATAGAAGGAAGTTTGGTCATCAGTAACCCCAGTGAAATGAAAGATTCTGGACAGTATCAATGTTTAACTACCAACATGTTTGGCAGTATTTTAAGCAGAGAGGCTGTTCTTCAGTTTGCATGTGAGTAACAATCTTTGTATTTTTGATAAATCAGATCTTTACGTTGCTTAATAAGGCACTAAATTGTAATTTGAATGTGTTGTACAAGTGACACTGACATTGTCGGGCTAGAATCTCAAAATTAGAAACAGAATACTTAGTAGAAGAGAGTGATTTTCTGTAGACTTGTTACTTTTAAAATAGAATCATCAGGGAAAATTACTCTAGTACATGATCCCAAGTGCTGTACATTTATGGCATACTTGAATACTCTGCAGTGATGTATTTCACTCATTGCTAGTTTCCTGAAACATCTATCATTTCATCACACTCTCTGAGCAGGAAAGAAAAATCTGTAAACTTAGGGATAAAATGAGATAAAGTGCCTATATATCTCTTGGATAATCTGCACCTCAAACTACTTTTTAAACGTATGTATGTATGTAAATATGTATGATTTATGTCCTTGTTTTTGCATAGGTATTCAATTATAGATTAGATTATCAATTAGATTATGAAACTGAAGGTATTTTTATAATTATTAGTGGAAACCAAAAAGTCTTAGTTTTTGAAATCATTCACTAGAATATACTTTTCAGAAGCTAGCAATAGCTCATGATGTCATCAACAGCATGCTATGTTTCAAACATCCTAGCAGGAAAAACAGGGCCAGGATTTGTCTTCAACCCTAATTTCCCTTCAGCACTTTACAGGAAGGCATCCAACATAATTTTATTAGTTTATCTAGATAAATCCTACCATGGGTGGTTTTTAAGAGAAGAAGTGTGAAAAGAACTCCATCCTAGTCTCTCAGATCCTGCTGAAAATAAGACATTACCATGAAACATGCGGCAGGAACAATGTGTTTAAGGACAGGAACAATAGGTTTAAGGAGAAGTTGCCATCTGCATGTCTACTGTCTAGATGTTGCCATCTACATGACAACTGGTGTAGTCAAGAACACAGCAGATCTAGTGTGAGGTCTGATCTTCCCTTAATCCACCCCTCCCTTGAGTCAGACCTCTTAAATCTATTTGCTTATTGGCTGCATATTCTGTCAAGTTGTTTGTTAGGAGATTATGACACTATCTGAGCTGGGAAGAATAATGACGTTTACCAAAGTTTGCTCATGTCAGGGCAGCACGTTTAAAACTCTAAGCACCACTAGAGTATCATGGTATTACTGGACTTCAGTCTTAAATGTACCTTCTGAGAAAATTCTGCTGCATTTTATCTATTAGACAGGAAAACTATCCTACAACTAATCTCTTGGTTAGAGAACCCAACCACAGGTAAAAACACATAGTTACAGATGTTTGAACCCCAGATTTCTGTTCCCATCTGAAGAGTAAAGCTAAGAGGTAGCTATTTAACCTCCAATTGAAAAAAATAAAACCCAAAAACAGACAAACAACAAAAACCCCAACAGGTGAAGTGAGAGCTGGAGCTCAAATAACAGAAGACCTATGAATCTCAATGGGTACATCCACAGTTCATTCAGGCCCTCATGTACTTATAATATTACCTCCTCCAATAAAACAAATTTAGCTAAAGTAAAAAAAAAAAAAAAATTAAAATTGGTTTAATGGATTTATTCTTATTGGATTATTAGGTTTGTATTACTTTACACACTTACTTTGTTGCATTGTAATGTCTGGAATGTGATTTCAGTTCATTAAATTATTTGGAAACTGTTTCTTAGAAAAATTTAATGCCAGAGTGTTATTTGGAAGTGCTGAGATGTAGTAAATAATGCTGCAGTACTTGCTAGAAAGAAAATGCTGTTATAAGGACATAAAAAATCTTTTCAACATGATAGAGTAATAAATGGTTGAAGTTCTTTTAGGAGTTTGCTAGAAACCTGTTCTTAAGAGCACTTTCAAGTTCAATGTGTATTTGTAGATCAATTTCTATGTAGCATTCTCCCTCACACTCTTGTTTTAATGCTTCTTCAATTCCCTAATCTCAAATGGTTGGTGTTGGCATTGAAATAATATTTGCAAGATGCAGCATCTCTGATTTTAATTCTGTAAAATTAATTGAAGTTTCATGATGTCACCACACTGTAAACTCATATTAAGATATCAGAAGCTTGTATTACTGAAAAGTTGTTGTAAATCAGATTCAAGGGTCTCCTCTTCTAGTGCCGCACCACTTTTATATTGAAGAATATCTTGTTAAGAGCTGGCCTGCATGTGTCCAGATGATTTCAGTAAGACAGAAAGTAAAGCATTGGTATAGATTTTTTAAGGAAATGTCCTAACCTTAAAGTAATTAAAGCAATAGGTGCTCTACAGTTTTACTGGGATCTAATGGCTTGAAGGGTAATCTATAATCCCAAGGATAAACCAAACTATTTCTGACTAATAGATACAGAGCTACACCTAACAGCGTTCATTTTCCCTTTCGCTGCTGAAAACCATGGGCATAGAGTCCAAAAGCTTAGAAACTTAACAGTTTCAAAGGGAAAGAAACCCCAAAAATTTGATTCATGGAATTGTTCGAATGTGTGGATTGTACCTCTGTGGGAAATCATTACATCTTTGCAATTTGGAAGTTGTTCTTCTAATTAAAACAGAAATGGAATCAGCTCAAAATGGAACAGGGACCATCAACCAAGGCTTTTGGCACCATCCTTACAGACAAAGTATGTACTCTAAGGTGCCTATGCAAAAATATCATGAAACCCAAAAAAGGAGAGCGTGTTTATCACACTCTATTAGTTCTCTCCCAATTCCATGGCCAAAAGCCCAGTTGCCATGTTTATTATCATGCAATTCAGCATTGGGGATGCAATTGCAAATCTAAACATTTATGTACTGTATCATTTGCATATGTGTTCACAGATAAAATAGGAAATACTTTGAGATACATATATCATGTCTTTGGATTTGAAAGAGATATAAGAGGTGAACTTTACTCTGCTTATGTTCAGAGATATAATACTTGAAATAGCCCATTTTATTACTGATTATTTTTACAGAGCAAAGTTGGAAGACCAGTTATGTGCAGTTAAAGTTCTGCTTGAGATTCTAAATTAGCAGAGAAAATACTTATGAAGATTTAAACTCAATAAAAGTTCTCTTTTTTATTTCTTCTTTGCTTTTCCTGTGATGTCTCATGCTTAAGTTCATGCTCCTTTATGCTATTTTAAGAAAGCAACCCAACGACAAAAAAAAAAAAAAACAAAACTATTGCATGCTTAAATGAAATTAGAAGTATATTTTTTTTTAATAAAAACAAAACCTGATAAAAAATTGAAAAAATATTATATTTCAGTTTGCCTAATTCTACCTGCCTTAGTGCAAAAGAACTGCATATTTTTGTATGAGGTTCCACAGCTTCTCTTTGGATCAGTGTCCTAATAACTTTGGGTACAACAGTAGACGTATTTTGTGCTTACCTTCACCACATGTCCAATCTCTACATTTCATTATGTCACCAAAAAAATTGCTTTTCATTGTCTGTTTATTATTCAACCTTTCACAAGCCTATGATCTTAGTGATATTTACAGGTTGGGCTAAAAGCTAAAGAAGTGGTGGGGGAAAACAACTTCCCACCTCTCATTTATGGAGCTGCAATTTTATTAATCCAATCCACTGGCTTCTTTGTACCATTTCCTTTTCTCTTTTAATAAATCTGCCTTTCTTCCTTTAATCTACAGAGAAGGGTAGATATAATTTAAATGTCTTTTTCCAACTCATGATCAACAATGACTGACCAGTGATGCATAGAGTAAGAAGTCACACATGATGCAGACATTTAAATCAATAGTTTCCTGAGGAGACAGCCTGCACACTTCTCATGCTAACACAGCACACTTTTATCAGCCTTTTAATTGACTTCACTTCCTAAGAAATGAGTTCAATCATCTACGTATTTTTCTTGCCATCATGCTCCCTGGACACTTTGTTGGGTATATTTAATAAATTCCTAGCATTAATTTGTAAAGAATTGATTTATTTAAACCTTCTAGACTTGATAAAAACCTTTGTTTCACATGCTCATTTCAGAAAACTCAGAATCTAAAAATGACATTACAATAGTAACATTTTCTTCTAAATAATATTAATCCAAATGTTATTAGGTACTATAAACGAAAGGTGATAAGTGAAGTGAGAAAAGAAATCAAAATGCAAGTAGTAATACTTTCACTGTCAAAAGTATCCCTGATCATCCTATAATAAACTGCTTTGAAAGCATCACAGTTCTGTGAGAAATGTTACTTTGTCAGGTAAGAATAGCTACACCTACAACAGTGACTTGCACCACAAATTTTTTTCATTGTTTTCTTCAGTATATCAATATGCTCTCTTTAGATAATATGTGATTGAAAGACACGTGAAGATCATGTGTAAATTCCAGAAAAAGTAAATTTTATGTAGAAACATTCACATTTTATTCATAAATAATTTATTTATTGAAGAGTATGATTCAGTGAATGTGAAATGAATGTGAATTTGTCAAACTCTACCAACAGTTTCAGCTGTTGTTTCCAGACAGTGTTTTCCACACAAATTCTGCAAATCTAGCTCTTTTATTAAGAGGATCAGAAAAAAGAATTCAGGGAAAAATATATATTCTTCATATAAAAATTCTGAAAAGTTAAATTTTCATTTAGAAGTCTGGAAAATTAAATTATTTGAATTTTAGCTGGAGTGATACTTACTTTGCTGTTTATAGAAATATTCGACCTACATAACTAAGTCAATGGTGCAAAATGCTAGGAACTTTATCTCTAGTCTAAAAAAGCATTTCATGTTAAAGTATCTGCATAATCCCTTTGAAGATGACGGGGTGATTTACGTTCTTAAAATTCAGCACATGCTTAAACTCCTTGTTGTCATTAAACATGAGGCTTCCTGAAGCAAGATTTGAAACAATCTGTATGGATTTGTTACCAGCGTCATTATGACAGACACATAATAGGTTTAATTAAGGCTTCTGTCATTCATTTCTTGAATCTCTCGTCTTAAAGTGTATAAATACCTTAGAATAATAAACTTTAGGAACTATAAAGAGCAGAGCTCATTGCAACTCATTTTAAGCAGCGTTTTTGAAAGCTCTCCTGTTGGAAAAGATAGATTTTGTTTCTCTGTCATGGCTATGGTGAATCTCCAGTGAAAATTTGCCTTCAACCTCACTTCACATAGGTTAATCCAAGTCTGTAAGCAAGTATGGAGAAATCAATAAAATAAGTTGGTTACCTAAAACTGTGAAGACAACATCCAACATCCACTCATTCTGAGAGAACGGCAAAATTAATTAATTTTATCTGTGGTTCAAATTTCCAAACAAATCATTGAGTATTTCCAAACAGCAAACCCTCTGTCAGTTCAACTGTATTCAGGAGTGGTATCCAGTGAATGCTTTGGAAAAATATAAACAGCTTGTTTCCAGGAACTCCCAGAGTATGCCTTTAGAAATGGTCTCCTGATGCTATCAACAGCAGCTCATTTGTAACAGCATAAGATCAGATCTGGTAGACTTACTCTGTGTTTCTGTCCCTTCAGTTCTTCTTTTGAAGCTGTCTGAAATTTGCCATCAATTTCCATTTTCCCATAGCCACATCAGCATTTAAAGACCAACTACCTTGCCTCTCCATTAGATCACCTTAAAGAGCAAAGGAAATCTAATCCTTTCCTATCTACAAAAGCAGGAGCTTTCTTTAATGAAGACAAGAGGAGAGTGGGGAAATTCTTTCATCTTCTCTCTGTTGTCTCAAAACAGTATTCTGTCAATTCCAAAAGGGGCTCTTTGTGATAGTAAAGCATTCCACAGCACTGAGAGCAATCATATGTTAAGGTCCACATCCATAATTCTAAATTGTTCTACCTTTCAAGACATAGAGTACTTCCAAACTCTCTAAAGAATGGCCCCTAGTCAATTCTGCTGACACCCAAAATGTGGCAAGAATTGTCTTGAGAAGGCTATGGTCCCACCAAAGAATGCCATGGACTCTTCCAACACAGTGACACTATCCATGATGAAAATCCAATGCAGGAGATTATTTCTTGATACCTTTCACTATACTAGTATAGACAAAATCCCTGTCTGAAAGGCAAAGATATAAGACTTCCCTTGCTCTCCCTAAAGAAGTTGGTTCCTCTTTGTCCTTAGAAACAACTCACTCATTCCTTAATGTCATCCACTTGAATTTTCTGTGGTGAAATCATACATTGCCCCAACCTGAGAGAGATATTTTGGAAACATTGAGAAACAAAACTCAGGAAACTCCAGTTCAACAATACTCTTATTTTTAACTATCATTAATATTTATTCTTTTGCATGATAGTATTAGAATGAAGGTGGTATGAAAAGTCGAGGTCAGACCCCTGATTAGGGACTGTACATCAATACAGTATAGATTTGATGCTCATTAGCTTCAGAAAGAGGTATCATTTCTCGATGTACTTCATTGAGTAATATTTATTATCTAGTTCCATTTGAATTGCACTTAGATATAACTTCAATCTCATTGATCCTCATATCCATCCAACACCAAAAAAAGTTATGATTATGAGATTTATTAATCTTGTCAAGTTCATTTATTGCTACATAAGTTTTGATGTCAAAAAAAGTATTCTGAGGTTTAAGTTCTGCTTAGTCTTTTACTCTGAAAATGTACTTTAAACAATACATTTTATATTTCTTATTCTTTGGAAGAATTAATAGAAGCCGGTCATGTAGAGAGACATAGTGTGAAATGTAATTGCAGCAATCATTTAAAGATGCATAATACATCTACTGACTTCTCATTTTAGCATTGTGTGTTTCTCTGCAGGACTGGAGGGCTGCTGTTTAACCTGCTTGTAACCCAACTCACCTATCTTTCACAATCTAATCTGTCATGCTAATGCATCATTAGACTTGGCATTTTAAATATAGATGACAGTAATTATCAGCAGCATTACTAAACAGGAGAAATTTTAAAAGGTTGAAGGAGAATTTTGTGCCAATTTTGTGCCAAGACCAGACAACAATTTCTAAATTTCCCTCACAACTTCTAGCTCAGACTGACTTTTGGAAATTACTTGTCATCTTACACCCTTTCAGGTGCAACATATTGTGGTGAACACTATTGTAACTTCTGTCAAATGTTCAAAAGTTTTACTTGAAATTTCTTACATGGTATCTGTAGTGCTACCATGACATTCCTGCCCTCTTTTTCTCTCCTCCCTTTATCCTGAGACAGATGTCTTATGGCTTTCCTGAGAATTAGATCAGGCTCCTGGTCTCATTGAAAAATTAAGTGGTTTAATTGGTTATTCTTTTGTTTATAAGTGAAGGGGTACAGGTGCTTCTGATAGTAAAAAGAAAAGAGCAGCACAAGCCTGAGTGGGAGCATGAGAGAAGTGGACAGGGCATTTAAGCTGATTTAGGACCTGCACTCTTGATAAAAGCAGAGTCACTTTTAAGCATACTTTGGAACTCAGAGAGGAAAATTCCTTGAAGAGAGTTGAGTTCTGGGTTAACAACAATGAAAAGGTGTTATTAGTGTTATGAGTGTTATTACGAATACAAGCCTACAATGAATAAAGGAGATTGATTATCAAAGAAAACATCTGGAAGATTGTGAAACAAATGGATAAAATGAGAATTAGGAGAAGTCAAGCTGAGTTTGCCTAGCAAAGGAAATGTAAAGAATACAAATAAGTTTTTAGTTGGATTACTAAAAATTAAAAAGAAAAGCTAGTGGGATAGAATTAAACTTGACCTATGTATAACTCCAACTTCAGTGGTCACCTTTGTTTGGTTTTCTATAAGGACACAGAAGCTTCCACTTCTGTTTTCATATGAAGCATGAGATACCAGTAACAGAAAATCAGGCATTTACTTTGGGAATGGGAGAAGTCACAAATGTAAGAGTAAATCCAGAATGAAAACAAGTTGGTTCCAACATCCATGAGTTCTATTAATGAATTTTAGTACTTCGGTGACTAAGCTTCACAAACCTGTGTAGTTTCAAGTCTAATTTGTCTTTTGTCTTTCTTGATATTTTCACTAGTGTTCATAGGCAACTCTTAATTAAATCACCTAAAGCTGCCAAGATGGGAAGTTTTGTCAACATGGAAGTTGTATTCTCAACTGAATAATTATATATTTTATTTATAATATTTTTTCTTTCAAAATCATGAACATGGTAATATAACTGTTGATTTGTTTATAATTTCTTGGAATTATTTTGAGAATACAATCAAAATAAATTCCAAAAATGCATATTCACCAGTGACAATAATAATATCAAAAACTTTTTCAGATAACCACCATTAGATGATAATGTCAAGTTCTGTTACATGATAATCTTAAATTCTGTGAGATTGGGTAGTTCTTTTATGTCTACCATCAGCATCTAGCAGCTTACAATTTCTTCTCACTGGTTTTAAATGTCAGATGTTAGAGGTTGTTTTCAGAGGACATGGTATATTTATAAAAAGAAGCAAAACATTTCTATAAAATGTACTGTAACCTGTCTCCATATGCAAACACACACACACAGACAGAGCTAAGCAATAAAAATACCCCAAAGATTTTAATTAGGTTTCAGCCCTACATCTCACCAAGCATGGAAATACGTAAAAATGTCTCCAGGATTCTATAAATATGTAAATCCTGAGCCCACCCACATACATAACACACTAATTAAAACAAAATGTATTAAGTCAGGAATTTATATACTGTCTAACTACACATTAAATCTTAAAGTAAATTTTATTAGAGTTGCAAGCTCAAACATCCAAGCTACAGGGTGAAAGATTTATCATTGTCTATGCAGTCTGAATTTTGCCTAGGATGCTGGAGTCCTGAAATATAGAATTGTCACTCAATCTTGTTTTTTCTTTATTTTTCTTTTTTTCTTTATTTTTTTCTCATACTAGACCCACTAGACACATTCAAGTCACAGAAGAGTTACTGTACACTTACTGAGTAGTTCTCTATTTTCTATTGTTCAGGGCACAGCCCCCTGCCTTCATTAATTCTGAGTATTCAAAACCTACTCTGAAGATGAAATTAATTTCCTCAGAAGCTTTTTATGGTGCTCATCATTACAGCATCTATGTGCTTCATGAACATTAATACGTTTATTTTTACAGTGTTCCTGTGAACTGAGTAATTATTACTATCTCCTTTTTATAGCTGGAAAACTACGACACAAGAGATTAATGTAAAGCATCCAGTAATGTGAGGAACTGTGTCTGAACTCAATGGGAGCTGCTTTTGCCAAGTGCTTAGTGGAGCCAGAGCTGATCACTCTCCTCTTCATCACGCTGACCAATCTTTTCCTCACCCTTTGTATCAGTCCTATCTCAATCCCTGCATCTCTTTTCTGATCTCTCTCCTGCTATCGATAAGGCTACTGATTCCATTTCCAGTTTCCTTACTAACTGAAAGCATCTGTTTGATCAAAAAGAAGAGTAGCATCTTTCTACCTCTATTTTAATCTCCATGTACTCATTTTGCTTAATTGCCTGCAGTTCCTCTGTCTCACATTTCCCACTTCCAAGCTCCTAAGCTCTCTTTCCTTCCTTGTCCTTATTCTATATCGTCTATAACATATTTTCTCATTCCATAACCTAGTGCATCCTTAAGACATTGAATGGACACTTGGTTTTTCTTTAACTAGAACTGAGAGTGACTAAAACAGAATCTTCTAATGGAAAGATTTTTCCATCTTAATCACAGTAGTCACTGTCTTTGGTGTTTATAATACCAGATGGATTTCTTGACAGTACAAATATTCATGGGCAGAGTGGATTTTTTGAATTAGAATTTTTTTATATATCTTCAGGCTAAATAACTTAAATTGCCATTTCATTAGCTCTCATAAGCAAAGTGGGCCAAATCATTGAATGGCAAACTTACAGTACATTGAGTAAGAACTTCTAATGATAATTCAATGTTTTCTCTTTTAAATTATTAAATTATTAGTACAGGTGACATTATAATGAAACAGATGCCCCTTGGATAAATTTCTGCCTGGAATGAAATTTCTACTTAAATACAATTTCACGATTATAAGCCGCATCTGAATATAAGCTGCACTTCCGGGTAGCCGGGAAGACCATGGGATTTTTCCACATATAAACCGCACTCGAATATAAGCCGCACCATTTTTTTTTTTTAAACGAGGACCCATGTGCAACAAAGTTAGTAACAGAATCGCTCCAGCGCAGGGTTTGGTGTCCGGTGCTCAAGTTGCAAACAATTTTCATAGACTAGCCAAGCCTTTAAATGCAGTCCCAGGCGCCCGCCACGTGCCGCCGGCCCCGGCACTCCTGGCCCGGTGCTGGCTGCCGCAGCCCCCGCCTGCTCAGTGGCAGTAGCAGCTTGTTTGCCCATGCAAAGGCAGCGGCAGCAGTGCGCTTGCCAGTGTGAAGGTGGTGGTGCCCGGGGGAGGGGGGAGCCCGCGCGCTGCAGTGACAGCAAAGGCCGCGGCGCCCGGAGGCGACGGGCCCACGCGCCGCAGCGACAGTGAAGGCAGCGGCGCCTCGCGGTGGCAGAGGCTGCAGAGGTGCCCCGCTTGCTGCAGAGGAGGGAGCGGGGGAGCCCCGCCTCGCTCGCTCCGCCGGAGGGAGCAGGGGAGCCCCGCCTCGCTCGTGGCGGTGGAAGGAGCGAGCGAGCCCCACCTTGCTCGCAGCAGCGGAGAGGGCAAAGGCGGCTCGTTCGCTCATGCGAAGGTGGCGAAGCCAGGCTGGTCTCACCAATCCAGCGGTGGCCCACCCCCTGCTCATCAGTGTCTCCAGCTCACCGCCCACCCGGCAGCGGCTCCGCTGCAGCTCTCTCCCTGGCCGGCTCTCACTTCCGGGTTGACATTTCACTGGGATTTGTCCATAGATAAGCCGCACCTGAATTTGAGCCACATTACTGGGGTAGGCTGGATTCTTCAATGAAAAAGGTGTGGCTTATATTCGTGAAATTACTGTACTTTCCATTTATAAACATTTTTCTTTACTCTGAGATTTCAACCACCTTCACTTTTTAGAAGAGATTGACTCTATGTTTTGGTTAGTCACTGCAAGACTTTGACATTTTAAGTCAGCCTTTATTCAGTTCATATCTTCTGAATTCCACTGGTTTTTTCCCCTGTCCTTGCCTACTGTATTTTTTTACGGCTCACAAATGAAAGACTATTGCTCTGTTGAAATTAAGGAATGAGAAATAGAGAAAATCTAGCCATGATGTGCCACAAATGAGAGAAAAAACTCTTTTAAAATTTTTCTTAAGTTCAGAGCTGGTTGTATAAGGTAGTACTCTGATATTGGGAAGTGGAACCTCCATGAATTTTTAATTAAGTCTTAAAGCTGTCATTACCTCATTAAAATCAGAATTGCTAAAAAAAAGTGACATTATCATGGATAGAATATGTCACTGAATGTAAAAATTGAACAGAAATATTGGTAAGAAAATCATAGCTAGCAGAATGAAAGAAAGTCTTTTCAATTCAAGATTGCTTTGTGGCAATCTCAATAAAAAAGCCAATCCTTTAAGTACTTTATCCTGTCAAACACAGTTGCCAGCAGTTCACTCAAAGTCACTGGGATAGCATTCAGGATAAAAATCTTTGCTGTATATCTTGGTCAAAGTTCTCTAAAACATGCAGAGTTTTGTGTTACATGAATTAAGAATGTTTAAATACTGGGCTACTAGTTCCATAGGAGCTTTAAGCACTTCTTTTTTCCTTAGTATAAAGTTTATTTTTTAAGAATTTCTTTCATGGTAAAATTCCAAAGCAATATATTTTGGAGTCAATTAATTTATTTTTTTTTAATAAAATCAAATTAGTTTTTATACATTGCTTAGGAATATCCTGTTACAGTGAAATAAAGTACAGTAATTTCACGATTATAAGCCGCACCTTTTTCATTGAAGAATCCAGCCTACCCAAGTAGTGCGGCTAATCATCAGGTGCGGCTTATTTACGGACAAATCCCAACCCGGAAGTGAAAGCTGACCGGGGAGGGTGCCTGGGGCTGCGTTTAAAGGCTTTGCTGGTCTATGAAAACTGTGGCAACTTGAGCACCTGATACCAAACCCTGTGCTGGCGCAATCCTGTTACTAATTTGTTACTTTGTCTCACATGGATCCTCACTTAACCAAAAAAACAAAAAAAAGCGGCTTATATTCGGGTGCAGCTTATATGTGGACAAATCCCGTGCTCTACCCGGCTACTCGGATGTGCGGCTTATAATCAGGTGTGGCTTATAATTGTGAAATTACTGTAGTTTTACAGCAGTTTGAGTACTCCAAATTTTACTTTGCACCATGTTATACCACAAATAAAAGAAATTAATGCCTATATGTAATGTGTATATAGACATGGCAAAACTTGGCCCAGTACTGTCAAAACCAAAGGCCTAAACAACTATTTTTATGTATAAGAATGATAAAAAACTTACTGAGACATAAAAATGCCATTATAATGACCTCTAATATTTTTTTTTCCTGAAAACTGTGACACTAAGTCTCTAAAATTATGTTCTAGTTATTAAATTGCTGGAGTGGAGTTATAAGAAAATAATCTAATAAGGAAGGGAAGCCTGCATATGAAATCACAGTGAAACTGGCACTGTCTATCTAAATTCCCTCCTGCTCTTCCACCCAGCTCTTCCATACGGCCTGTCCTTAAGTAGATCCACAGCCTACAGACCATCCTTGCTCACTTTATCCACCTGATGACAAAGGTGTGCACATTCTAAATATTCTATATCCCTAAATATATGACCATAATACATATCCAGGCTTTTCCTGGGGTAATGATTTACATCAAAAAAGTATAGAGTAAAGATACTAGAAACAGAAAAGACAAAATATCCAAATGCAAAACCTGTGGATTCTCTGACTGTTTGAAACAAACTTTTTATCAGACCAAAAACACAAAGAGAAACATGCTTAACAAAGATCATTTTAAAAAGGCAGTAAACTACCATGTAAAATTATTTCCACAGTATTTGAGAGCAAATTAAATTAAGCATTTTTAGGAGACATAGATCTAAAATAGGTATAAAATTTGTCTAAACTTGAAGGAAAAGTAATTAAATTCAGATATTTACTTTCAAAGCCTCACAAGTACCTTATTAAATTTAAATAATATATTTTCTGAGATAAATTTAAATAAATCGTGGGAGTTGGGCTCTATGATTCTTATGGTTCTGACTTGAAATACTCTATGATTAATTGAATAGAGGTAAAAACACCAAATTGAATTTATGAGCATTTTGAAAGTAGAGTATTTTAAGGACTTCTTACAGCCATATCACAGAAACATAGAATGGTTGGGTTTGAAGTGACCTTAGACATCATCTAGTTCCAAACCCCTGCCATTGCCAGGGACACCTTACACTGGACAAGGTTTCTCAAATCTCCATCTGACCTGACCTTGAATACTTGCAGGGATGGGGCATCCACAGATTCTCTGGGCAATCTATTACAGTGCCTTAACAACCTCAGAGTAAAGAATGCCTTCCTAATATCTAATCTAAATCTGCTGCCTTTCACAGTTTAAGGCCATTCCCTTTTGCACTATCATGAGCTTTTCTGACAATGAGTCTCTTCCCATCTTTCCTATAGGCCTTTTGACATTCATTTTCAAAACTCTTATGTTCTAGAGTAACCTATCACAGAAACACAGAATCACAGAATTGCAGAATCACAGTTGGAAGGGACCCTCAAAGTTCATCAAGACCAGCTCTTGGCTCTTCTCAGCACCATCCCCAAGAGTCACAACATGTGATCACACCAAGAGCATTGTCCAAACACTTGAGCTCTGTCAAGCTGGTGCTGTGACCACTTCCCTGGGGAGCCTGTTCCAGTGCCCAAACACCCTCTGGGTGAAGAACTTTTTCCTAATATCCAACCTGAACCTCCCCTGAGATAGCTTCAGGTCATTCCCTCAGGTCCTGTCCTTGCACCACAGAGATGAGATCAGTGCCTGCCCCTCCTGTTCCCCTCACAAGGAAGATGCAGACTACAATGGGGCCTCCCCTCAGTCTCCTCTTCTCTAGGCTGAACACACCAAGTGACCTCTGCATGCAGAATAAAATGCAGATTTCCTCACCAGACAGAATTTTTTTGAGTACATCTGTTTCTCTAAGCATTACATTTAGACACACATTAGCGCATAAAATTGTGCATTTCATCTTTCTAGGAGTAATATTATTGGAAAATAATCAATCTTGACATCAGGGGTTTTTTTGTACATCCAATTGTTTGCAGCCCTATCTAATAAGCTTGTTTTGCAGTTCTTTCACTTCCTACAAAAACATTTGAAGATCTGTCAAATACATAATGGTTCTGGGGTTTTTTTTAATAGCCAAGCTTTCCAGATCAGTTACAACGATTTCTTATCTTCAACTTTATCAATTCAGAGTCTAACACTCTGTGGCAGTGCATTGCAATGAAGACAGCATTCATCAGTCTACTTCAGTTAGTCAGGGCTGCCAAACTTTATTCCTTCTTTTTATTTTAACCTTATTGAGTATCCTGAAGTATGATGAGTTTTCTAGCATTTTGCTTATGTTTTCTTGTTTATTCTTATCTCAGTTAATAAAAAACAGTCAAGGCAAGTGAATCAGTCACTGATGCATAAAACCCAAACCAAATGTTTTCTGAAAGCAAGAAATACTCTTTGTGGCTTAGGAGCTGAAAGGTCTGTAAATGATGTTTGTCATAGAGTTCCATGCTTTCAGTATTGATGGTCATAAAATGCTTTCATCCACTTTAACTGATCCTTTTCCAGATAGTAATTATGACTGATGTCTTTAATGCAAAGACTGCAGATATGCCTGTTGTTGCTATGAAGATGCATGTGAACTAGGTCACTGCTGCGATGTGCTGGAATGTGTCTTCATTTTGCAAATGTTTTAGATTCCAGAGGATTTACTTCTGGGTTTGCTCAAATCTACCTTAATAATGAAATGAAATATTTATACTGGAATTAGTTTGGGCAGGCCATCATTTTGTTTGACAAATTGGGTCACCTTCAAGGGAATTAACAGTTTGTGAGCTGCAAACTCGTTTGGGGTTTTGATACACTGCTCATTGTGAGCATCACAATATTGGCACACATGGGCCAATATTGTGACAATGTCATAAAGTAGCTGGAAAGCACATTCTCCTGAGCCAGTAAAATATCCGACTACGGTCCTAAAAAAAAAAAAAAAATATATATATATATATATATATATTTCTGTAAAATTCAAGAAGGGGGAAACAACCATCAAAAAACCCATTATTCATCAGTAATGTGGTATTGTAAAAAAGCTTTTCCAAATGTCTTCTCACTATGGTTCACTGTAGGTTAACTGTACATCCATATTATCTGGGTTTTTTTTTTCATTTAAGTAATTTGTTCATACAAGTTTCTGGGAATGCCCTGGTAAAAATAAATATATGGACAGAGATTTAAATGCATATGATTTGTATACTAGAGAAGTTTAATTCTCTTCAGCTTTAATAATTATTTTCTCTGTGCAAAGGAGACAGCTGAAATCAGTGACATTGGTATTCAAGATGGAAGCTAACAGGCAACATCTTGAAACCTGGTTCCCAAACAAATCATTAGTGAGCATCTCACATCTCTGTCTTTTCTGTGTTAACACATCAGTGGAACAATCTGGAATTTGTATCCACAGGTTGTTTTGCCATTAGAAGGGTTTTACTTGCAAGGTATCTAATGTGCAAATAACAAGGCTGTGAAAGATTTATGTGATATGACTCTTAAAATTAAGTTGGAAGTAATTACAAAAATGGTGGCTTTTAATATATCTTACTGACATTGCCTACAAGTAAAGTACCTACAGGAGCAGCTTTACATTCGTGGTTTGTACCTGTCTGATAGAAAAAGTTGCAAAAAGTATAAAACATTTTGTACATTAAGCATAGGCATTTTGAAAAAGAACTATAATAAAAAGTTTACAAGTTTCAGTGTTTGAATTATAATGCCTGCAAAGATGAGGTTTCCACTTCAGCTCTTTAAAATACTGCTTGAAATGGGAATGCATTTAGGCATAAGGGTTTGATTTATAAAACTTCTATTTGCTTTTATGCAGGTTCTTTGCATAATTTACTTGGTAAAAGTAGAACAGTTTTAGTTTACATAAATCATATTATTCTTTTCCTTTTTCATGGAAACTCTTGTAGATGCTATCTCATCATTCTTATTTCAAGATTGTGCATTAAGATAAAAAGGGGTTGAAGGTGTGAAAGAACTGTGGTAATCTCAGACTCCATACGCAGATTGCACTGCATTATATTTTATCTAAACATAAATAGTGTAAACATTTTACAATAGCATGAAGAAACTAGAGTAGCCTGGAGAAAGGTAAGACAGCAAAAAAAATAGTTTCACTTTGACACAATGTGTTTGGTCTGAGTTGACACTTCCAGGATATTCACCCTGAACTTCTTTGCTAGACAAATTTTCTATTTTCTGGACATACATTGTTAAACAAAATAGGGCTAAAGTACTACTCAGGACACCTTAGCTGTCATCTAGTTTTCCAATCATTGTTGCCCACGAGAGCTGTGAGTAAATGACTGGAGTACAAGCAGAAAATTAATCACCACTTCTGTAAGTGCTCCCAAATTTTATCACTTTCTATATTTGGGTCAGAGGGAAGAATATTATTTTCCATTACTATATTTTCTGCAAGAAGAGGCCAAACACAACAAACTGAGAACAAATTGTTTGAAATAACATATAAACATGTTAAATGAGACAGTGGATCTGATGACAGTTGGCATGTAGAAAAATGATGTATGCAAAAGCTCTATTTTGCCTTGGTTTTACACTGGTAATGTATCTTCTCATATCTTTTGAGTGCTGGAGTCTTGAGGCAGGGACTGTTGAAATTAGAATAGAATAGAATAGAATAGAATAGAATAGAATAGAATAGTCCATATATCAAGACAGCTTATATGGAAGGTATAATGGACATTTTAACAGGGCCCATAGTGGTAGGACAAGAGAAAACAGGAAGAGCGTAGACTTAGATCAGCTATTAGAAAGAAATTCTTTACACTGAGGGTTGTGAGGCACTGGAACAGGGTAAATTGTGCTTTTCTGGGTTCCCTTGGTTTAGAGTCTTACATGTTGCAAAGTCCAGGTTGATCTCCCTGGAAATGGTACCTGTGATTTCTTGATAGTCCATCAATTATTGTAATTGCCGAGATTTGTTTCCTCTCATTTTCTCCACATTTATTTGTTCAGATCTGTGTCTTGTTAGATGGGGTTTTTTTCTGGTTTCCTTCTTTTCCTTTAGTTTCCTTCCCTGTTGACAAGGTATGTTGACAGATAACCTTGCTGGAATAAATGTTCTTACAATCTCACTTACCTTCAACAATTAGTGTGGTCAACCAAGTTTTGTTCTTATGACTGCCCTGTGTGTTTTGTTTATGACTTACTCCTCATGTTTTTTTGCACTGAGAAAGGACCTTAACCAGATATCCTTAAAGAAGAAATCCCTCTTCATCCACATACTATTACAAATATGACTAGAGATGAAAAGTTGCATTATTTCTTCACCAAGTTATGATTTTTTCGCGCCTATTCTATCCCCCTTTCTGCTCATATGTAGAAGCATCCAAAAATATTAAATGAAGCTTGAGGCAAAAATGTTTCAAATAACCCCAACAGCAACAAAAGCACTATGCTTTTATACTTTCTCAGTTGTTTATTCTTTCAAATAATGTCAGTTCAAACTGTGCTTTCCCCCAGGTATTAAATAAATGTAGAAGCATTGGGAGCATTAAAGTAACACTAGGCAGTCTCTTAATGTACTTTGCAGCAATTTTCCTTTTATCCTGAACTACTACGCATTCTTGTCATAACTATCATGAGAAAGAAATCTAGTCATAAGGACTGTGAACTCACATTCAATTTGCATGAATTTCCACAGCATAATGTTTCCTGGGTTTGTATCAGAGGATTTTTTTTCCTGATCTTCAGCTCCGTATCTCACAAGTTCTTTCTCAAAAGAAAGCAAGTAGATAGTAACCCACCTCTCTGTAGTAACCATAGCACACATATTTTCATTTTTTTTATTCTCTTACCTGCAATATCTCAATACCTGAACTCAGAATTTTCAATCTACCTGTAGCAGATGGCATAACATTACTATTTCAGCTCTATTATAATTTATTGGCTCACCTAAAACTGGCAGTTTGCAGCTTTTCTACATCACACTGTAAGCGCCAGGTCTGGATTTCGAAGTGTGAGCTAAGAGTAGTGTGAACAGCCCTCCCTGTTGGAATTGTTGCTAATCAACTAGTGAAATATCACTGAAGAAAGGTGTAAGCTTATATGTGTTTTTAAAATGAAATTATATGCTTTATATTTATCTCACTGGTAAATATGAATATAGAAATGCATGTATACATAT
>VRYO01002772.1:14711769-14730607 GCA_009812075.1 Sialia sialis
AAAAAGAGTGCGGCTTATAATCAGGTGCGGCTTATAATCGTGAAATTACTGTAAATCTTAAACGACTTTTCCTTCTCTAGAGATTGAGCTAGCATCTTGACATTACTCTGAACATTCAAAGGACTAGTTCCTCCTGCACAAATTTGACCATGAATATCACTATCATCAGAAAATGAATCCTTGACTCTTTCAGAATCTAGGCTGATGAGATGTAAAATTTTGTATTTAGTAGACTGTGTCCTGACAGGTTCAGCTAGATGGGCTAAAAATCTCCAATTCTTACAAAGACTTTCATGAAGACAATACAAAAAATTTTTCAAGAATTAATGATTGTAAGGTCTCTTTTCTACTCCTGTGAGGGGAATATCAAGAAAAATGTGACTATTCTTCCTACACAGCAATCTACTTACTATGTGCCTGTCATCTTAACTGCTTTAAAACTGATGGAAAACTACAGAAATTGCTAAGGAGCTGGACTGACATATTTTGCCACCCTACATGAATTCCAAAGGACACAGATCTTCCATGAAGTTCAATCATGCACAGAGAGCTATTTTTGATTTAAAATACACCAAAAGTTCATGAGAAAAAAAAATAGTTGTAAGTTTTCTGCAGAAGTTTATTTTATTTTCTGTATCTATCTGTAGTATTTCCCATTGTAGACTTAGAAGGTTCAGCTCTTTGAGCTCTTTTGTCTGCTCTTTATTGCTCCTTCATGAGTTGCATTACCACATGGATCAGCCCTTGGTAACAATCTGTCTCCATGGCACTTGTACTCTAGATTATTTTGAATTATTCCAGCTTCCATTTTATTGGAACTCTTAATCAAAAATCAAGTTTATTCTTCCTTACCGACAGAATGAAGACTCCTGATCTTCCTTTCCATCCTGGAGGGCATACCAAAGAGGTATGGATGGGGAAAGATTTGGAGGAGTAGAAAAACAGATTTTGTTCTGAAAAAAGAAATGTTCTGTTTGTTCTACGCTGGAAATATACTGGCACACTGATACATAAACGCTAAGACTGCAATTTAGCAGGTGAAGGAGCAAAAAATAATCCAGCATTTGAAACTTAAGAGTACTGGTTTTTATTTGGTATAAGCTGCAACCTCACAGAGAAAAAAAATAACTATAGGAGGAACTTGTCTGAAGAAAGAGTGCAAATTTTTCTTCTTTTTATTTAGTATATATATTTTTAAGAGGTACCTACTTTAAAACATTGATTTTGAGAATTTGTGTGGTTCATGTTACACTGGAGTTATAGTAGATTATTGGGGTGATAATGCCTTATTTATCACTTCTTTAGACACCTGAAGATGTCCAAAAATACCTTCTTTATTTTTGAATCTTGCATTTTCTGTTGGGAAAAGTAGGGCAGTTATTCATTTGCTGAATGCTAGCTAAAGACAGTAAAGATAAAACTTTCACAAATTATCCTTCATTAGGAGCACTTATGACAGCTTGATTTATTGATATACCTTTGGGTATGTAGACTAATTAGTTGCTTGACTTTGACATGCCATCTTTTTACTCACAGGATCTCTGAAATTTGCTTTCTCACATTTTTTCTTCTCCAGTCAACGACACACAAGGTACCTGATTTATTCTCTGTGACAATCCTAGTACTAACCTTGCCATGTCTGACCATAAAAAAGAGATTCTGACATTTAGATATAAAGTAAATGGCCACTAATGTTACCAAAAATATTGGCAATTCACTTTAATTTTCCCTATATTTTAGTCCTAAATTCTTCAGCACCTAGAGGCAGTTTGCTAACTTTACTCTTCTGGCAGAGAGTTTCCTTGGAGAGATTCTAAACTTGATCAGACAGGGAAACTTGATCAAGGCTGGCCCTGCTTTTAGTAGATGGTTGTACATGATCTCCAGGGGTCCCTTCCAACCTGAACTATTATGATGACAGTTTTACGGAGGAGAAAATAAAAGTTTCTTAGCCAAAGTCAGTCTCCAGTTCCAAGTCTCAATTAAAGTTAACTTGCTATAGGCTGCATACCTGTGACTCAAACTTGGCCATCCACACCTACTGTCCTCCAAACAGGCAAAACAATGGAAGATATCTTGCTGCTGCATAAGATGTGAGCATGAAACAATAGAACACAGAATTGGCTGGAAACCCTGACAGTTGTATACGGACATTCAGTGGTATGGAAAGTGGTGGCACATGCTGGAGCCATGTCTCTGCACAAAGCTCTACTGCTTTTCCAGTTTCAAAAGGGGACAAAACCCAGCATTGCTGGGTTTCACACTGTGAGGAGCAGCAGGTCCTCAGCTGTTTTCCTCTGCAGTGCTCGTACTGATTGCATAAATTACATACCCACAGATTTTAAGCCCTAGTCTTGATACTGTTTCAGTGGAAAGAGTTGAATGCCTAGAAATTATTTAGACACAAATGTAAAATAAGTGTGTGACTCACAGCTTGATTTATGAGGAGATAATATCAGTAAAATTCTACTGATGCAAATTAAGAGAAAAATTTAAGCTTACAAAGATAGCATTTTCCTGCTTCTAACACAGTGATTGGATTACATACATTGTCTGATGGAAGTGAAAATTGTCGCCAGGGTGTGTTGAATGCCACAACTGTCCCCTGAGATCCCTGTATTAGTTCACATTAGTGGGTGCCCAAGCTGGAGACACTCATGCTTTTAGCATTAAGAGATTCTGACTGATTGTGTCACAGTCTTTTCTTTTTTTAACATTGAGGCAAGAAATTACTGCTTTTTCATTATTTCAATAATGATTTAGAATTATTTTAAAGACCCTTTAAATAATTAATATGGCAATGTTTAAGAGATGAAAATTAAGGACTTGGACACTTAGCAGATAACAGATGAGATCCATTTATTCCATGAAAGGAGAAACTCATACTTTGTCCAGTTTCAGGCTCACCAGTAAAGACATTAGGACGCTCAGGAGAATTCAGAGGAATTCACCAATGTAGTGAGGGCTGAAGAACTTGCCTTGTGAAAAGAACCTGAGGGAGCTGGGTTTGTTCATCCTGGAGCAGAGGTGGCTTCATGGGCCCTATCAGTATTTCCCCAGTGCTTACCAGGAGGTTCACAAGAATTTTCAAAGTGATGATTACCAGGAAGAAAAGAGAAAAAAGGCACAAACTGGGGTGAAAATCATGAGAAGAATAATTTTCGCTGTGAGGAGAGCAAGGCAGTAGCACAGTTTTCCCAGAGTGGTTATGCAGTATCTGTCCTTGGATATTTTCAAGACTGGACTAGATGAAGTTCCAAGCAACATGGCTTAACATTTTGATGACCTCACTTTAACAGAGAATGTGACCAGGGACCTCCTGAGCCCACTCCACTCTGAATTATTGTCTCATCCTTTGATTTTTCTAACTTCCATGTTCATCCCTCCTTCTGTTAAATAAATTTGATTGTGCTATTGCAAGAAGTATCACTCTGTATTGTTAAACTTCATTGAAATATACTTCAGGGTAGGGCTGTGAAGTGCAATATTTTCAAGTATATTCAGAACGCAAACAAAGACATGTATTTTCATTTTCTGTGAGACGGGCAGAAAGTACTTTGACACCAATTTGGATTACACAGAGAAGCTGGAATAAAAAGAACAGCATTTCTGTGTATTGAAATAAATATGAAAAATGCATTTAAGGGTAGCGTGAGTCCTTCACTGTAGGAATAACATGAAATAGAAACTTAATCACCCAGCTTCAGATTTTTGTTAGGAGAGGAGTTACTGTTAGATTAGGAATTTCAGCAACTGATGTTTGTTTAGGGAAGAAAGTAAAATTAAAGAGTGAGCACAGCAAGAGATTTTTCCCCCAGACCTGTGAGCTTGCTGATATGGCAGAATATCTAAATGACAAGCTGTCTCTTCAGGTTCTCAAAATTTGGCTGAATGTATGGTTAAGGCATAAAAGATATAAAGTATCCTCAACAAATATCAGCTTTAGTTTTAAAATATTGTGTTTACATGTACCCTGAAAAGAAATGAAAGACAGATTTTTAAACTTATATGATAAAAGAAAGAAACATCTACACAGTGGGACTTGCGTCATCTGGTTCTGTAGCATTTGAAGGTCAAGCTGCAATGAAAGCTCTTGCTCCATTGGTCACAATTCCTTACAGGGGGACAAAACATGAAAGCAGCTATGTTGTTCCATCTGTGATCTGTTATAAACACACTGCTTACTAGTGGAGATGTTAAAGGACATCCAGTCTCAAGCAAAAAAGCATTTCCACTCTCCCTAATTTCCCCCTTCTTCCTTGTTGCAGACAAACCTTGATGAGTGGGACAGTGTGTTCTTCCCTGCTTAGCACCCAACAATCATTTCTATACGTCATCTGAATCATAAGATAAGGTTGTAAGATCTATGTGCTGCACATGTTAGTCTCCCCATATGAAATAACAGATTCATGTCCCAGAATTTATGGGATTAAAGAACATACAGTTTTTGTACTGTGACCAGTAAGAGCAGGCATACCTTTTGGAAACATTACATATTGTAAGTTTAGGCAAATTTCTTTGCTGCGAGATAGAGTATGGAGACAATGGTAATTATTTTAGTCCACTGTAGTGAAATGGCTTTGCAAACTTTCATTTGTATGCTAGACATGAGATTATGAGTTCCACCTAGAGCAGACGTCCTGCTCTTCCTTCTTGAGAGAAACGTTCTGTGTTATTTTTTCTTTGCTACACCTGAAACTTTTCTCTCAGATCAGAACATATATTAAGCTTGATCTTCAATGTCCAGCTAAGCAATTTGATTCCATATATAGGCTAGAATTCATCCATAGAGTACTTACACTTGGAAGAGTCTAGTGAAAGCCTCCGGCACTAGATGACACATGAAAATATTCATTTTGCACGAGCAAATGACAAAGAACCTAGTTTCAGTGTCAGTCTGAATGACAACTCCTGAAAGCTTGTTTGGCTGTATGCTTTCTGAATGACAACTCATCATTCCACAGTAAATATATGTGCCTACCACTTAGCACTGGAAGCGTCCCAGAAACCTTCTCAGAAGCCTCGCAAAAATGGTATGCATTTTTTGTCATTGACATAATTGACTAGTGCAGACTCTCAGTATGAAACAACCTTGGAATATATTCTCAAATGCCTGAATATGTATTTCCTTGAACAAATCACATTTTTCCTTTTCTTCTTTGCACAAGAACATAAAAAAACAAGGACACAGTAAAGTCTGACAACCTTCCCTGAGACTTTTTAACCTGAGATGCAGTAAGGTGGATGCTTAGGATGAGGCTGGCTATGCAATAGACACTTGTCCTTAACGAAAATCTATTCAAACATTTAAACTTTTTTTTCATCACATTTCATGAAAGATTGCATAAGTTAATGATTCTGGAAGTTAAATTTTCCATTACATAAGAAAAAGTCTGACAGGAGCTATTTTATCAAAAAAGCTATTGAGCAGTCTGCTGGAAGTAAACGGAATTTTTACTGCCTTCATCGCCAAAGTATTGGATATCCCTTCTCTACAGCATGAGCATCTATGCCAGCTTTACTGGAAGGCAATGTCTATAGGATCTAACAAGACTGACCAGTCTTTTTTTTTTTTGTTTTCAAAATGCTTCAGGAAGTCTTCTAGAGAGATTCACTTCAGTAATACAAAAAGACAAATTGACACTTCAGAGAAACTATAAAGGAAAAAAAAGTGGAATTTTATTTTTACAGTAATCCCAGTGACCAGGAACACAACAATTTTGTTAACTAGAAAACAATGGACCCCAATAAAGGGAGGATAAACTAAAGTAATATTGAACTAATGAAAAAAAATTGCCATTAATAGATATAGTTTGTTGAAGGACTTAACCTTATTTATGTTGTATTAAAATTAACATTTTTCAAGGGAATTTTTTTAAAATAAATTATTTCTGTTCTTTTATGAGAGGTGTTTTGATTTCCATAATTATATTTTTTATCTTGTGACTGTTTTTTTTGTCTTTGCCTCTTTGAATCTGTTATTTGAGCAGTTAGGTGTATGTGTGTGTGTTTTTGTGTGTGTGTGTGTGTATTATTTTTGCAATACTTATTTCCAAACATTAGTTTCTACTGTCTCTCAGAAGTTGTTATGGCCCACATTACATCTCCAGCTTCAAGTGTTTAATTCAATGCCTCATAAATGCATTAAGCTTCTATTGACCAGCAACACATTTTTACAACACCTCTTCATGACCCACTGAGGATTTCAGGACTGTTGGATAGAAATCAGTGTTTACAGCTTTGCTTGACAAATGTGTTAAGCATATGTAAAACAGTTTGGGCATTCCTTATCATAATGATTCTATCCTAGTCCCACTCACCTGTTATTTCGAAGGGATAGAAGTGCAGACTGGAGAATTAAAATTATTTCTTTCTAGCAGAGCAGCGTTTGAGAGTGTTTTTATAGGAGGAGATTTCAAACTGCCTAACAAGATATTTGGAACTTAAACAATAATGCAGTACAACCTTGTGTAGTAAATAATGAGATAGTTGAATGAAATGATGAAGAACAAATTATATCTTTTCACATACAATAGATTTAACATTATTAATGATAGACACGTATACCAAGCTGCTATTTGTTTGATTACAGACACTGAAATATATGGGTGCATTTCAATTTTCTATTGTATGCCAAAAAATCTACTGATTGGATTGTAATTTAATAGAGTATGACTATGGAAAAATACTTTCAGAATTTAGGACTAGCTTGTCTCTTCCATCAGTTGCACATTAGAAATCAGTGTTAGGTTAAAAAAATATAAATCGTTCCGCTTTTACTTAGAAAAAAATTTTAGCCTTTGTACATACATCCCATCATATGTATCTAATAAATTCCTATTAAATTTGAACTTAAGAGAACTAAGTACTCAAATAATTTGGAAATGCTCTTATAATGCTGGAATTTAAGAGGAAGGATTTAACAGGTAGAAGTACTGAGCTGTATTTTTGAGGATGAGGAGCAGATTTATATGATAAGCAACCATCTTTTCTGCTGTCTGCTTAAAATCAATACCTACCCAAAGGCATCACTTCTGTGACATTACAGAAGTTTCTAAAGAAGTTTTCTACACTCTTTATAAAGTAGGTATATAACAATACATCTTTGTTATTTTGAAAGCCTTTTGTTTCCAATGAAACTAAAAGCAATAAGTAGAAAATGCTGGTTAATTTTGTGCATGCTGGATGAAATTTCTGAGTCATCTTAAGATGGAGATTTATTGCAGAAATAAGGTGGTGCTAATTCTGTCATCTTCTTTTCTCCAATAAGTGTCTTCCCCACGTGCAGTAGAGTAGGTTTTCTCAGTATCAATCAGGTTCAGCAAACTGAGCTGGAAGCTTTCCTCCTCATGGACATTAATCACCAAACAGGTAGCCAGAAGATAGAGTCCCTCACATTGTAAAATTCTTTTACAATTTAATGAAAAATCCTTTTCTACATGTAATATTTAGACTTCCTATAACGCAGAACAATATGAAACACATTAAATGTATATACGAGTTGTTTTAAATTTCCAGCTTTCATCTTTGTCCTTTGGGGACAGTATCTTAGCATAAAACTAGTGCCACAAAAAAAAGACTATGAGGTTAAGGGCTGAATTTACCTTTATTTTGACATTATTTTGACAGTACTGTTCTTGTATCTTATTCTCCTGTGCAGCTTTAAAAAAAAAAAATGGTTAGCTCACTACTTTACTGTTAAGAGTAAGAAACTGTTTACTTTCAAAGGTGCAACACAGTAAAAAAAAAATATGTTTTTTGTTACTTTTCTTTTATATATGGGAGAGGAATCCTTTACTGTCTTCCGCATAGCTTTATTAGGGCACTGTAGGCAAAATAATTATATGGAGAAAACAATCTGCAGATCAAGGAAATAGTAAATTGCCTCTAAATGCACTTTATTTATTCTCCTTTAATGTCAGACTGTCAACATCATAGGCAGCTGCAACTGATCTAATTGTTTTGATTTCCTACTTAATCTGTTGCACTACTGGGATGCAATTCATTCATTTCAAGTTGACATCTAAAATAGGTCAAATGAATCAGGCCTTTGAAGTGTCTATTTCTTTGCATTGCATTGAAAGGAAAGCTAGGATAACTGGCTCAGATATAGCTATAAGGCACTATGCTCTTGTGGTAAAATGTTGGAAGGAAATCACTCATTACAAGGGAAAATAATTAAACTCAAGCAATAGGGATAACAATTTAAGGTTTTGCTTCATCACATTCAAAACAATTTATGCAAAATTCAATCTTTAAAAAGTCTTTTTTAGCATTAACAGCAATTTTTCCCCTACAAGTACAATCACACATGAGCCTCCTCAATTACTAGTCACCGTTACTTAGTCCCTATAGCATTCATTTTAGGTTTGCTTACATTTTATTCAAATCTGGTAAACCATAGATATTTATGATACAGCTATCTGAACCAGTAAGTTTAGGTACTCTAACATGGTATTTTACTTGTAGTGAACTTAATTACAGTTAACTTTAATCTAAAATCTATGCTTGTCTTGTTAATTGGAAACTTAAAATATCTAGTAGTAATTGACTTGGATAAAATTAATAAATATTACCACCGAGGTTGTTCTTGTCAATGATTTATAATTACACTGATAAAAATCCCATTCATGTCCTCAGAGTGTGAAACATGTAGAGTGGGTTGCAATGAATTAAACAAAAGGGTTTATATCAAACTACACAGATAGTATGGATGCAATTCTCCCTAGGTATTTAGGTACCATTTCCTCAAATGTCACTCCTTCACAAGAGATTTCATCAATCATTATTAATGAGATAACTTTGAAATAATCTGATACCATTTTCCTGTTCTGTCCCACATGTCACTGAAAAGCCTCTGCCTTTCTATTGTTCTTTATAATTTTAAGAGTATATCTTAGTTATTACTTTTCATGCAAATAGCTTAAGCATTAAATTTATGTTATAAATGATATTCCACTCTATGGAAAAATCATTCACATATTTAAATCATTTAAGTATATCAACTGAGTCAAAGGGAACCACTTCCAAATGGAATTCCAAGAATCACGTGACACTTATTTGGAGGATTAAGAGACTGATTCTGAGGCTCAGATTTTTTTTCAAAAAAGAAAGAAAACTCTTTTTCCTTTTCTCACCTTTAACTCCATCAGATTTTTTTTATATGCTTAGGCATTTATCACTGTAAGATGTTTTCTGTAATGCAAATTAATCTCATAACTTTTCTCTAAAGCCTTTCAGATTTATCAACCTCTTTTTATAAGTGTGACATGACAAAACATGTCATACTTCTGTGACAGGGAAGTTTTCAAAGGACCTCATTTTCAGACAGCAAAAATCCCAGGACTTTTTGCTGAAAACAACTACATTTCTCACTGGAGCTGGGGAAAACAAACTACTTTTATTACACATAATGTTAACTTATTTAGAAAGTGACAGATATGAGTAAGATTGTACTCCTGAAATATTTCAGACACACACGCACAAAATTTCACCTATTATTTCTTGTTAGCTGCATTAAGTCCTTTATAAATTAATACACATGCAGAAAAAAATTCTTTCAGCACATCTGAGGTTACAGATCTATTTGTTCCAAGCTATTCAATGATCATCTGCCAACACTGCTGCAAAAACTGTTGATCTGTAACTACTTAATCCCTGGATTTTGTTTCCCTGATTTTCCTTTTGATGTTCACTACTATCCAATTGATTCTTTACATAAATTCATATTATTAAAATCTGGAGATTCATCTTCATTTGACAGTTTCTAATTATTTTGGTCTATAAAATCCAGACAGTATTTTTTTCAACACATTGCCTCTTTTGTTTTCCTGAATTGAATTTTTGCTTGCTTTATGCTCTCTATTCAAGACAGAACCTTGGATTCTTTTCTTGAAGTTAAAAACATATATTTACTCTGCTCTACCAAAAGCACATCATATATTTAAAGTGACTAGACCCTTTAGACAATATCCCCATATTCTCTTTTATATCTGACTATCTCTGAATACCTGTTATAACTCCTTTATGGTACCTTCCTACTAGGCCAGTACTGCAGGTCTGATTACTAACAGAAGTTTTTCGATTGAGAATTAATTATTCAGGGCTCAAATCTTCTCCAGACTGAAATTTATCCTTTTTTTTTTCTTTAACCTCTCAGTGGTTGATTTTACCCACACTACTCAATACCTGTATTGCACATCAAGACCATGTGCTTATGTGTGGCAAAACTTGGTCTAAATATAGGCCTGTGATTATGGTCAATGATAGCTTTAAGCCTTACAAATGCTGTGGAATTCATTTTTATTAATTAGGTGGAAGTATGGTTCCTTGGTAGGATGCCCAGACCTGTTTGCAAGGTCAGTTGGCTTGTCAGGAAATATCTATCCAGCATTCTTTTGGTTTTGTTTTTTAAAGGATTGTATGTTACTATAGTTAGGAATAGCTGCAGGATTAGACACCATGGTCTAGAACTTGATACTCTCTTAAACATTGTATTGTCAGCAGTCCATATGAGAAGAGAAGCTGTCCAGATGTTCTTCCTCATTGCATTTGAAATACTACCAAATTACCCATTACTTCAAAACCAACAGCCTTCATGGCTTTGCTTGCATTTAGTTTTAGTATCATAAGGCATTAAAAAAAAGTTACAGCTGGGACATACTTGGCATCAATGTGCTTTGCCCTAGGAAGGTCAGTTCAAAAGAGAAGCAATCATTAGATTGCTTAAAGAAATCAATCAGCATTGTGGAGCACCTAACCAACATACTTCAGGAAACATATTTTAGTTTTATTTCTATTGATCGGTGGGTGATAATATATAATTGTGACAAATGGCAAAGGAGTTAAAAGATCCGATGAACTCCTGAGGGATTGCTGCCTGATACACATTCCTAAAGCAAAGACTGCGATTGCATCTTTGTGCAACCTTGTGCAACATGGCAGTCTGCATAATACTGGAGAGGAGAGGAGAGGAGAGGAGAGGAGAGGAGAGGAGAGGAGAGGAGAGGAGAGGAGAGGAGAGGAGAGGAGAGGAGAGGAGAGGAGAGGAGAGGAGAGGAGAGGAGAGGAGAGGAGAGGAGAGGAGAGGAGAGGAGAGGAGAGGAATGCTTCATATTATGCAAGCTCTCTGGCACTAATATATGCAGAATTAAAAAATAAGTGACATAGGGAAATAACATCAGAATGCAAAGAGAGAGATGGAAGAAGTAAATGCCTTTTAGAAAGCATATGAAACTGCTTTATCCAAGACTTTATGAAATTATGAAACCTAAAACGGTTCAGCTTTTCTGATCAGAGAAATAAATAAATATCATGCCATTCATTTGCAAAACATTAGATCATTAAAGGACTGTTCAGACCACCTTCACAGGGCTATTAATTGATGTGGTACAGATTACAGATTGAAAAGATCAAAGTACATAAATGGTAATTTATAGCTGCTCAGCTGACTAGTGACAATTTATTTATCTTTGATGACTCTTATTTGTACAATTACAGGCTCATATCCCAAACTGTGATTTAGCGTGACTGATAGCACCTTGATATTAAGCAGAATAACAGCTCCAAAACAAACTATTTTATCAGAAACATTACCTAGCATCATACATAAGAACAAGCTGCTACCCAGGCAACACTCTATGTTTTTAAGGCCTTCATTTTCAGTTGAGCTATTCAGCTAAGACCAAAGTCTTCCAGATTTACTCCTTGGTTGTGTCCACTTAGTTATCTTGTCACAATTGACTAGTAGTTCATGCTGAGCACTACAACTCTCAGAGAAGATAAAATAAATAATTTCTGGAAGATTATGACCTTCTCCTTTTCTTTATGACAAAGCAGAAGTGAAGTATGGAGGCGTTTATACACATTAGTCTAGTGAAAAGTCAGTGCAGCAAAATGACCTGTCTAGAGTGGAGTCAGAATTTGATGTGTCATGTCTCATGGGAATGATGTCTACACTCCTCCAGCTGTTGCTGAAACCTGAACAACAGTGCCATTCCCCAAACCTTAGATCTGAACAGTGATTCTCAGATATTTGTCCCAATTCATGCATTCTGAAACAAAATATGAAGGAGTCAGGAAAAAAAAAGAATAGCAACTGAAATTTTATCCAACATCTTGCATATTATCTTCATAACAGGGCCATTGGGTGATCAGGCTTTTCTCCTATTTCCTGCAGATTCTTTGTCTGTATGATGCCAGCAAGATAGTCTCAAATACAGACATTGTGGAAGTTATAAAGTTTTTATTTTAGATGAATTCAGTGCCATCACTTCTGAACATGGAAAAGCTTACAGTAATTTCACGATTATAAGCTGCACCTGAATATAAGCCGCACTACTGGGGTAGGCTGGATTCTTCAATGAAAAAGGTGCGGCTTATAATCGTGAAATTGCTGTACTTACTTTGCCACCTTTCCCTCATGAGAAGAATTTAATTCTTAACTCTTTTATAACCTTGCTTCTGATAAATTCCAGCTTTGGCAGGCCAGCTTTGGAACTGTAGATGTAGGAAAAAGGATCTTTGAGACTAAAGGTTTTCAATATATTTCTGAATATATTGAATTTTATATATATATATAAATATATATATTCAGTATATATATATATATATATATATATATATATATACACTGAATTATATTATTTTAGGACTAGAATCCATGAACTAAAAGTATTAAACACATATAAGAAATGTTTTAGTAAACTTCTTATTATGAATTTGCTGAATGAAATACAGAACAAGTTATTTGTACTGACTTGTTCATCTAGAGGGTAAGAAAAGATTCTTTCTGTGTACTTCCGATACGGCCTGTGAACCACAACACCTACACACGAATTTTCCAATAAACTACATGGAGATTAGTCACAGTCCATTTCATATCACATAATATGATAAGAAACTGTACTATGATTGTCATTCTGAGTTTCATCCAAAATCCCAACTGGCTGTGATCTTTCATTACTAATTAATAGAAAGAAAAGTCACATCCTGTTGAAGAAACTCACAATAAAATGAAAGGTTGTTTGCAATGTTGACTGTTTGCAATCAATTCAATTGAAAAATAGTGATTAAAAGAGCAATCAACAAAAAGGGAAGGAGGATTCATAAGAAGAAAGGGGGAAAAAACAGAAATAGAATCATGTGTACAAGATTTATACAGGTTAGTATACCATTCAGTGTCAGGAACTTCTATGGAAAAGGCTGGAAATATAAATGTATGTTTCTCAAGATGCAGATAACATTTTGAAAAACAATATTTAAAAAAAAAAAATTACATTGCATATATTACTCAAGAGAAAAAATCTATTTGCTCAGAGGTTCTGAAACCAGCGCTATTTATTGGCCCATCTTATTTTGGTGGCTAATTGTCAGCATCTTTATGGAAAATCTTTCATTTGTTGCTTAAGATTTGTTGCTTATTTGTTTGGTTTGAGTTGTTACTTCTAAATGACAGAATAAAAGGATGAAAAATGCTTAACTGCAATATTTCCACTTGCTTCTGTGTTTTGTCTGGACATTGCATTATGCAGATGTGAAGGACAGCTGAGAAGAGTGCTGAAATAATTCTTGTGAGAAGAGATGAAACCTGACAGCCACCGAATGATTATAACTAATTAATCATAACCATCAACAACTGTAACTACGAACATCCTGATTATTGTGAACTTAACACGCCAAGCTGAATCATATATAGCAGCTCTGTAGTTTTCAACATAATCTTGTTATATTACTCTGTATGTAAACATTTCTTCTGATTCACTTTGATCCAGTACTTCAGGATTTATGAATGCAGAAATCCTACTGAAGTTCAGGGAGAATTCAATACCTATGAGTTGCCTTTTTTCTCAAGGCTCTGGGGAGAATTAAACTTTATTGATGATACTGATTCTATTAATTGATATTATTGAAACTAGATGTAACAAAAGGAAAAATTCTTTAAAGCTCTGAATTTCCTCAATCTTCTTGAAGTACTCCTCCATGAAAGATTAGCTTGTAGAAAAAAGGAGTAGCGTATTTTTCAGACTGTAAGGCATACTGATCAGAAACCAGCAGTGCGCCTTATAATCTGGTGCGCCTTATATGTGAACCTTGAGTATTGGAGGGATCTCAAAGCAATTTCTGTTTCACATTGCACAGCAACAAACATGAAGCTCACAATCCAATGACCTCGAGCAGGCACACACACATGCCTCCGGTCAGTCTCTCCCGATTTTACGCTAAAAGTTGTGAAAGTTGCGCATGGATCAACGCTGCAAAAAAAAGGTGTGCCTTATAATCCGGTGGGTCTTATAAGTGAAAATAGTTTGAGAATTTACCATTAACTGATACCGCGCCTTATAATCCAGTGTGCCTCATGGGTGTGAAAATATGGTTGTTAGACAAGACACAACAGTGGAAGAAGCATATCAATTCATAATTTGCATAAAATCTGTGTAGGATCATAAGAAGTGAATATTTTAATTGAAATGTAGTATTCCCTTTTATAAAGTAAATGGTGGCAAATAATGAAATAGTCTATTTTTTGTCTTACATAAAAATTTTAAAATTTCTAATTAATAATGATTTATAAATATGAATCATCCAATTTGGGAAGAAAATTAAAAAGAAAAAATACTTCCAATTCTTTTTAAATGAATACAGGATTCTATAAATCAATTTAGGAAATAGTTATGTATATTAATAACTGAAATACATCACAATATAATAATAGCAAAAAGAATACTTATGATGCTAACAATAGCAATACTAACTGTAATTAAAAAGGAGAAAACAGAAAGGGAGAAAGAAACAGAACCCCAGAGAAGGCAGTGATGCACAGTGCAGTTGTTCACCACCCACTGACTGATGCCCAGCCCGTCCCCCAGCAGCGATCGGTGCCTCCCGACCAACTCCCCCCGGTTTGAACACCGAGCTGGATGCTCTGTGGTACAGAATATCCCTCTGGCCACTTCGGGGCAGCTGTCCTGGCCATGCTCCCTCCCAGCCTGTTGTGCCCTCCTCTGCCACTGGCAGAGCACGAAGCTCTCAAAAGTCCTTCACTTTGGGTAATCACTGCTCAGCAATAGCCAGCACATCAATGTTTTGTCAATTTATTCACATAAATCCAAAACATAGGACTGCACCAGCTACCAAGATGACAGACAAAACCAGGACACTAGGATAGTTAATTATCTTTCTAATATATTTTATTATGACAGAATGTATTGCCCACATTTATGATTCATGACTTCACTGTGATCGGAAATGTAGAAAGTATTAAAAAAATGTTTCTACTTCCAAGGTAAACAGCTAGACATAGCTATGACATACAGCTACAATAAAGAACAATAAACAGTAAACCAGGTATTTTTAAATTGTTATCATTTATAAAAATTACAAAAATAGAAATATGCCATTAATGGCAGAAAAATGTTCCTTTATTTGACTATTTATCTGCCTTTCATAGTGAAAATTTAGTTCAGAACTAATGAATCAATAGGGTATACATTAAAATTCATGCTGACACCATGGTAGATAAAAAAATATTTTGTTTCTGCAAGAAAATATCCAAGGAGCACTATTAGTCAAAGATCCTTCTTGTTTTTCTATTTTCTGAGAAAAAAAAAATCTTGTAGTATCTAAGAGAGATTCTGAAGATATTAGTTTAAATATAAATAGAGTATCTTGTGTCTCCTTGCTCTGTTTTTTACATTTTCAGAGAGGAGTCTTTAAACATTCTCCTGAGTTCCTTGTCACCTTTTTCAGCACTCCCTGAAAAAATCTGTATTTCGACCCCCTTTCCTTGAAACTCTTTACTGCCTCTGGAGATGTACATAGAGAGAGGGTTGCTGTCATGAAGGCTTGAAGTACATCATTGTTTCTCTATGGTGTCTCTATTTCTGTTTTTGCATAGTAACTTCTCAGAGAAAAAATTAAAAAAGAACAAAAAAAAAAGACCTTTTTCTCATCATGTCAGTCTGATGATCCATGAAAGATTAAAACCTTTCTGGTAATAAATAACAACAATAGCAATGATAATAAGCATCATACGTTCTAAAGTGTTTGAATCTTGCCCTCATTTTGTCACCTAAAAGTCATATGGTAATGTGATTTTTGAAAGTCCAGCATGTATGCTTTTCCCATTATCAATGGTGAGATGATGTTTCTGTCATGGTAGAAATCTTTTTTCCTGAACTTTCCTTCACACTTTTTCTAGTGAATAATTTTAGTATGAAAAGTTACCCTTAGGTCAAATGAGTGACTCTACTAATACAGCTCTATCTTACTTACTCTGGTATTTCTAGAAAATGAGTGCATGTCAATATAAAATAATATATTAATTCCCTTGGACTTTTGGATATTCTGAGTATTGAGTTTAATTCATCCAATGTAAAAGCTCCCTATACAATAAGACATCCTATCTTTTCAATACTCACCTTTTATTCTTCTATAGCTTGTGTTTGTGAGTTATTAAATAGAACATTTATATTTTCCATTGTTCCAAGTGTACAGTCAAACCATGTTTTTAATTTAGGTTATAATGGGATTTTGAAAAACATGTTTTAATGGAATTCTTTTCCCTGTAAATCTTACCCTTTTTAAAGAGTTACGATTCCAGCTCAAGGTCTATTTCTTAGTCCTGTCTTTCAAATCCAAGGAGAGGAAGGCTACCCTCTCTTAGTGACAATGCAATAAATAAGTTTGTCCTTGGCCTGACAGACGAATCTTACCTTGTGTAGAGCTATTTTTACCTTATTGGAAAGAATATTCCCTGCTTTATACTTGTCTTTAGGTATCTTCAGGATATGCCTTTAAACATTTTAATACATATCATATTATGTCCATTTTAAACTCCGTAATAAATTTGCATATAAAATAGTTTAAACTTACAGAACTGAGCTGGCAGAGGACATTGTTCTGCACCAGTCTAATTTCTACTTTAAAGCTAAATTGACTGGTTTAAGCCACTGATAATGAAACACAGAGCCTTTTACAACTTCTATGCTAGGTTACCAAGCAATAATTGCCTACAATAAAAACAAGATCTGTTTTTCATCTTTAATTTGATCCTAATTTCATAGCAGTTATCCATTGATTGTTGACTGGGTCACAAAAACCTGTTGCCCCCATTAGCAGCAGCAAACTGATGAGCACAGTGAATGTATGATCCCTCCTGTGCATACCTAAAATGCAAACTGCAGTGAAGGTGACTTGGAAGGCCATTAAGTGATAAAAACTGCTCCAACTTTTGTAAAAGTCCTTCTGTCAATGGCAGAGCATTTCCCCTGTTATTTAAATGCTTATTTTGTTGATAGACCTGCAAAACTTTTTGGTTGCTTCAACTGCCTGGAGGTTTTTCTCATTTATTTCCCTTTCTTCCTTTCACTTTCTGCAGAAGTGTTTCCTTTTCTGCTGAGTCTTATTAAAACTGATAGTTTTGTGGTGCTGTCATTCTTCCACAATGCATGTCGATACCTGTCATACTCATTTTCAAAAAATGGGAATAGCCGCTGTGGAGAGAGCTGCACTACCTGGCAACTCCTTTGGATCAGATATATAAATGGTTTTCCAAAGTTTATAACCTCTCTCAAAGATAAAATACTACACTGAGCTAATGTAAATACACTTGCAGGTTAAATTTGACAAAACCCATTGGATTTAATGTCTGATATCATTAGCTCTGGAGTTTCTCTACAATTTCCCTTTTAGAGGGGAGACCACCCCTGCCTTACAGGTTGTACACTAGTGACACCATATAAATTTTTTTTATTTATTTAATTGAATAATTTCTTAGCAGCAAAGGAAATTTGGTTACTCCTGTCACATGCAATCCATCTAAATGTGTTTTGTGTGTTTTGCAAATATATATTATTAATAGTAAGTTACAGTACACATGGTGGCTGGCTCTTAACTACATTTTTTGAGAAGAGGTGAATGGTGTTTCTTATGTTAAAGAGCATGGGAGTTACATAGTTGAACCCCAGGAACTGCTTTGAAAATAACATAGTATGTGTTATCATTTTTGCCAGTAGCACTGTGATAAGAGTAAATTAATCTTTCAGGGCAAAAGATGAACACCTATGGAGCACAAGAAGGCATTTTCTTATCAATCAAGTATATCATAATAAGGTGAAGGACAGACTCATTCTGTGTGGGGCATTCTGACATGTCACACATGTTACAGGTTTATACTGCAGCAAGAACACTGAATTGAAGTTTGTGTGAGAGGTTCCAGTTTCCACCTCTAAACCTGGATTCTGTCTACCTTTTCTTTTTTATCTACCTCTTCACAGTTTTAAAGTGAAATGAAAGCAGTTTGTATTAATTTTTAGTAGATGCCCTTTTTTTAATGCGGGTAGATGTGAAATGGCTGAAATTTACAAGAAAGTAATTAAATTTTCCATTAATTTGATTTTTCCTTATTGTTCTTATTGTTTTAATGTGGAGGAACTGCAAGCATGATCCTTCACCCTTTCTTCCTTTTAAGTTTTTCTACATTTATTTGTTCTGCAGCCAAATTTCTTCTTTTGTACCTGCTAATCCTTTTTCTGCTGTATGCTAAGAAGAAATCCAGTTCAGAACCAATAGATAGCCAAAAAGAGCTGAAATTCAAAGCTCTTTAATACCTTCCTCCTTTAGCTTGAAAATGATTGTTTTGAACAAATAGAATCATACATAAAAGAGTCATACATAGTACCTTTATTTTAAAATAAGAAAGAATATATTTGTTTTTCATTTGGTAGGGAAAAAAAAATACAGTAATTTCACACTTATTAGCCACACATTTTGACTGAAGCTTTGAGGCGACCCCGGAAGTGTGGCTTTTTACCCGGTGTGGCTTATCTATGGACAAATT
>VRYO01002772.1:14735057-14785116 GCA_009812075.1 Sialia sialis
CCAGCCGGCTCACACTTCTGGGTTGGCATTTCACCGGGATTTGTCCATAAATAAGCCGCATCTGATGATTAGCCGCACTAGTGGGGAAGGCTGCATTCTTCAATGAAAAATGTGCGGCTTATATTTGTGAAATTACTGTATCTTTCTGTTTCATCACTGGGACAGAAAAACCTCTGCTGTGCAAACTACAGTGCTTAAAAATAGCATTCAGTTGTTTTAATTTATATTGTTTGTGTATCAGTAGGCTAGGCCAGCAGGAAAATTACTTCCAGAAAAATACTTTTATCCTCTGCTGGCATAATTTTTTCAGAAAATTAAACCATAAAAGGCTCTACAGAGTGGTGGAGTAATCAACAAAACCTGAAAAAATGTGCTGATGTGCAGATGTAAACACAAGCTCCTATCAGTGGGAAGGGGACTTGGCCTCCCTTCCTTTTGTTCATTACATAATGTAAGTAATGCAGTCCTTCATCCAAAGGGCTGTCAAGCACTGGAACAGGCTCCTCAGGGAAGTGGTGGAGTCAGTCCCTGGAGGTATTTAGAAATTGTGTACATGTGACTCTTAAGGACATGGTTTATTGATGGAACTAGTGCTGGTTTAATGCTTGGACTTAATGTTCTTAGAGGTCTTTTCCAACCTAAATGACTCTGTGATTCTATTACAGGAAATTTACTTCCAACTCCTTACCTGCAAAGTAGTGGGAGCCAGTAAGTTCTTGTGTTAATCGGTGGGACTGCAAGGGGTATAAATACAATGGCTGGACTCTCCCTGGGAAGGGGAGACTACCTCCACAAGCCTGGTGATGTCTCAAAATAAATCATTCTGCAAAGCCCTGGCAATAAAACACAAGTCATTAATGAAAGCTGACTGCCAGATCAGAGTTCATTTGTAAAAAATAATTCTGGACAAAATCTGAAATTTCAGAGGGAAGTAATGAAATTAATTCTGAAATTAGGGAACAAATATGATAATTCCAAGTAAAAAGGTCTTTTGCCAAGCAGAGGTACTTCAAGGAATTGTATGCAGGAACATCTAAATTTGTTTAAGCATTCAGTTTCTCGGTACTCCATTTTAGTTTGTGTCTGATTTGCAAAGATAGTATTATTTTTTAAATAGCCCTATGAAATTTTGAACATTAAAATCACTGAGGAAACAGACATTCAAGTGGATCATAAGATGTTATAGTGGATATATCTAAGCTAAAGACAATTTGGAGAATATTTGCTATATGTGAACATCTCAAATTACCAAGGCCATGAGTTATGGGAGTGTTTTTGATGATAGGGAATTTTTTGTGGATGAACACTGCAAGCTTTGCAATATTGATTTATTCACATTGATCAGCACCTTTAGAAATAATTTTCACTTACTTATCACAGGAGATAAATCCATGATACAATATCAAGCCTAATAATTCTCCACAACCTCGTAAGCAATTTGTCCTTCAACAGAATCCCATTCCTCAATCTCTCCAGTCAATAGCTGTATATGAACTTGTCCAAGAACTTCAACTTGATCCTTTTAGACAATGGCATTATCAGCATGGGAAAAGAAAGATGACTTAGTGGAAGAATGCTGTATTAACAGAGATATGGTTTTATCAACATATTTTCAAATGGAAAATATAGTAAATACTTTTGATTAAATAGTACCTACATTCCGTTCTTACAGAATACAATTTCAGAAAAAAATCTGAAAGCCTTTACAAAGCACTACTGACTGAAAAAAATGCTATACTAATTTCTTTTGACAAGATTTTAATCAGAAAAGCAATTTCATATGCATATAGACTTGATTTCTCTTTATTTATGCTGTGATATATTATTAAGAGGTAATGCGTTAAACATACAAACACAAACTTGTGATGTTTTATATTGTTCATGTATATAGACAACCAGACATCCATTAGATTGATGTCCAAATATTTTACAGGGAAAACAATGGGGAATGTGGAGAGGTAAGCACACCTGAAATGGATTCTGAATACTGCAGTGCAGATTCAGATGAAAGAGAATTATCTCTTTAGTTTAATAAATGAGCTTTTCAAGTTATTGTCATCTTTGCTGAGAAAAAGCAAGGCAATAAACTGAGGGAGGTTTTTTTGAGAGACATTATCCACTCCTTCAAAATGGTGAAGAAAAATATATTATATGAAAAGATTTTTTGTGCCAATTCCTTATGTCAAACAGCCACCAAGAGATTGTCATCTCCTGCTTTTCCTGGGCCATTGTTCATAAAAAATGCTGCCTCTAACTTCCTTGGGAGCACTGTATCATGTTGATGCACCTACTCCAGAAGCTTTCCCACTAGGACTGTTTTTGTTGCTAATCCTCAACTTTTCCCCTGTGAAATATATTAAATGTGGATAACTTGATCATTCATAAACATAGAACTTAATCTTTTTTTTCTTCCATAAACACAATATCTGATTCTTCCCAATTATTTTTCTCCAAGATGCGTTTCCTAGGCACTTAACTGTTAGTTGTCCTTGTTAAGCAAGAGGTACATTAATTACCAACAGCTTAAATAACAACCTTTGTTTGATGTTTCCAGTCTAAAATGCCTCTACTATTTTATTTCCATAAACAGGATTATAGTTTTTCATTGTGGTATTCCAAAAGATGTAAATATAGGGTTTTATTCAGTCATTTAATCATCTTAATTACAAGGTTTACCATAGCAAGATTAAAAATGAATGGAAGTTTTCATCCAGATTTACATGTTTCCCTCAGAATTAATACTTTCAGCTGAGCCTTTTGAGGATTTTATTCAGGGCTTTCAGTATGAGCTTAATGGAGAACGACGACTCCCATTGTTAAAATGCGCAGAGCTCTGATGCACACAGGGGAAGGCAGATGTGTGCTCCATCCTGCCTCAGAGGGATGCTGCCGTCTGAAGGGAGCTTTGCTACATCATCCATCTGCAGCATGTAACATCTGTACAGATGTTAAGCTATAACTTTTTTTATCTCTTTCTAAATAGCAGAGCTGATCTTACAAAGTTTGGAAACTGTGCTGTAAGCTGCATCTTTTATACCCCCCCGCCCCCTTTACTGTTACAAAACTGTGCTTCTCATGAAAAATGTTTAATCAAAGATGATTAATGCCAGTGTCATGGGGATCACAGTCCTTCCCATCCATGTCTGGATGTCTGCATACTGTGTTGCTAAATGGGAAAGCTGTTACAAATTCCTGCAACTGTGGGCTAGAAATTTTTGTCCTGTTCTATTACTTACACAGTTGTCTTGATCCTCACATTATTTGGAGAAACTCACACAAAATAAAGTTTCTTTAAGCCATTCTAAGCTCCTATTTGTGTACTTCAGACATACTCAGAAATCCACTTTGGAAGTAGACAAAAACCTATCTCTTCTTACTCTGAAGGGTCTGCTAAAGGAATCTGAAAGCTACATTTGCATTAAATCTGCAGTTTTGGACTGCGGTTTTGCTACTAGTTGGAAACCAAGTCCAACTGAAGTGCAATATAGCTTTAGAACTCCCCTGGTTTGATGACTGCACAAATTATACACAGAAATAATAATAGAGGGTCCAAATCACCTCATTCAGGTAGGGAATGGTGAGCACACTTCTCCAGGCAAATTAGTTATGATAACAAGATGGTTATATTTGGGCTGGAGTGCTCTCAGTGAGCTTTTTAACTTGTTTACAGGCAATTGGCTTGGATATCTACATACAGTACACAGTAAATACTGTTCTGAAGGGGTCCATGTGCCCTCTGGATCTCAATTTACTAAGCTGATTTTGAGAATACAATTCTCAGATGTCTGTCTATATGTAGCTGAAGGTCACAGGGTTATTTTAAGGTTGTGGATTAAGTCTCAGGATCCATTCACCTAACAGTGGCATTTCAGTCCACGACATCAGAAAACTTCTGTCCTAAATGTAAATCTAGCCTTTGCCAGTTTCTTCAAAATCACAGGAAGCCTTCAATACATTAGATTTCCAATGTTCCAGACCACTCTAGGCATGAGTGGATGCACATCATCATGTTACCCTGTCAGTACAGGTAAGATTTCTTACTGACCATGACTTATACTGTATTAAAGTACAGATTCTGAATACTGAAGTGCAGATTCAGATGAGAGAGAATTATCTATTTAATTTAATAAATGAATAATATAATATTATGTACTAAACAGTAAAGTAGCATCCATCTTCTTTTCTATTATATGCTTGGGTTTGTTTTTTGGTTTTTTTTTCAAATTTGAATTTTCAAATCAACTTTAGCATAGAAAGCTAAATAATTTCCTTCCAGAGGAGTCCAATATGTTGGTGAGAATGACACCTCTACCATTGTCTTGAGATCAAGGTTTTGCTGCACTGGTCACTCAAATCACTGCTCACTCACAGTTTTCCAAAACAGCTGGACAGGTCATGCCTCTAACCATGACTCTCTTATAAGTTAAACAGAACTTATTAATCACTCAGTATCCTCTCTTAGTTTGCAGAGGTCAATATGTATGAAGCCAGTGATGGTAAATAGAACATTCCACATTCACTGTAAAAAATGATCTCTTCCCAATTGCTAGACTTCCTGAGAAGGTAGAACTGGACAATAGTCCACTATATTTCCTCTTCTGCTAATAAAAGTGAGATTGAGAGGAACACTGATGTTTGAGGGTAGGGAGGTTGTTGTTGTTGCTTTCTCATAAAAATTTATATTCCTGTTATAAAGGAAGCCAAATCCTAGTGTCCTAGACTTCACCAGCTGTTCACCTGTACTAAGGGGATCTGTATGGACACTAAAGAGTACTCAGCTCTGTTTTGTTTTTCTCATAATAGCATGCCATATTTGGCTCTTCACTCATTCTAATTCCCAGTAGGAGCATGATGCTGGGTATCAGAAATAGGCCAGTTAAGTAAAGTGGCAGAAAATAATTGCTTACTGCACAGGATAGAAAGGTTTATTTAATATATACTTATTAGGTCACATATAAAATGCAAGATGACAACTTTCTTATCTCTACTTTGCATGTCTATAGCTTATAAATTATCTATGCAGAATGTTTTTAAACCCCTGTTTGAGAGCCACATGTATCAAACAAATGAGTTAGATATCATGAGTTGAAGAGGTCCTGCATTAGACTTTATTATAGCCTTGTGTTGGTTGGTCTTTCATGGGTAACTTGAATAAACCTTAAATTTTGATTTTCAGAATTGGGTGAATAAAAAGCATTAGAAGTCAGGTTCATAGACCCTTAAACTTTATATTCCTGTCCTAATTCTGTGTAAATTTCATAGGGTAATTTTATCTCTTCACACATCATATTTTTGCTTGGAAGAATCATAAAGACACTTCACTCTTGCATTGTCTACTTTGTCACTTTTAATAGACTGCTTTTCAACTTTCATGCCTAGTGATGCTAATTTGCATGGGCATTATAATTAAAAAGAATGTCCGTGGCCCCTGACATTGCTCAACATAGGAGTCTGTGTTTTTTATTTGTGCAACTGATTGATGACTACGCCTGTAGTTTTCATTATGGAATGAAAAAATGCAATTAACTTTTTTCTTCTATGGTCTTTTCATTACTCAGTACATGACCAGTAATTTTGCTGCTGACTTCCCTGAAGCACATTTTAAGGTTTTCTTCCTCAATCTTGTTGAAGGCATTCATCTGAGGATTTGAAATTTAAGAGTTTGAGAATTATAGAATGGTTTGTAGGGTAGCAATTTAAAAAGTTGCATTTGCCAGAATGGAGTTACTTCCAGTCTGTTAGCAATGCGTAGTTATTATATTTTAATTGCATTTTAATGATTGCATGTGCCCCAAATTCTAGGCAATGTCTGTATAGTAGGTGTATGGATAAATAAGTCTAGATTTTCTCTCATTTTTTTGTTTGGTTAGATTGTATTTCTTATGATGTTGTTGTTGGAGTTTTGGTGGGTGTTTCTGGGTTTTGTATTTTTGTTTGGTTGATTTGTTGGGGTTTTTTTTGTAATTTGAAAAGTAATAGATGAGCAAAAATGCACTGCTGGTCCAACCACAGTATATTATAAGGAACTTGCAATTATTAAGAGGGAAAAAAATATTACAAGGAACTTGTCATTATTAAGAGGGGGGAAAAAAATGAAAGCCCACAAGATTTTCTAAATATTACCACTGTCGAAAAATCTTCCCCACCCTCTCAAAAATGCTAGTAATTCTTTCATGTAATTCACTAACTTGCACTAGAAACTGCAAGTTGCATGTCCCTACACCACTGAATTACTCACTAGAGCTGTATGTCCCCTCAGGGACTATGAAAATGCAGTGAGAAGATGGTTGACCTTGCCCAGTTAAGGCAGCACACAACAATGGGTGACAGGGGCAGCCCTGACAGGGCTCTGCTTAAGGGATGTGTGCTGTAGTTTCACAGTCACAGTATTGTCTACAAGTATTACCCCAGCTGACAGCTCAGGAGAAACAAAGTGGAAGAAGAGAGCAAGAAAAGAGGGAGGAAGCATGAGAGATTAATTAATTTTAAAAATATGTGGAGTGAGTTGGCCCTCAGGCTCATGCACTATTTCCTTTCAGGCACCAGCTGTATGCGGCTATTTGTCTACAGCTTGACAAATAAGACAATGATGAAAAGTTTTTGTACTGGGCAAGTTCCTCTTCCCTTAAGACAAGTTGAGCCTGTTACTGATATGACCCAACAAATTACACATAACTAACAGGAACCTCTTAATCTAGAGGTTAAACCAGACAGCATTGTCCTGCCAGGTTTAACAGAAATGGATGTTCATCCTATCACATCCACTTCTCTGCAGCTAGTGTTGAAAATATACCAACTAAAGTGTTGCACAAACGCTTTCTGTGGCAATGGTTACAGTTTGTAAAACAGCAGCAGCCCAAGGTTCCCAGATTTAAGACTGCTGTAACATACAGCAGTTACCATCTCAGAGGTGCAGGGCTCTCCCAGAACTGATTTGCTCATAGCAATGCTCCTGTTAGAATCCATTTGCTGTTTAGATCCCATTTTTTACTAAGCTGATGCCTGGAAAGATACCATTTCACAAACATGTCAGTTAGTTAAATATCAGAAAGCCCATTTTTTTAAGGTAGAAAATTCCTAATTAATCCTAATTACCTGCCGGTGTCACAGAAAAGAATAGCGTGAGAATACACACATTAATCTGTGTAACTAAGGAGAAGAAGCCAGAAATGCACTGCTGATCAGACAGCTGAAAGGAGATGAAACAGAAGAAGGAAAAAGGAATGAGATATCTATTTCTAAGGCTCTGGATTCCAGTTTTTTATGTCTGTGACCATTGTGATGAAATCTTAAAGAATAAAAAAAAAGAAAAAGATGAAAATAAGGAAGTTATCATAAAATTAAATTCTTTCCACACTAGATATGATTAGCTGAATTCAATGGTGATTCTGGTAGTGTTGACTACTTAAATGTTAGGACACCAGCTTTGATTCAGAATCAGAAGGCTTTGGACAGAACTGTTCTGAGTTCTGTCAGATTCCATTAACAAGTTTCTCTATACAATAAAGTCAGTTTGATACTTATGAAATAAGTGAACTTAAAACCATTTGAGTGATACAAAGCTTAATAATTCATATATTTGCATAAAGCCTGATTTAATCAGTTCAGGAAGATTGTTCAAACTAAATTAAGTGGTATGAAAGCAATTGAAGTTGGGATATCTAGTTCATATTTTTCTTTTTCAATGGGCAAACTAGAAACTGTTTAGAAACATATATATATATATATATATGGATGTAATATGTTTGTTTTTTTTCCTATCCTATGCAATTATAACTGGCAAGAAGGTAGCTATAATTTAACATTAAATATGTTAAAGGCAATTGCTTGGATTTTTCAGGGATAAAATGACTAGATAGATATAAGCATAATATCATAAGAGTTCAGACAGCAATCTGATTTTAGCTAGATCTGAATCACTGTGCAGTAGTACATGTACATTCTATATCTTCTCACAACAATATATATATGTAAAATATATAAGCAAAAATATATGACCAAAATGCCACTTTTTAAACTATGTAATAATTAATACCACACTTAATTCTGATTATTTGATTGCCCACTTCTATCTCCTGTGTTCTTATTCTCTGTTTCAATATTGTTAAAATCATTGTGATTACTTCTTTAGTCAGTTGATAGAGTTTTGTTGCTTTGATGCTGCTGCTCCAGAGTGGAGAATCTGCAACCAGAAAATTTCACTTCATTTGTTGGTTTGTGGAAGCATTAATTTGCATGCTGTTTTCCTCTTTCAATAAGCTAAAAAATGTCCTATATGAGACTGCAGGGATAAAAATTCAGGAGTAGAACGGGAGAATGGAAGGAAGGATTTAGGCAATACTGATAATACTGGGTTTTCCTGCAGAACCACAAAGTCCTTTAGGAGTTTAGCAAGCTAATTTCAACCCTGAGGAGTCTATTTTCAGCTCTACCAAATTCAGGAAGAAAGAAGAATTATCCTTTTACAGAGGATAACAGTCAATGATCTATAAAGAAAACATCAAAGAAACACTAAAATTGCACCGATTTACAATCCAGATCTTGTGACTTTACAAGACAGATCTTTTGCTGCCTAGAATCAGAAAGAAAACTTTCCAAATGATATTAAAGATGACAGCATAAAGGGAAGTCTTTTAATGAAAGCTTTCAGATGCACAAAGTATACTTATGTACACACAGAGGATCGAATTTTCATATTTTTTGAAATTTTAACAAATTAATATATCTAGCAAGTACATCCAATGGGAGAAGGGCTGTCCTGGTAACCCATCCTTGGACCTGCTCCATTGGGGTTCTTAGCCCTATATCTTGTTATATCTCCCAAGTGCTGGTGCAAAGCAGGATGTTCCTGTTAGAAATTGTTCTCCTTGAAATTAAAACCAAACAGAATTTCAAGAGTGTGACATAATGTGTGAGAAAGGGTAACTACTGCTCTAAAGAAAGTGCTGCAACTATAGAGCTATATATTAAAAATCTACAGAACTGCAAATATATGAAAAAAACTAAAAATCTGCAAGAATCATATCACAATTCTTTCCTAAATGAAAATGGATTTCAAGAAACAGAATAAGACTTCTGAAAATTATGCATATAGTCAGCAGAAGAGTGAAGGACTGTCTGCTGCTTGCATTATTTCATTTATGATATTTCCTTTAGAATAAACAAAAAGAACAAGAGAGTTGGGCAAACACCTTCTTCATCCATGTGATATGTATGTTTCACAAGACACTTCATACATATGCATAATGTTTCACTTTGCTATTGCTAAGAATTTGAGGAGGGGCTACATAATCCTGGGTCTAGGCTAAAAATAAGACAACAGAAGGCTACGTATTAGGTCTCAATAACAATTATGTGACAAGTAGAAGGTGGGTGGAAGCAGTTCACTGGTTTCCAGCAGTGCAGAACAGTGTGTGCAGGGATGCAGCAGTGTAATGTCTGTATGCAGGAAAAGGTAGGAGTTACATTCTCAACACTGTTGCACCTTAAATGATTTATTGTTGCTGACGTTAGTTGTCGTGATTTATTTGTACAACACGGGTGAACAGCAGTATCAGCATTCTGGGGCAATTTGCTAATGTGACATGTTTCTTCCTTTTGGTCTGCACTTTATTTTTTAATTAAGGTAGAAAAAGACATCTGTCACCATCACTCTTGGTATGTAAAAATTTTATTTCTTGGACTGTAAAACTGGTTTTATGCTATTCTCTGAGGCATATGTTCACCAGTCCCATTATGTTCAGAAAACTGTAGTGGCCAGTCCATTCCTTGGTACATTTAAGCCTAGAAAATATACCAAGAAGGAGCTGAGCACTAGACCTCTAACATCTGGGGGATTATGAGATTTATACTGCTATTTCGTTGTTTGGGTTTTTTTTCACAAATTTGAAAATTGTATTCAGAGAGAGGATGAGAGAGCAGCTACTTGTCTCCAATGTTCATCCACAAATGTCCTTAGGATTAATTGGCTATAATGTTGTTGTGTGTGTTTTGGCATCTCTTGTGAATGTAAAAAGAGCTGGTGAAGAGACGAACAAATATTAGAAATTTTTAAAAATTTGTATTACTGGTGATATCCATTTGACTGTGGCTTGATTCAGGACTGCTGAATCCTTCCACCTTCTTCAGTTTTCTCAAATAAAAGTGATGATAATGGTACTGCTGTCCATAGGAGACCTCAGGATAATAAATACTATAGGACCAAAGTAACAAGCCCAAGAAAGATTCATCAATCATATTGTGTCATGCCCATGGTGGAATTCACCAAACACTGACCTGCACATATACCCAGAAAAAGCCTTTATATTTATATTAAAACACTTAATATCAAGAGAATACAAAGAAGAGAGGCAGTGGGCTGTGTCTTAAGTTCAGTGTGTACAGTCATACAAGAGTAACTCCACAGTCTCCAAGTACCCAGGTCGTGACAGTACAATTCCTATGACAACAACTACATCTAAAGACTGGTGAATTCTGCTAAAAAATCATGTTTTGAAGTATAAGCTAGAATTCTAATTGCCTTTTATTTTCATTTCTATATCCAGAAGCCTGAATTTCATTCTTGTTAAATAAATCATTCAGCTGCTATTAATCCTTCCTGGAATTAGGAATCAAGGTGACTGAGGTGTTAAAGAACAAATTTAAATTGCTTTCTTTCTTGTAAGCAAAAGAAACTTACACAGTAATTTCACGTTTGTACGCCGCACCTTTTTGACTGAGTTTTCGAGCCGACCCCGGAAGTGCGGCTTTTTATCTGGTGCAGCTTATATATGGACAAATTCCGGTGAAAGGCCAACCCCGAAGTGCAAGACGGGCCAGCCCAAGGTGGGGTGAAACTGAAGCTACCACAGCAGTGGGAGGAGGTGAGGCGCGGCCACCTCAGAGCTGCCGCGGCAGGCGGGGCCAGGCCGGCGAGAGCTGGATCCTCCCTGGGGAAAAAAAAAAAAAGATAAAAAAAAGATTAAAAAAAAAGATGGACAAATCCCGTGGTCTTCCCAGCTACCTGGATGTGCGGCTTATAATCAGATGCAGCTTATGAGTGTGACATTACTGTAATTCTCCTTGAGAGACCGATACTATAGCAGTGGAAGTACTGGTGAGCATTTATAGCCAAATTACAGAATTTGCTTGAGAGTTTCTTCTGCTGATTAAGGAAAGTTATGCATTTTGCATCGCTCAGCTGAAAAAGAGTTAAGACAATGCAATATTCTATAAATTTGGATGATCATCATCCAAACATTACTTCTGTTTTTCATTTTGAAAAAGGTCTTATTTATGCCTACAAAATGCATTATCTATTGGCATTTTTGTAGTAGTCATAAAATGACATTTCCATGCACTCATCCCCTTGGGTGCAGGACTGGGTTCACTACAAGTGACAAAGCTCTGGAGTAGAATTTTTTATCATATTCAGTACTTCATCAAACTTAAACAAGTGATGTTTTCCTAGCATTAAACCATATACTCATTGTTTTCCAGTGCCACACTTTTGATATAAATGTAATAGTTTAGCATTACCACAGAACTCTTGTTCATTTAAATTATTAAGAAAGAATCAACTTGTGTTGTAGATTCAACACATTTCCTTCAATAAGAAGTTTGTAATAATAATAAGCTATCCAAATCAGCATTTATAAGTGGTTTGTTCTGCACATTTGCCCTTTCCAAATCTTGTATTTCCTGTAGATCAGTGATTAAAACCACATAAATTTCTTTTAATTCTTAAAATGGCCAGTGGTAGAGGAGAAAGAATTCCACATCTAGTCCACTTGGTCGGCTTTGCATTCAGCTTTTATTCCCTTCAATGCACAGTAAGTTAATTTTCAGGGTATTCTAAATAATTTAGTCAACATGGTTTTTTATAAAACATTAAATTGAATTCTAGACACATTAAAAAAACTGATATCTTGGTCAATACAAAAAATTACAAAAATGAGTTATTTCTACTAGATACACTTTCTTTCAATGTTGTTAGTTATATCTCACTTTTTAAACTGGGTATTAATCAAGTCTCATATCACTCATTGAGCTACTTAATCAAAGGCTGAAACAGATGAATTTGTCATGATGTGCATCTTCTTGATTACCCTTTGTAATGATAGACCAAATTTAACTCTAATTCTTGTATTTGGAAATTAGTAATCATAGAATCATTTAGATTGGAAAAGACCCTTAAGATCATTGAATCCAGCAACCCTAAGTGTCATGTCTGGATGTCTTCAAAATACCCTCAGGGTTTGTGATTTCACCAATTCCCTGAAAAGCTTGTTCCAACATTCCACCACTGTTTGGTGAATATTTTCTAATATCCAATTCAAACTTCCCCTGACACAACCTGAGGCCTTTTCTTCTTCTCTTTTTAGTTATTGCTTGAGGAATGAGACTGACTCCCCACCTGGCAGCAATCTCCTTCCAGGCAGTTTTAGACACTGAGAAGATCTTCCTGAGCCACTTTTTCTCCAGGCTAAACACCCCTAGGTTCCGCATAAGATTTCTGTCTAAGACCCTTCCCCAGCTCCATTTCCCTTCTCTGGACACGCTCCAGCCCCTCAATGTCTTTCTGCAGTGAGGGGCCCAGAACTGAGCACAGGATTGGAGCTGTGGCCTCAGCAGTGCCCAGCACAGGGGGACGGTCACTGCCCTGCTCCTGCTGGCTGAGGATGTTTCAGTTGTTTCAACAGTGATTCTCTAGTATTAATTATTTACTTTATTTAACTTTATTGTTCTTCATCACCTAATTTTTTTCTACTTTGCATGGCAAATAAAAATGTACAGTGGCATTTGTATTATCTGGTGTGTTATAAATCATAGAACATCAATTTATATGGAGCATTCAGGTATTTTCTACATACTATTGATTCCCATTCCTACATAAAATATAGATCGCTATCAATAACAGAGTTGTTGTTTAAAATCTCTTAATTGCTTTAAAAATAATTTTTAAACTTTCTCTGTAGTTTTTCTGCCTTTTTGTCAGAATTTTCTGTTTCCAGTGTTTGTGTTCTTAAAAAAAAATCTCTCAAATATTATCACAAATTTATTTGTCCCATCTGCTTTCTTTTTTTCTTTGCATACATTTCTGTCACTTAAAAATCTTCTTTGTTTACATAAAAGAAAAATATATATTGGCAAAATGACCTTAAAATATATCTAAGCATTTGTTTACATGGAGAGGTTACTGAGAACATATGCCAAATTAATTTTTTTTTGAAAGTGTGAGTCGTGTAGAGGAAAGAAAGGTATATTTAGCACTTGAGAATGACCCCTGCAAGAGGTTACAATTACTGCAGAGCATAGAATGAAAACCAAAAATGATCAGTACATTGGAGAAATGGCTTGCAAGGAATAATACTCAATTCAGCAAAATTCAGATTACTGTATTTATCAAAAATCAAATATAAAAATAGAAGGAAAAAGTGACTAAACAGCATTTTTCTTGGAAAAATGTGGTTACGAAAAAAACAGGACACTTAATAGAATGGATAATTCAGTAGTAGAATTCTAGGACATCATAAGAGAACTGCTACCTGTGGAGTACAAGTGACTATTGTTCCACTGCTCAGTAGTGTTGATGTCCAGCTTTGGGTCCCACATTATAAGATGCAGAAAAGCTGCAGAGATGAAAATATTAAAATTAAGCAAAGTATTAAAAATCAGGACTTCTGAAGAAAAGTTGAAGAGATTTGGCTGGTCCAGCCTTACAAACAGAAGTTTGATATCCACAAGAGTAATGGCATTCCACTGTAGCTGTAAAAATTTAATAGTAGTTTCCAGTAATGTATTTTCAGTACTTCTAATATGGTATTTGATATAGGTAATAAACAACATAAAAAAAATTATAGGCAAATACTAAAGAAAGCTGTCTAATTTTCCAAGTAAATAAACAGGTTATTGTGAAGATCTAAATTTAGTAATATAAATCAAGAGTAGGCTGAGAATATTTGGTTTTGATAACAGCATTTTGACCCATTCTGGAACAGAAACAATTCTGTTTTCTTTTTTATTATGAAAATCATACCAATGACAATCAAATATACATGATAATCCAATATCTTTTCAAAGCTGCATTTTTTTTTGTATGCCATGTGGTCTCTTTAAAGAGTGCATGTATGAGAATAACATTTCATCAGTCTTTATATGTTTCAATGCTGGCTACATTTCATACATATTAAAATACAAATGAGACTACATTGACTGTCTACACTGGCAACAACAATATAATATTTACATCCTCCAGAACCAGATGAATCCTGACAATACGTTTACCTTTTCTAGAATATTGTCTAAAATATTTTTAGTTATTAGCTCTGTGGGTGGTTATAAGAAAGAAAATATTTGGAGATTTATACCTGTAATTAAATCTGAATAAAGACAAATATGTGATTGGTAGAATTGTGTTTCAGATAAGTGAGCAGTAGACACAGAGTCCCCAGAGAAGGAAATAAGCAATTTCATTGCTAACTGATAAATAGACAATATCTGTTTGCTCTATGTGGGTGTGTTACAATGCAACAAATAAATTATATCCATTAAATATTTTCTTGGAGGATAAATGAGCTCAGATAATAAATCATAGCAGCACAAAGAAATGAGCCACAATTATTTATCAGGTTGTGGTGGGAGGCTGGAGGATCAACCCATTGTTACCATTCATTTTAGCTAAAAAGAAACCTCTTTCCCTCTTAATGTGAAGTTTTGCCCATCATTAGAGGGTACTGCATATTGCACCCTTATTCTGTGGGTAGTGTACAGAATATACAAACAGCAATTGTGAGGAAAAAGTTCAAAGCTGGGCTTAATATAAAATTAGGCTTTATGTTTTCAGAAGGGAGATGTAGGCCTATATTTTTCCTTACAGTTTATTTCATTTAAATAGAATAGTTCTAAAAGCTAAAACAAATCCATCTTGCAAATTTCATGGTTTATAACTATGTACAGTAAATTCATCCTGTAACCTCAAGTATACTTTTAGCTGGCTTACTTATTGATTAACAAATAGCAATAAAAATTTCTTCAGGTTTGCAAAAACTCCCAGATTTTGCCTGTCATCAGGCATTAGTACCATTTATTCATCAAGTACTGCCATCTTGTGGAATTAGAGTAATCAAAGCAAATCCTAAATGAAGGATGAGAAATATATTTTCCAACAGCATCTCCCACTGCCTCACTAAAAGAAGACTAAAACTGGAGTTATTTCTTGTACAAACATCATAACTTCACAGAAGTGCAATTATGGGATGAGTGCTTTGCATGTTTTGCCCTTGAATAGGAAAAATTCACCTGTGTTATTGACACTTTGGTTTTCAGTGATCTTAAAAGAGTTCATATCACAACCTTCTTGCTATGTCTTCACTTGCACCAAAATACCACTTAGCTAACAGGACTGGTGAAAAGGCTGTCCAGAAACCTCATGTTAAAGGATGAATGGAGCAATTCCTTAAGAGAAAAATGCTAAAACAAATCTGGGAAACATTCAGGCCATAGCAAACACTGGAGTGAATATTCAGTGTTATCTGAATGCTTCAGCACTGCTGTCTTTACGATACTTCAGGCACTATTTCATATTGACCCACAATGACAGAAAGACTTTTTAATTACCATAGTACTGACACTTTCTGCATCAGAATATCTCCAAAATCACTGAGAAAACTGCTGATGTGTCAGTATTCCAGTTTCATCCATTAGGGGAAGTACATCACATTGTGACAGTTTAGGAATTAGTGTTGTTTAGCAGAGTAAATAGAACTACAACAAACATTTAAGAAATTGCAGTAAGCAAGATTTCCCACCATAAATTCATTCTGTCAGGAGATAGATGAACTCTTCCTGCTACATCATCACCAAATAATCCAGATTTTCGCCTATATAGCCTAATAAAAATTGTTTAATGAAATACTGAAACAAATTGGACATCAGGAAGGCTTTTCAAATCATCTTCAGAACAAAAGATAAATATTTCCTAAGAGACATCCTTCTGTAAACAAGGTTGGTCATTCATAAAATGAACTATCAGTTTTGCAGTTACCAAAATTAGTTATATAATTTTTTACACTGAGACTATATATATGAGATTTTAGCAGCAGAGTTTTTCAGCCCATGACATAAATGCTTATTTACAACTGTTCTATAATGCATAATTTCTCCATCTTTTTATTCCCTGTTTCTATTTGTGTTGATCCAAATAATCTGTGGAAAACTTTCTTTCATGTTGCAGACAACTGTAATTTACAGGAAGGACTCTGCATCATCTTTGTCATTTTGCCATTGATGTCATACTAAAAATAAAATAGATGAGCATAAAAATAAAAATAAACTCAGCACACATTCTTTAAAAATTCCAAACTTCTGTATACTGTGTTTAGTTTTCTCTTTTGTCCTATTTTTTCCCTATTGAAAGCAAATTGTATACAGAATGGAAAAAGCATTAACTAAGTTTTTTCTCAAAAGCAGATGACTTCATAAGGTACAGATCTAAAGTAATTATGTTCTGATTTTAAAGTTCTAGTTTAGCTTATTTAGATTTAGTTTATTTAGCTTAAAAATTTCTTGAAGATCTTTGTTATTTTTCTGTCTGGATTGAGATACATCTCTGGAGTTCAATATTCTGCTAAAACTTAATGCAATGACAATGGTATTTGTGCTTAGCCAAATGACACTGCTTTTAAAATCTTTTAACACAAACTATTATAGGAAAATTCAGGCTTGAAGTTTAGTTAAAACTGCAGTGAACTGTGTACAAATAGACCTGGTGTAGTCTCCTTGGTCTTAGGCTTCTTGTTCTCAAATCCTGAAAGTTCAGTCAGCAGTTTACCATTTTGTAAGATTTCAGGTAATGTTTAAAGGCCTTTCTTCTTGCAGTTTACATGTGCTCCTGTGCTGAACTCCTGTGGGACTTGTGACATATGGCTACATCCACTGTTGTTTCAGAATATTTTACTGTGCATGTACTACAGATTACACCCTCACAGAGAGAAAGCTATGTTTTTAATGTTGATTATCCATTATTGTATTTTTATTGGTTTTTATTGGTTTTTTGGTTTGTTTTTTTTTAACATGCCTTTGCAATACATTGCAAGTATTGGCTTATACTAATCTTGCCAGTAGAAGAACAAACTGGCAAAACAAAACAAACCCTCAGGTTTTGTACTTGGCCAGCCTTTGCTAGAAATTGTGTTTTTTACAAATTCTAACTTGTAATTTTGCTGGCATACAAAGTAGAAACAGTCAGAGTCCAAGAATGTGAACAGCGAACAGCAATGCACGTTTCATCCTCTTCTAGGGCTGCAAATTTAGAAGTGTGAGATATTTGCACAATGGATCAATGTCAAGGTACACCCATTTTCTCTTAATTGCAGTCATTCTGTGAACACCCTTTTGTAAAATCACTTCTGCAAGATCATCCATCTATTTCTGTCAGCTAAAAGCTGTGGGGTCCCCAGATCCCAAGCCAGCTGTGATTGTTTCTGACTGGTCTGCAACATTTTCTTGAGATATTTCCACTGAAGCCTATGCATAGTGTATGGACGTGACCCTTGAAAATTTATTTAAGAATCTGCTGAACTCATTAACCAGGTCTAACAGGAGAAAAAAAAATCATGAAGTGTCTAAGGGGCTTTTCACCAGCAAAGGAGACCAAGAATTCCAGATTAGTATTCAAATGCATTCTTCAGGTATTTTAAAGTGCATTCCTGAGGTTTTACATTATCGAAATGAAAAATAGTAGAAATTCTTTCAATGTCAATGGGCTGACAAAAATCAAGAAGTTAACAACTAACACTTTTTAAACACTTAAACACTTCTTTCAGAGTCTGGGCTCCTGGCTGGAATAAAGATGCTGTAGGTGTCCACAGGAAAAATAAACAATTAAAAAAAAAAAAAAAAAAAAAAAGGGTGAGAAAAAAATTAGCACAGCTTTATAGCATAAATGCTTTGAATTTTGGATTTGGAAGGAGTTCTGTTACTTTTTTTTTCTCAGTATCCTATACCAGTACACATTCATCCATCACGCCATTTTCAACAGCAAAAATAATTAAGAAAGTGACAAAATGACAATATCCCCCTGGATTTAGCACTGGCAAGTTTCCTTAGAGGCACAAGAATTTATTGTCTAAAATCTGTTCCTTAGTATTAATTCTAATTAATAAATGAATAATTAATTGTAAGTGGTTGTAGGCGACAAATGTAGTAAATTCTCTTCTGTGTGAACTGCCAATGAACCCACACTGATGACTGTTTTGCATTTGGTCTGAACTACTTTTAAACCAGAGCAATTAGTGAGATTGATTGCTTTCCATTTGAACTGGTAACAGGTCTTCAGTAAAAGCCTATGTATTTTCCTTGAACTTGTGTATTCTTCATCACTTTGCAGAATTTTATACAGTCATGAATCATTTTTTACCAGATAAATTATTATGGCAAAATGTGGTAATAAGATTTTCAGAGACATATTTGGGACATAATTATTATTTTGCCTGAAACATAACAGAAGAGGAAAGAAAAATCTGAACACTCAGAGAACTTTCTGAGAGCCCTTAATTCCTTAGAGTCCTGTTTAGCCACCAGAATTACTAATAAATCTAATAGAGATTTTAGCAAAAAGTTAATGTGTGCAGTTTAATTCCTCATTTTGAGATTTTGAGGCAGTCTTCCCCTCCTGTTAGTTAAGTATGATTGGCCCTTTAGCATAGCATTTTTATATTGATACCATCAGATTTTTAGGGGAGAATTTTCATCTGATTTCAAAACTAAATTTCCTAAAAATTGATTTAGAAGGTATTGCATCTTTATAGCACTATATGCACTTATATTGGTTGAAAAAACAGTCTTTGTCCTTCTCTGTTCCTTTCTCACCGTGGTGTCAGGGGACAGTACAACATAAGGATGGAAAGGACAAATCAGTTCAAATTTTAAGGCTCTTTATATTGTTATAGTCAAAGTGCACACCTGGCTAGAATGTATATGTTTCACACTTCTTATAACAAGAACAGCTGTACCATTTTCTCTCCTATCATTAGAAGAAAAGCACATAGCAAAATTTAAATTTTGAGGTGTTTCCTCTCACCCCTTGGACCCTTCCACCTTTGAGCTAACTTTATACCAGGAAAACATTTTTACATTTCTCACTGAAGTGTGAGAGAACCAGACTGACATATCTGAAATTACTGTGAAGCACAAGAAATTACAGTTTAATAGCTTGGGATTTCTTATACCAGTGGAGCAGTTTGCATTGTGGAGCAGTAGTGGGGACTTTACATTTCTGGACTAGCTTCGGCTTTTCTCATTTTGAAGCCAGGTTTTTGAAGGCTCTACAGGGGCTGGATTGCAGAACTAATAACTTTACAGCTAATGTACTAGTATAAGTAGAAAACAATATTTTTTTAAAATGTGAAGAAAGTATGAAACCATGAAAGAGAAGTTCAAAAGGAGAATAAAGTGCAAAGAAGTATACATAGGGTTAAGGTTTTAAAGTCAGAGTTGGTGAAACTCCACATGAATAATTCCCTGCAAGGAACATCCTGCTAAATCAGAATCCCATTAACTTTACTGATATTTCTAATGTTGAGACATAAATGAATCTAGGTTTTTATTAAGTCATGATACAATCTCATACAGAATAATAGGAAATAAGTTTTTTTTATCAGCTAATTATTATGAGTGTAAAGGGAAAAGTCATGTTCAGGTAACTAGAATAGATGAATCATGGGATAAAAATAAGAACCAAGGGACTTGATTTAACTGATATTTTTGAAAGTCACTGATTAGTTGGAAGAGTTGGTTTAAGGAGTTATTCATTGATCATAGGGATTTAAGTAGCATAAATGAAGGGTTAAGAAATTCTTCAATGAAGCAGATGATGGAACTAAGATAGAACTGTACAAGCAAAGATAGAATCATAAGGCAGTAATTTACCTACAAGATAGGTTGAACAGTTACTACAATCTAGTTATTATTAAAACAGACATTCATAATGAAACCTGTTTATACATATACACTTACAGAAGTCATCCATTACTCTGTAGGAATCATCTTGATAAATTTCCCTGCAAATCTGAACAAGTAGAGAAAAAAATTCTTTGGAGATTATTATTAGTTTGACCATAAGACTAGAAAAGAGAATTATCTAATATCTTATTGTTGTTATCTGAGTCCACTGAATAATTCAATTATTTTGCCTGAACTAAATCTGCCTTCACAAGGAACTTTGGATTCAACATTTATGCTATTTTCAAAATCCCAAGGGGAGAAAAAAATATTCTCTTCAATTCTAAACCAAACAAATAAAATGTTTTTAAAATCTTTAACTTTTCTTCCCCATAGATTATTGAAATACAGCTAATGTATATTAATTTAGTGTGTCTATTAACATGACACAGTATTGTTTCTGTAATTACTTAATCTTATTTTCTTTCTGTGTTCTTTTAGAGATCATCTATAGTTGGGTATTTAATGAATTCCCATCTTTTGTGGCAGAAGACAGCAGGCGCTTCATCTCTCAGGAGACAGGCAATCTCTACATATCCAAGGTGCAAACATCCGATGTTGGCAGCTACATATGCCTGGTGAAAAACACAGTGACAAATGCCAGAGTTTTGAGTCCTCCTACTCCTCTGACATTGAGAAATGATGGTAAGAAAAGCACTGTTTCTACATGGATGAAAAATACTGAAGTAAAAATACTCTAATTAATACAAGACCCGTGATTTTATTGTTTTTCAGTGTCTGCATGCATTTTCTGTGGCAACTGGCAAAGTTGTTCATGCAGGTAGTTTCTTTTAAAACATCCAGACATTGTAAGAACATTTAGATCTGCGAAGGCTGAGGGGCAGACAGACTCCTCTTGTGTATTTTGTTTAGAACAGTTACTCCCCCTTGCTATTCTGATGTTCTGTCATTGACAGAGAGAAGCACATCTCCTTTACTGGCACTGTCTGTTTCCTTAGGACTTCGTTCAGTTGCCTCAACCCAAGTGGCCATGCCACAGGGATACTCTCAGGCACCTAGGACATCCACAGGGGACTGGCCAATGCCACATGGGGCATACAGACCAGCTGCAGTATGCCAGGATATCATTCGTGTAATTGGCCACTGTGATTAAGGACAACACAAAAAGTTTCCCTAAATACACTGGCAGCCAAAGGAGGGTGCAAGGGAATCTCCATCTTCTTCTGAGTGCAGAATGTGTCAGAGGATAACAAAAAGTCTGAGATACTTAGTGCCTTGTCTGCCACAGCCTTTAATACCAAAACCAGTTGTACTCAGGTCACCCAACTCCCTGAGCTGGAATTTAGGGATGGGACTTGGGTGATACCACCATAATCCAGGAAGGAATGGTTAATGCCAATTAGATACCCACAAGTCTATGGGCCTGGATGGATGCACCCAACAGTAATGAGGGAGCTGGTGAAAGAGCCCACCAAGGCACTCTCAATTATCTACCAACAGTCCTGGTTATCCAGAAAAGTCCCAAATGACTCGAAAATAGCAAATATGAGGCCCATCTACAAGAAGGATCAGAAGAATGATCCAAGTTTCCACATTTGGGTCACAATATACCCCAGACAGTGCTACAGGCTGGGAGCAGAGTGGCTGGAAATCTGCCTGGCAGAAAAGCACCTGGGGGTGCGGGCAAACTGCAGCTGAACATGGATCCAGAGTGTGCCTGGGTGGCCAAGAAGACCAATGGCATCCTGGCCTGGATCAGCAGTGGTGTGGCCAGCAGGAAGGGCAGGGATTGATTGTTCTGCTGTACTCAGCACTGCTGAGGCCACATCTCAAGTGTGTGTCCTGCTCTGGGCCACTCACTTGATAAAAGGACATTGAGGCACTGGAGTGAGTCCAGAGAAGGGCAGTGAAGCTGCTGAGGTCTAGAAAACACATCTGATGAGGAGTGGCTGAGGGAGCTGGGGGTGTTTGGCCTGGAGAAAAGGAGGCTCATGGAGAGCTTATCCCTCTACAACTGCCTGAAAGGAGCTTGCCAGGAGGTGGGGGTCAATCTCTTCTGCCATGTCTCAAAGAGAGAAAATGGTCAATATTTTCCTTCTTTTCAAGATGTTCCACATTCAGCTATCATTTTTAGTTCCTCACAGTAAATCAGCACATGTGAATCGATACCTACATAAATCAAAGAGAGAGAGAGAAACTTATGAGAGTTTTCTTTTGTCTTGCCTATAGTTTTTTCTTGAATGAATAGTAGTCCTATGCTACAGACACTATACAGAAACTGTATTTAAACACAGGTGACTTCATTTAATAGAGTAAATTAAAAATATGCTCAACAATTAAAATGGAATTTATCTAATGTTAATTAATTGTAGCAAATTTAAATTTCCTTCTGCATAGCATGTAGCCTCTGCAGCAAAAGGCTGCTCTTTTAATTTATCACTTCCTATTTTCTTTTGCTAGCTTAGTACCTATCTATGTTAAATATAGAGTTTCAGGTGTTTAATTTTATTGACTTAACAGAGTGAACTTGATCTTTTTGATAAATTTTTTGTTTTCAAAACTAAAACCCCCAAACACTGACTGCCTTTTTAATCTCTTTGGACTCTGAAAAAAAATGGAATTTTATTTTCTTATTTATTATTCATATCTTACTCTATTTATTCTTTATGATATTTCTTCATGCTTTTATTTGACTCTTGTGCAGATATTCAGCAGATTAATTATCATCTTGTACTGATAGTACATAGGCACACAATACACTGTAAGAAATTTAGAGAGTAAATAAGGATAAAGGCAGCAGTCTACATCACTGAGCTAAGGAAAAAATCTATGAAGCAAAACTGCAGATTTTTTTAAATGTCAAGTGGGTAGTAAATACCAGCCTCCAGCAAATTTTTATTTCATGGCTGGCTGTCACACCACTGCGATAATCCAACCTTCCGAACTGTGCTGGAGTATTGGGGAAGTTCTTCTGCACATAGATGAACAGCTCCTCAGCAATTTCCACAGTTTCCTGACTTGTTTTTTCACACACATGAATTTCTACTAGGCTTCCATGCCTTAATTATAATCTGTTGGTATTTATGAAAAGCTCATTTCTTGCCATGGAATTCTTTAGTATCTCTTAGTAAATTGCTTGCTTGTAAATTGCTGTAAGACTGAGCAAGTTTCTCAGAGAAGAAACCTTACCTTTCTACCTAACTTTGCAGTCTCCATAAACATACCTTGAAAAAAATTGTTAAGGAAAATGCTGGTTGTTAAATCATATTATTTGGGATATCTGTCATGTTCTACCTCCTCCACATAAATGCATTAATATGGGCCTTTTAAAACTATCTATCTATCTATCTATCTAGCTAGCTTTTTAAACACTAAAGATGATGACAACTTTTTAAAAGTATGCATTCATTATGCGCCAAAATACAGAATAACTCCTGAAAAGTAGTGCTACCTAGTTAAAAAAAAAAAAATAAAGTAATTTATGAAGAAAGAAACAGCTGGGAATAGACTCCAAGGGGAAAATGAGAATTTAAAAATGACATTAAAACAAACCTCAAATTACCTGAAAATATACTAGACTCTATGTTTGCTGAGTTGTGTTATATGTTTCTGAATATGGCTTTTTAAGCTTTTTTTGTCATAAAATTACTTGAATTACTTTGAACTTTTCAAATACTCACTTAGATTTAAAAATAATACATCTTTCTCAGCTCCAATGGTTGGCATCACAACTGACATTTCCTTAAGCAGTCAGCACATTAGAAACCACAGGAAGAGCTTGTGGTTTTAAACAGCTTTACAAATAGCTCTACATAAAAAAAAAACAATTTATATAGCCACTATTCTCCAAGCACATATATCATTAACTCCAAAATACTCTAATTGATTTATTTATCATCATTCTCAGATTTTGATATATATACAGTACCTATGCCCAGGGGACCAGAGAGCTTGTGACAAAAGGCTCTTCAATGACAGCACTGGTCTCTATTTATCTATGAGAAAGAAATGGAATAACACTAAGACATTCTGTCAAACTCTGCAAGATTGTAAGAACTTACTGGGATTTTATTAATCTTTTATTTCTTCTGTGATGTGTCTCAAAGGGGAGCTTAGCTGCTTGATATGAGGCAAATTAAATAAAAACATCAAGAAATCCTTCGATGGATTCTGAATAAAATGAATACCTCATTTGTTCAAACGTCCTTGACAATCAGTCATTTCATATAATTCAATTTCACTTCAAGCAGGGTTATAAAAACACCCTAAAATTCTGAGGAGATAAAAAGTTTTAGCAGGAAATAAAAAATATGTGGCATTTCATTAACTGCCTTTTAATGCATTCCAAACTTTGAGGAATTATTTGATAACTTTTTACAAATAATAAACAGAGTTGTTAAATTGTATCTTCATAGGCTTGGATGCTGATTGGGAGCAGCAAATTGTCTTGACTCATAAAAAAATCAGAAACTCTTTTCAAATGTAGGAAATAGAAACTTAGGGAGTATAAACATTTGATGTTTGAGTGCACAAGACAGTTATTTCAAGTTCAAGGTAATGAATAAAGATAAAACAAAATTTGCAGTTTCACAGACTTAGCTGTATCCCTTACTGAAGAACATTGACAGCTGTTAATTAACTAATATCTAGAATTTTTAAAGATTGCTTAAAGATGAACTCCAATGGTTTTGACCTGTCATTCTTTGCCTTTCTCTGTTGTTTTTGTTTTATTTTGGTTTTCGTTTTTAATTTTTTTCCTACTCTTATTGGTGATTTTTTCCTCTAATGGGGTTATTCATATGGAGCTGGATTCTAGAAGACAAGTACATCTGAATTTTAATAGGAGTTCAAAATATATATTCAGCTGTGACTAAATTCTGCTAAGTTTTCTGGAGTTTCCAGCCTTATAGGCTTCCTGTTGCATATGGGTTATATTGCAAGGTTTTGCAGTAGCATTTTGTATTTGAATTGTGCAAGTCCACAGAAACTGAAGGAAGTCTTCTTACTCAGTACTCTAGGGCAAGAATCAAACCTGAAGTAATCCTGCTTTGTTGTTTTTTTTTTCCAAGAAGAGACACACTGTCTGAGCAAAATCAAGTTTGTCCTTTAGTGGTATACAAAGATTGATAGCACTGACAGCAGCATGAGTGAATGTATGCAAGGTTTGCTCCAGGGGAAGGTTGATAAAATGGCAATGTCCCTGGACAGCCATTGCCTGGTAGTAAATATGTTTCTTCTGTAAAACTGTAGAGGGGTATTTTAATGATGGGTCACTCTGAAAACTGAAAATAAAAGTCCTCCCACAATCTCTGTTTTACTCTACTGAAAGTACAGTAATTTCACGATTATAAGCCGCACCTGAATATAAGCCACACTTCCGGGTAGCCAGGACGCCCACGGGATTTGTCCATATATAAGCCACACCCGAATATAAGCCGCACTCTTTTTTTTTTTTTTTTTTCTGCGCAGCAGGGTGGGGGTGCTGCTGACCGGCCAGGCAAGGCCAGGGCCGCGCCAGGAGGGGCTGGCCATCAGCGGGAGGCAGCAGCGCCGGCAGCAGCGGGCAGCTGGACAGGGGGAGCAGCGGGGAGGGGCAGGGGGGCCCAGTGCCGGCTCTGGGAGCGCGGGGAGCGGCACTGGCGCCCAACGCTGGCCACGCGAGCGGCGAGGAGCGCAGGGAGGAGCGGGGGGGCCCAGCGCTGGCTGCGGGCGGCGGGGAGCGGCAGTGGCGCCCAGCGCTGGCCGTATGAGTGGCGGGGAACGGCAGCGGCAAGGAGCGCCGGCCACGCAAGCGGCAGGGAGCGCGGGGAGCTGCATCGGTGCCCGGCGTCGGCCGCGGGAGCGGCGGGGAGTGGCATCGGCACCCGGCGTCGGCCGCGGGAGCGGCGGGGTGCGCAGAGAGGGGCGGGGAGCAGCATCGGCGCCTGGCGTCGGCCTCGGGAGTGGTGAGGAGCGGCAGCGGCGCGGAGCGCCAGCCGTGTGAATGGCGGGGAGCGCAGGGAGCAGCATCGGCACCTGGCGTCGGCCGCGGGAGGGGCGGGGAGCGCAGGGAGGGGCAGGGTGCGGCAGCAGCACCGAGCGCCGGCCACACGAGCGGCAGGGAGCATGGGGAGCGGCATTGGCACCCGGCGTCTGCCGCGGGAGCATGGGGAGCGGCATTGGCGCCCAGCGCCGGCCGTGTGAGGGGCGGGGAACGCCGGCAGGGGCGGGGAACGGCGGGGGCGGGAGCTGAGGGGCGGGGAACGCCTGTTCCCCTTGCGGCTCGTACTTGCGCCTTAGTAATTCTCCTGAAATTGTCCATAAATAAGCTGCACCTGAATATAAGCCACACTACTAGGGTAGGCTGGATTCTTCAATGAAAATGGTGCGGCTTATATTTGTGAAATTACTGTATATCCTGTGGAGGTTACAGGTATTTTGAACTTTTTGTCTCTTTTTGTGTGCTCTTGTGCCAAGGTCTTCATGTTGAAAAAATAACATTAAGAAATGTCAGCGTAGCCTTATTTTAATTTTTAAAAAATTAAAGAGATACATACATATAATAGGATTGGCACAGGTTCTTGGTTTTGTTGATGGTTTTTTAATTCCCAAAATAACAACTTTTTTATTGTTATTATTTATAAAGTCTGTTCCATTAGCAGCAGTGCTTCTTACCTATAGGCAAGAAAATCTATAGGTAGGCAGAGAATTTTATAGAGGGTTCCTATACAATAAACATTTCACAGAGTGTTTTATAGAGATTGTAGAATAGTTGAAGAACGCTCTCAGACAGCATACAGTAGTTCAGAAACACTATTTGTAAAATATTTAATCTAAAAAAGTTGAGAGAGAAAATAACTTGGGATGGTCTTTTGGCAATGTAAAAGAACTGAACCCAGGGGGCTATGAGGCTATTACAGGAGGAAAATAGGGACAGGTTGGGAAATGATTATGTCCCAGGATTCATTGTAGAGCAAGAACTCTTCCACTGCAAAAGTTTGCATTTAGTTTAGTCTGGTTTTGAGCTCTTTTAAGGTAACCTCTTTAGGGGATTTTTAATTGCTAAGTCTTATAGAAACACTATATGCTGGAAATGCAGTTGGTTTTTAAAATTAGGTAAAAGAGCTCAAGATTCTAGCCATGTAGTGCCTTGCACATCTTCTGCACTTATGCTCTCTTGTTTCAGTCCTTCTTCTCATGATTAATGAAACTTGCACAAAGAGATAACTGATCCATTTACAGAATATACAAAGCCCAAAATAACTGAACTCGCAAAAAATGTTCCTCTAAATTCAAGTCAGGATTAGGAATGGTGTTGCATTCAACCATAACTGTTAGGATTTCAGACAGAAGTATGTTGGAAATATTTTAATTCTTGGTGACTGAATTTAAATTTGTGCAAAATGAAAATGAAAGTAACCTTTACAGCTGTTAATGGTTTCAGATTATGAAGAATGATCCTGAATGTTATGTATCTTACTGTCTCAGGATCTTAGACACAAATTCACCAGTGCCTGCTGCTTTGCAGTCATAGGGTATGGCATAATATTCATACAAAAATTACTTTTCAGTTTGGAATTCTTGCCAGAGTAGCAAAATAATTTGATCTTAAGCAGCAGGAGTTCTGCTTGAAGTTAAAACTGCAGCAAGTAGGTAGCAAGATGATTTGTTACTATTGAATCTAAAACAATGAATATTTCAATACTTGTTGCTGATGACAGAGAAATTTTAGTGTTAGTTTAGACTTTCATATTGAGAAAATGAGAGGTTCTTTGTTTTGCATGGTTATATGAGCAGTCTCAATTGAAAAAATATTTCTTATTTAGGAAGCTTTTCCAGTTAATTAGATACAATGACTATTAGAGCAACAGTATTTCCTGCAGTAGAGTTCTAATTAATCAGAAGCAAGGGAAATACTCTCTCTGGACATCATAATAGTTTTGACACTTCTGGCACCCAGTTGGAAAGTGAATATTCTGTTTTCATCCTGTAATACAACTTCACTGGTTGCAATGAAAAAAAAAAATCAAGCTTAAGGCCATATTTGAAGTACAAACAATTACGTCATTTCCTACAGGAAAAATGAGATTCTAAGAGCATTTCATCAGGAAGATAATTAAAAGCCCCATAAAAATTATATCGTCCTCCTAATCACTTAGATTAAATAATCTTTGCCAGGTTTCTGAATATCATTTGTGAGCCCATCCTGGATGAATATCAGCAGAAAAAAATAAACATTGGCCAGTGATACCGAAAAGAAATCTGCCATGCACTTCTTGTGCCAAATTCAATGAAATCTGATTCCCTGCAAAAACAAAATGGAACAAAAAGCCCCCTTGATTTGGTTTTCGTTGATCTAGGCCTCCCAAGCATGATGGTATATGGTCTAGTGCAGTGAGGCTTTTTTCTTTGATGTGTATGGCTGCTCAGAAAAATTATCTACCTACCTAGTCAGTGAAAATGTTCAGGTTTTCATGTTTAGATACAACTGTATATGCATAAATCTTCATAGTGGAATGTTGTATACAAGCCATTCACATGTCTTCACCCATCTCAGAACATCCAGAGGGTAAAGTTTGGTTTCATCCAATACCAGATGTGCTGGATTTAGAAGGAGAGCTTAGAAGCTATTTTACAAATATGTGTGAAATTGATGAAGTCTAGGTTATTACTCAGTAAAGACTTTTCTACATGGAAAAAGACTGCAGAGTTGGACATAGTTACTGCTCAACGTCTTCAAGCACAGATAAACAGAAATCTCTGCAGCCCAATCTGCACACTAGAAATTTTGGCCTCTCATTTGAAATACTAAATAATGTACCAAAATTTGCTTATTCTGAGACTATCTCATTGCTTTTGTGTCTTTACAGTTTGGACTCAGTTCCCTTTATTTCAGTCATAAAACACCAGTTTCCAATTAAAAATTAAGTGCTTTTAGTTGTTTTGGATGTTTAAGAGAGGCAGAAAGTTCATTTGTGTGTATGACACACATTACACTTAAGAGTTATAAATAAAACTGTTTCAAAACAGTAATACTATTTCTAGAAAGGGCCTTCCAGACAGAGTTCAGAGGTCAGTGTAACTGATGGACTAGTGAAATCAAGTATGAGTAAAATATGGATTTTAAAGTAGTGAGAGCAAAGTTATGTTTAAACTTGAAGCATTTTTTGTGCTTCTGTGACTTTATTTCACATTTATTCCTGTATAATTAGGAATGTATGAAAATATCATCCCATAGTTGTAAACTAGAGTTTATTCCCTTCTTGTGCTGTATTCATTATGATATTTTTCCAGACACTGAAATGCCAATTTTTCTTTTATATTAAGATATAGTCCAGTAAAGACCTTTTTCCATCCTGTGATATACAATAGGATTCGTTCTCTAACATAGAAAAACAATGTTGGCACTTTAGTATTAGTTCAGTTTAGTGCTTAGTTCAGTGCATTACTTAATGCAATTTCACATGAGCATTTTCAGGGCTTCTGAAATGATAAATTTATAGCTCAAAACCTGTCTGAGAGACGGCTAAGTGGAAGGAATGTTGTGGACTGTTACCTTAAAACAGCCATTCCCACAGTGAATTCTTAGGGACTTACAGCAGGCACTGGTCCTTCTATTTAGAATAAGATTAATAGCAGGTGAGTCAGTAAGTTCTTCCCAGTGCATTTCAAATCTATGCTGCAGATCAGATACAATGGTGGGTATCATCATTATACTGGAATTAATTCAGTTTGTGCTGTCAATTTACTGTCACTGTAAATGTGTGTATTCAAGTCTCTCCCAAACAAATATCTGGAGACATTTAATGGTCCATCTTCAGGGAAAGTGCTAAATAATAATTTGCCACAAAGGCACCCACACCTTAGACAACCTTAGTTTTCATCGCAGATTACAGATAGGAGAAGAAATTATACATTAACATTCTGCAAGGAATTTCTTAGGCATAATTTTCTTGCATTTAGATACATATTCACACAGCAGATCGTCATTACAATGTGGTAGGATACTTAACTTTTGATCTGTAAAATTATTTAAAAATTCTTATGCAGCAGGATGAGTTTACCACTCCTCAAGAGGTTTCCCAGAAACTGAGAGGAAGATCCAAACTACTAAGAATCCAAATTAAATTTGTCTTTAGAGATTTATCCAGGATGTAAGAAAACCATTTTAACATTCCTACACCATCTGATTACGATCAGGGACTTTTTTGTGCAAACCTCTCAAATGAACAGTCTTGGTCACTGAGCTGGGAGGGTTTTATCATTTGTTAACAAAATAATGGCAAGTATCAATCCATGTCTAATCTTTCTCCTGGGTACAGGAAATATTTGGCCTTCATTTTCTCCTGAGCATTCTGATGATGTTTAGGCAGGAGTCTTAGAATCTTTTCTATCCACTGTCTTAAATGTTTATCAGTCACTTATTCAAGTACTCCCTGTAATCTGTTCCCTTCAAAATTAGGCTCCAAAGGAAGTTACAGAGCTATTACTGAAAGAGTATGTAACAAACACAAATCATTTTAGATGAAAGGATTTAAGGGGACTTTGTGTTTTGGGAGATGCATGAAGCTAGTTAATATCTGGAAGATTAAGAAATGAAGCATTAGCCTCTGAACAGCTGAATAAGAGCATGTGTCATGACTTCTCAGCATTCAGGTTATATTTGACCCCATAAAAAGAAAAAATTCTTATTGTATGGATACTCTCATACTGTTTCGGTTTTTCACACTCTTCATCTGAGATTGTATAAGTCATGGATTGCCATGCTAAATGAAGAGGTAGAGCAGTCCTTTGCATAGCAATGTCTGATATCCTGTCTGGAGTTCTTTCCCTTGTTTTTAGCTAAAGGACTGAAAATCAGGAACTGATCTTGTTTCTTTATTCCATTCTCCATTTACATTAAATGGCCCATAGTGGATAATATAAAGAATTTCAGCTGCAGTAATATCTGTAAATGTTTGAAATTTTATTACATCTATTCCTGTGACATGTAAGTGCCTCAAAAATCAATATTTATCACATTGTTATGTCATCACTTTTTTTCATAGAAAAATGAAATGCCAACATTATAGCTTGGGGTTCATAAGACACATAATAGCAGAGTGTAGAACCTAAGTCACAGATTTGCAGTAAAGTTGGAGGAAAATCTTGTTAAATTAAAAGTAAACTAGATGTGCTGAATACTTTTTTTTGTACTTGGACTGAACAACAGCTACTTTGTGATAACTGCATCGCTGTAAAAAAATATCTGAAGGAGAGATCTCTTCTATATATATTGAGGTCCCTTTCTGACTAGGTAACTAACAAGCCATTGATTCTAACAAGGTCAAACTGTATTTTGTCCTGCGATATGCTCAGTCATTTACATTAGTGTCTTCTTTGGTAATCAGAGATTGAACAAAAGGATTATTAGCTTCTAAATCTCACTCAGACAAGAAGACTGTTCTTGAAAGGGCAGAGACCTAACTACTGGAAAAGTTAAAGTGGAATGATGTATTTCAGAGTGAAGGCCAGGGACGAGATTTACTTAAATAGACAGTAAAGTTTGACTTATAAACCATTCCTAATCCCAGACTAAATTTCATGATTTGGTAAACTAGATTTACTTTAAATAGGTATGTTTCATATTGATCACAAATTCAGTACTTTTATACTCAGATCTGAACTCAGGTGAAATACAAAGCTTGTGACGTAGGGAGTGTAGGAAACTAAGTAAGTAGCCTAAAAATTAGTGAATAATGGGGGTCAGGCCTTGAAAGGTAAAGGATTTTCAGAAAGGATGCATTTTTATGGGAAGGCAGAGCACAGCAGCATTGAGAACAGCATCCCATTGCTCTATAGTGCCCAAAACACGTGAGTTCTGTGATTTGTTAGCCACTTGGAAATCGTATATTATGTTTTTATTCTCTGCTGATCAATTTTATTTATTGTTGTATTTCATGTTTGATAACTGGATATGAAAAATGACTGAGACGATTTTTTTATGGCTCTAGCCAAACCTTCGTAAGAGAGTCATGTATGAGCCTGAGAGAGATTTATTTCAGTGCCCGTAGCTCAAAACCTCAATATTTCCTAAACGTTCAGCTTCCTTTTAGTATCTAACACAAATGAAAAAAAATCCTAATGAAAATGCAGGTGATGGTTGTTTTGCCATCACTGACTCACAGTGACCAAAAGAGAAGCTTGAAAGCTAAAGAGCCTAGAGGCACCACGGCCATAGCAGAGCAATTATAGTGTAATCTGAGAAGGTAAGGCCTTAACAATTCCCTTAATATCTATGCAACCGTAATGGCCTTCATGGTCTCAAAGATCATAAATAATAAGAATGAAAAATATCCCGCTGCAATAATGGACTTTTGTTTCCTAATTTTCATAGGGACACAAAGCAATTGCTCAGTAATTTTTATACATTTCCTGCCAGTTGCTGCAGGCATGTCACTTGCTAGGGTATCAATAACCCAGAAGAACAGGACATGGTACAAACCATCAGTACAAAGCATTTCATTAAGAATATTAAATGACAGCTTGACATGCAAAGAGCATTCAGTATGTGTACAGACTGCACTTATCAAAAGGATTTAATGCAAGTTAAAAACATAAGATCTGAAAGATAATATTGTCTCAGGTGGGTAAAGATGTACTGTATTATTTTAAAGGCAAGAATAATTTAATCTTATTTTAAGTTCTGTTTTTATTCAGGGCTAAAAAATCTAATGTTAAATACTATGTAACCACTCAACACAATTATTTTCCAGAGCAAAGCCTTACCCAAAAGCAAAACCCCCCTGTTTTTAACTTCATTGAAGCACAAAACCTGTCATTGAGTGTGAATGGCTAGCAGATGTCAAAGATTTAAAAGAAAGGCATTTAGGAATATAGGGCTCCATCCATCATAAAACCTAAATGAGCTACCTTCAAGAGTGTTCACTACAAGGGAACATAGGAGATTCCCTATACACAGGACACAGATGTTAATTTTTTTTTTCGTATTTAAGAAAAGAGTTCATAAAGCAATGTAAAACACTGATTTAGTCACGTCTTGGACAAAATGGGTCAGTTTTGGTGCCTGCATATGTAATACTTGCAGGATTATATTTTAAAAAAGAAATTTGCTACCTAGAAAACCACATTATTTATAGAATTGCATTATTTAAAATAAAACCATTTTATGCTTTCTGTTTTTGTCATTTGATTCACTTAAGAGACACATTTATATTTTCTAATTGGACTTAAGCCCCTGATAAAACATTCAAATATGTTCAGACTTCCTCCCAGAATCAAGCTTCAGGAGCCTGAGTGACAGTGGGAAAATGAGAGCACAGCCCCACTGGAACATCCTGAGCCACATAAGGAAATTTGAAAGCTAGGATATTTGATCTCTAAAAGAGATAAGAGATTTCTTTTCTCTCCTTCCTTTTAATCACTTTTTCCTATTTGCTTGTTTTAGATACTTGGGAGAGTCTTGACTGATTGTTATAGATTTAGACTTGTTACTACATTTTCAACAAGTCAGATGTTTTTCAGTTTTCCTCATGAAGAAATTTGAACAATTTTTACTCTTTTAAATATAGCCTTTTGTTCCCAAGTACAGTAATTTCATGACTATCAGGTGCACCGGACTACAAGGCGCGATTTTTTTTTGCAGTGAGGATCCGTGCACAGAAAAGTAACAAATTAGTAACAGAGTCGCACGATCTCAGGGCTGCCATGGGCTCTCACTTATGGGTTGGCAAGTCTCCAAACTTTGTCCACATATAAGGCGCACTTCCGGGTTTAGATCAAAATTTTAGTCAAAAGAGTGCACCTTATAGGTGTGAAATTACTGTAATTTCTACTCCGATAACCCAAATTCCTTCTAACCAAATATAGCTGTAAGACTCATATTCTTCTCCTCCCATGCTGATAATAACATTTCCTCCAAGTGGCATCACATATAAATGTGTTGCTTCACCTTATAAAATGTACCTCAGTTTCCCTACTGTTTACTCATTTCCTTAGGTCTTGTGACTCTCCAAAGCTGTTATCACGCGACAGTAAATTGGAGATACCAATTTTATATTTACCCATTCCTGAATGTTTCCCCATTTCCTAGATAGCATTTCCTAGAATGCTATCTTACAGTACTTAAAATATTGGCCTGAAAAGAAATCTTCTCCCAAATTAAAAGTCGCACTAAAAAGGTCATAACCGACTTTTGCATGTCTTCATATCTGTGTTTGTATCTGTGTAAAAAAATGCTCCACGTAATTTGAAGGTTTTTTGCTGAGCTTAGAAGATCCTCAAATGTTACATTTATATGCTGATTTATTCATCATAATTGCCAATGAGACGGTAAACAAAGATTTGGTCTATGAAAATTCTCACTCTTCTATTGATTGCCCACTCTAATCTTTGAAAATGTAAATATTAACTGAAGTCTGACAAAGTAAATCCTTTTTTCAAGCTCAATGTTGTGCTGCTGAAGAGCATTTTAGTACATATATATAGATATATCTCTCCTGGACCTGAGCACACAGCACATCTGGTCAAGTGAGGCCATCTCCATCAATTACCAGCTTTACTGCTGGGCAGATTCAAAAAGCAAGCCACAGGTCTTTCTGTGATAATCGAAAATTGATATTTCATATTTTAAACATTCATTATTTTCCAGGTGTGATGGGGGAATATGAACCAAAAATTGAAGTCCATTTTCCTTACATAGTTACAGCTGCAAGGGGAACCACTGTTAAGATGGAGTGTTTTGCACTTGGAAAGTAAGTACAGATTCTTTCATAATTAGACATCATTGTTTATTAAGATGAGACATGCTTGATTTGTGGTTTCATTATTTTGCTGGATTTTATTTTTACGGACAGTCCTTACTGCACTCTCAAAATAACCAATTGACTAAGTAGCTAATTATGAACTCCCTGCCCAGTCATTTCTGTGGTCAGGAATTCAGTCAAGTTAACTGTCTCTGTCAAAATGAAAAGTATCAATCTCAAAAACAAAAAGAGGAAAAGTTTTTTAATTGAAAATTTTACCAGACTCTAATCCATTTATTCTCTGGGATATTATCTACCAGTAAATTACAGGTTTTTTTCTGTCAAAATATCATATTGGAGAATAAACAAACAGTAGCATTTTCTCCCCTCCCCCATATTCCTAATTTTACATGAAGCTAAGAGCACAATGTCTTGATCACTTTGTGGCAGTGCCTACTCTATAGTTTCTACCTGGCCTAATAGAACTAATACAGAATGGGGTCTGCTATTCAAGGGATTTTAGATGTTTGTTGATAAAAGAGAGAAAGTCATAAGAAACAAAAACTAAAATTAATTCTATACAACATTCAGATGACAGAATAGAGGATGAAATTGATAACGTTTCAGTTTGTGGTGGTAAGTTACTATTACTTACTCAGTTTACTATAATGATTGCTTCCAAGAATAAGGCTGGCAATGTTAGTATACAACCAGACAGAACTTAGACTCAATTCTAGTAACTCAAAAAGATTATTTCTTCTTCGCATATATGCTGTTAAAAAGAGATATTCCTTCAATGTTTCTCTAGAGACACATAAAAATTATAACAGGTAGGGTTCTTTCCAAAATACCTCATCCAACTGTGTGGTGCGTTGAAAAAATCTCACTGTGTTTAATTCTTTTCAGCTCCTTTTGGACAGCTTGCTCCTAGTCTCCAAAGCTATGCTGCTAAATATCATATCTCCTGCTTGCTTTTATGGTTCATGGCTTATCAAAAAACATCTAAGTTTCTTGCAGCATGGCCTTGATTAAAAAATAAGTGAGGGATTTGTCTTTGCAACCCTTTGGATGAACTTCACAAAAACGTTAGTCTGAGAAATATTATATCTTACATACTAATTCTTCTCATTTAGAAGGAAAGAAATGTAAGAGGTTAGGAGTTTGAAGACAAGAATCTGCTTTCTGAAGAATCATTTCTCCAGCTTGTTCAGCAGGTCTGGTTTTCCAGAGTGACTTTAGAAAGCCTGTCTGTACTATCTGAGAGGGTTTTTAAAATGTTTTTATAGTCCTTTTGATCTTCATGTGTCACTAGTCAGTGGATTTTTTCTGTTCAGATTTTTCTCTTAACAACTCCTAATTGCTGTCTGGGTGATACATGTCTGAAATTTACTCCCTTCTTACTGGCTTTTCATGTTTGACCAATACCAAGATGCTCTCACTGTGTAGGTCCACAGAAATGATACACAAATAATTAAAGAGAAATTCTGACAGTTTTTCAGTTGTATCTATTCAGTCAAGTTAATGACGAAAAAAAACCTAGCCAAATCACTCCAAACAAAGGCTGTGAGCCCACAGCCCACAAGGAGCCATTAGCCACAGCAGCTTTGCAAATTCATTCCCAATGTAAATGTAAGCAGTAATTTAGAAAGCAGATGTGAGACAAAAACTTTTTTAGGGTAAAACACAAGTCTTATGTTTTAGAAAGATGAGGAAAGAGGTACATGACAGAGGACAGAAAAGCAATAAATGGAGCTATTCCCTGAGATGCTGAAATAAATGAGGAAAAGGGCTGTTCTGTAGAGGCTGATGGCTCCAGGCTCTCTCCTTTCAGAAACACTCCTAGGTCAGTAGAGGCCCTTTTAGACTCTTGGCTATGGTTCAAGCAGTAACCAACATATTACTCCTTATTTTCCTCATTTTGCTAGAATTAAACTTCAGATGCTGACAGATTACAAGTCAACTTTTCCGTGAAAAGGAGGTATGACACACATTGTCCTTTGCAACCATGACTGAAAGGCAAGAAGCAGACCCACTAATACCTTCCATCTTCAGCACAGTGAGATTTAGTTAACTCTCTCAAAAAGATTCAATCACTATTCAAAAAGGAAGAAAATACTTTGATTAGGTTATTTCCTCTTTTTTTATTTGGTGTTAATCTTTAATAAACAAAAAAATCAAAGCCACCTGAACGATCAAGGAATTCAAGGTTATCTAATAAGATAATTGACCCCATTTGCTGCTATTGTAATGGGCAGCTATTTTTACCATGCACATTCCTTATCTTCTTTTTACAGCCATTAATGCACAATCAAATCAGCTGAGCTGAAATTGCTTTCAACTTGATATGGTAATAATTACATGAATGACATTTCAGGCACCATTTGAAACCTTGAGGCTGAGGTGAGAAGTAGAAATGCATCAAATTTTCTATTCATTTTCATAATTATCATTTTTTGTCCCAATTTCCTTTTCCCGATGCCCCATAGGAGCTGTTGCTTGTTACATTGCCATGGGTCCATTTACTAAACTGAATCAATGACTAATTTGTTCCTTTTTTATTTAGTACGTTTAAACTAGGTATTTTCAATTCTTGTTGTAAATAACACCGCAGTTATTACAGTCTCAAAACCAATAGGTTGATGGTTTTCTCATGCTTTAATTTAGCTGTCTGAAACACTCTGCTCTCTCCACTGTAATTGTGAGAATGACAGACGTCCCAGTGAGATTTTCTGAAGTAGGCATTTGGCAAATATTTCAGGAAGAGCCTGGTCTTTAGTTACTGATTAGATTTATTAATAGTGTTTATTTAGCACTGTCAGTCACTATGATTGAAAGAATCAAATAGATTGAACCTCTGTAGCTTTTGTCTTCAAACTAAAGTCAAATATCTTAATTGCTTGACAGAGACAATTTTTCAGAGAAGGATTTTATTCTGACCCAAGCAATAGCAATATGTAGCTGGTTCAGTTACAAGTGAAAATATTGTGTTACTGATGCCACTTACGAACAAACTTTGTAGTTGCTAAAGAATTCAAAGTAATGCAGGAGTGAAATATCTCAAGATTATCTTGTTTGTACTAGATAATGCTTCTTATCATGAGCATCAGCCGTTGCTAGGAAATCACTGCATAATCAATTATTTACTGCTGAGGTTTAACAAGACATGAAAAACAGAGGAGTCAAATAAAATTCATTGTACATATATATCAGAGTGTGAGTTTTGCAATTAGTGACCTTTTGGCTGGATATATATGCTGGCCTGAGGTTGCTTTTATAGACATATTCACTGCCACATCCACACAACAATTTATGTTTCAGTTACATCTATCTTTCATACATGTACCTATATATAGCATGTAGATATGTTTTCTGACACTCATTTAATTATGTAATTTCTATTAGAAATGCTTCCCTTTTTTTTCTTTCTTTCTTTTTTTTTTTTTTTTTTGTTCCCTAAAAACAGGAGATTGTATATTTTAAAAAATACTAAAAACCCACTGGCAATAACAAGGCATTAACATCTTCTATTTATTTTTAACTTTTCACAATAAAAGAAATGCTTCTTTTTAATTTGCAGAATTGCTACATCTGATTAGTATTTACACAAAATGTTGTTAAAATAATCAAATAATTGAAAAGAGAAAGAAAAAATATCTGAATTGAAAACTTCAAAACATCTAAATTAATAAAAACAATTTTAAATAGCAGTATATTAATGTTTGCTTTTCAATAACACAATTTTCACTCCTTGTGTCTTTTCTTATTTAAAAAGACAACCTAATTTTTTGCAAAACTAATAAATGAGCTAATGAGCAACAAGATTTCTCTTTGCAGTCCAGATAATCCTGATTTTCTATGTCCACTTCAGTTGTAGATCTTAGATTTCTTATGCAAATCAGGAAGACAGGTCATGACCTTGTTCTTTGGAAAAGTTCTGGTATGGAAGAAATAATATCCCTTACTGAAACTTTTGCACAAGTTACAGCCTTCCTGGCTTTTCCTGCTCCAGAAATATTACTTTTCAAACACTGCCTTCTGTGACACCAAGTTGCCATTTTAATTTTCTCTCAGATGTTACTGACTTTGCTTCCAAGAACATCTAGAGGCAACTGGTCCATTTTTAATTTCTTTTTTCATGTACTTTATTCAAAGAAATTATTCTGGTGCCTTCATTTAGCTGCCAATTAGAAAGAGATTAAATTAATGCTGTTGATATGCAAAAGGACTCCAATTTCCATCCCAACTATATGACACATTAATTAATGGAGCACTTTGGTGACAGCCATCCAAGCATACTTTAGCATTTCCTGACTTTGGAGCATACTTATGTCATAAATAATTTTAACATTATTATTTAAATACAGGACTTAAAGGCAGGCAAAGATGCAGAGATATAATTTTTTTTTTTTTCAGGCTCAAAATGAACAAGTTTTCGTAGTTTGAGAAATGATACAGTACTTACCCTAGCTGGCATAAAAAGCTGTAAGTTCCTGCCCTCTTCAATGAGCCCAGACACTTGGCCTCAGAGGAAAGCAAGAAATATGCAAGTGTCAGAAACATATTTATTTCTTTTCCTTTATTAGTCTTTCTGTCATATGACTCTAAGTTGTCTTCTTACTTGCATTTATAATAATTCCACTCTTACTCTTTCACACACATTTTTAAATTTTAAAGAGTATATAATACACACACCCTACCTGACCCTCACACTTCAGCCTTTTCCTTAGTGCATTTTTGTTTGTACATTACACCAGACTTCTATTTTATTTTCCATGTAATAGTCATATCTAATTGGTTTTCTGGTTCTATTCAGGAAAAAAAATAGGCTTTGTATTATGATAGTGCCAGCAGCCAATTTTGAATGAGTAATCATATTTTGTTTCTCATTAAAACAAATAAGATGTGGGCTATTGCAGCACTTGTAGATTAGCAGAGTTTTCAATCTTTGCTTTTAAAATAAGACCTATATAGAATGCCAAAAGGATTGTTTTGCTAAAAACAAGTGGAAGTTTTATGCATCCCTTTATTTATATTATGGATTTTTTAAACCACATAGATCAACAAATAGATATTTGAATCAAAAAAATCAATAGACAACAGTGATGACAGACAATTATTCTTATGACCCATTTGCCTGTTTTTCTGTATTTTTGAGACATTATTTTATGCCTATGCTATTTCTGTACAGTAGTAATATCCATGTATTATACCAAAGTTCTTTTTAAATGGTAGGTTATTTCAATTTGATAATGTCAAAACTATGTTTTTGTTTTGGAATATACTTAGTTAACAGCAAGAATAAATTAACAATATTTATTTTATTACTGAATCACAACAAGGCTGTTTTGATCGATGTGTTGCTTATTTCGTCACATTTAATGTTGCCTTAATAATTATACTGTTAACTTTGGGAGAGATTTATAGTCCAGTTATAAACATCCATCCCATCTGTAGTACAGCTTGCAAGAACTCAAATGAAAGTCCATTTAAAATCTTGATTTCTAAATGAAATTAAATAAAAATAAGGTGAAGCTAAATATATTTAAGTATACAAGTAAACAAAATTTAGCGACTTTTAATCTAAGAACTGTTCAAAAATGTTCTCTTGAAATAATGAGCTCTGAATCAATTCAAATTAATAAATATCTCAAAGTTTTAAATCCATTAAATATAGCATTTTTATTACCTTCTCTGCCTGGTTTTCTTTTACCAGACTTTCCTAATTGATCATCAAGCTTTTATTAAAAATGCCATTTTTTATTTTATGCCACTATCAATATTTTCTTTGCAGACCACATACCTGCTGTGGATGCACCATCCTGGAAGTGCTTAAGGCAAGGTTGGATGGGGCTCTGAGCAGCCTGGTCTAGGGGAAAATGTCCCTGCCCATGTCAGTGGGGCTGGAACTCAATAATCTTTGTTTCCTTCAAACTCAAACCATTCCACTAATCTATGTAGACAGAGCTTACTAAATATTTTTCAATACACAGAAACAAAGGCAAAGGGTTTGGATAAGTGCATATAATACTTCAGCAAAAATCAGAGTGGCCCGATAAAAATCCTTATGGTCTGGTGAAGAGCACTCAACTGTAACTTCATATGAAGTTTCTGAAGAAGTTATTTTTGCTAGTGTGACTCATTAAGCCAATGGCACAGGGTAATGGGTATGAAGCAGGTTTCTAGATATTGAAAATCTTTTTGCAGGTGTAAAAAGACAGTCAACATTTCAGAGGGCTGTTTCAGTGAGGTCTGGTCAACATCTGGCAAATAATCTAATGATGAAGGGAAGAATTTTAGAAAAGAGGGTTAAAGGCAGCCAGGAATGAATCTTTGGTCAGAGATTTCACAGTACCTGATTGCTTTCTTTTCTTCATCTGCTGCAAAATTATACATTATTTTTAGTAGAACCAGAAACTCACAAACAATAATTCTGTAATTATTCCCAGATCCAGGTTGCACACTTCTTTATCTAGCACATGCAGTTATGCTCCATCTGGTCTCTACACACAGGAGAATAGAAGATGCCAGCATTGCACCATTGTTTCCTAACTTCAGAGGACTAATTCCAATAATCTCTGCTCTTCAAATCTGTAAAATACAGCGTTTTACTTTCAGACCATTAGTTAAAACCATCAGCCAAGTCTTCCATATATTTGTTCTTGACTTCTGTCCTGCAGTAGGCTTATCTTGGGAAATCCAGTATTACCTACTAGTCTAGAATGTTTCTAATAGGTCTTCCAAGATTCTTCCACCAGACCTGGCAGGAGGCATCTCCTGTAACAAACTGTGAAGAGTCCCAAACAAATTGTTCCTGTAACCAGACCCTTTCCCAGTAATGTAGTGACAGAAAAGGTCTCATGAGGATTTCTATTCTGGTATCAGACTCTTTTCTAACCTAAGTCTCCTTGTTATCAGCTTGAATCCACATCTTGCTTCAGCCCTAGTATTGTGCTAAAGAGGAGCAGGGCTAATGCGCTGGTGATATTCAAAGTTAACTTCCGTTAAGTGCAGTATACTGAACCCAGGGGCATTGACAGGAGTGAGCAGTCAAGGCAGCAAGCGGCACAGGAGTATTAGTGGGTACAAACTAATAGTGGCAATAGAGCCGGTTTCACTGGTGTGTAAAAATATATATAAATACATACATTACATACATAAAAAATAAAAAAGGACAATAACATCTGGGATATAAATTGGGCTTCATTGTTTTTAGGGCCAAATATGACAGTTCTGTTGTCAATGTATTTGGGATATGTCAGCAGATCTTTACTTTTCTTCTGAGGATAAGTCGTCTTTTCCTCAGACAGCTGTATGAAACTTCTCAGGGAGTGAATGCCTCTTTGCTAAGGATTCTGATAGCTCATGGAATAGCCATTCAGCCCTGGAAGTTTCTTAGTCGTTGTCTTTTTGAAAATATTGTGCTACTTGTCTTTTTGAAAATATTGCACTACTTGTACTTTTCCATGGGCACAAAACAGTCCTTTCCTCTTCCCACAATAACAGTGGCACACAGAAATACCTTTGATGTCAGAGGTAACCTGGCATTAAATAAAGCAAATCATTCTAGATGCTGCACATCCGATTCATTGCTGGAACTTGGATTGAAATCTTTAGTCATTTTCCTACATATTTCAGAATTACTGTGCGAACAAGGCATGCTAGTAAGTTAACATTTTCAAGCCTCAAGCTAATACTCAGTGTAAAAGTCCAGAAGTAGTAATTTGCCTCTACCATCAAAACCAAGGTTTAGCATGATGTTCTGTTTTAATCTACAGGTCACAGAGACATGAACTGTCTGTTTTCTCCTTTTAAAACAGAGAAACCATGCCATAGAGTATTATTCTAGTTTAATTATTTGCCCCAAATGAAACTACACATAGATACAAAAACTGATACAGAAATACCTGTTCCATGGGACAAAATAATCATGTTGTTTCATGTCCCTTCACACAAATTCTCTCTACTGGAAGATGATTTTGTTAATCCTATCAGATGCCAGACCTGGAAGCCGTGCAAGTCACTTTTAAATTTTATTGATAACAAAATAATTGCAAGAGGGAAATAAACACACTCTGCAGAACAACATTTGTCAATAAGTAAGGATGTCCTTTCCCCTCAAGATAAGCTTGTGATGAGAGGAAGGAACTATTTTAAACACAGGCATGACATCTTCAAGTTGAGTTGCTTTATATGATAAAAATACATCCAAGATTGTCCTTCTTTTTTTCCCCCTTTTGATAACATATATTGTTTATATCAAATAAACATTTCTAAGACTTTCATCAATTTCAAGTTAATTTTTAGCTCATGCTGAATAAGTATTTATATCATAAGGTGCTACAGCCAGATTGGACTTCATTCCTGGTTTTCAAGCTGGATTTATTTCTATCTTCTTTTAAGTGGACTTGTTCTTGAACAGACTCTATAACACTGTTGCAAATATTGCAATCATTCATAGCAATGTAATAAGGATTCTTTGGTAAATCTCAAGTAGCACTCCCAGGCTTCAGTCTGACTCACTCTAAATCTAGAAAATTAGATTTGATTGCTTTTACCATACAGCATAATGAAAGTGGGAAAAAAACCTATCAAACTGTAAGTCAGTAGGATGTCATTCTTGAAGAAGCAATATTACCAATCTCTTCCCTTTCTTGTTCAGAACCATCAAAGAAAATTTATAAATATTACTGAAAACTGTTCTGTAACTTGTGCAGCTCTGCTGTAGATTCAAAGATGGAGAAGCAGATTTTTTGCATTTCAAACTTGCTATCAAATACATGTGTGTAGACTTTCCCTCTGTATCAGAATCTGAAAGGATCTGAAGCAAAAAAAGTCTAGAATTTCTCAAGCAGTAGGTCACCAGAGTTACCACTGTTATGCTTCTCTTCAGGATTTCCCACAATGAAATAAATGTGCATGGTACTGTGCGCAAGAGCCATACATGCAGCACTTCAGGAAATCATTGCATGCATTGTCTTCAAACTCTGTGTCTGATCAGCAGGCTCAAAGCCCGCTTGCACTCTTCAGACATGCTAGATTTGTGTTTACATTTGCACCATCATTGCTGGTATTTGATGATTTTTAGGATTTTCAGACTCCTTGTAACTAGTCCCCCTCATCTTCTGGATCTGAACACATATGCTGGTCATTTCTGTACAGCAGAGTCAGTCCTAGATCAATGTGCAAGCTACAGAAAGTCAGCTTGGACAAAGTTTGGAACAGAGAAAAATGACACAAAAGTTCAGTTATAAAATAGCTTTAACACAAGGCAAATAAAAACAATTCTACTGCAGTGCTGCGGTCCTGAAGATCTGTATGAATACCTGCCAAACACGCGTCATCTTTTCAAAAATATTGTCTACTTCAAAGCATTGTCTCTTACTTAAAATCATGCATTCTTCAGGTATTGTACCCCATAGTAAAACCGCAGATATCATATATGTCTGTTGCTTTTCTAGTTGTTTCAGATTCCCTTTGCAACAGCCTTGATCAAGTTACAGGCTGGTGATAATTTACCTGTTATGTCTTAAATATTTTTAGAAGAATGTCCGCATCAGAATGCCCCCGGCCACATGCTGGGGTAAAGTGTGATATAGAGACTAGAAAAAAATGGTTGTGGATAGCTGAGGAAAAAACAAAGGTTATTTCCATAATTTTTTTAACAGATATAATGGCTCAATAGCACCTCAATCCCACCATATAGGTAGCATCTGCAATGCAAAGATGACAGAAATATAATATGGAGTTTTGCAATGAGTACAACACTGAACACAGAGGAGGAGAGGTTCTACTCTTTTGTACTAAATTTTTACCTGTGCTGTTATGAATTCATTGAGTAAACACCAAGAGTAAACATCAAGAGTATCAAAATTTAAATGCAAACCCAAAAGGTTGTAGAATAGATTTTCCATTTTCCTAACTACTTTTCAAACCAATACCTTTGCTATTATGGTTCTTCTGTTCTCATTTGACTACACGTTAATCAGGTGACTCATTTGTTCATGATTAACTGAAATGTAAGAATTTGGAAAAAATCACTAAAACTATCAGTTATATCATCTAGCTTAGGGTATTGGACAGCTTTTTAATCTAAATTTAGCTGTTGAATAGTTAAGTGTCTAGATTGAGACAGTTTAGTCTCTGATCAACCAGTAAAGAGAAGCTCTGGAGTATAATTCACTGCATTGTAGAAAATGAGTCATCTTGATATATGGCACTATTTTAGATGTTTGAGATGCTCTAAGATGCTGTAATATAAAGTGTGAATAAAGTGCTGTGGAGCTGGATATGCAGCCAAGCAGGCACTGTCCTTGCTCTGTGCCATAAAGAACAAGCTAAAAGTGATGGTAAAGCATGTCCACATCACATGACACACATATATGCAATAGATATTTTTAGCACAGTCATGGGAATCTGTTGGAGTGAGCTGCAGACTTGGACTTGTTCTTGCACACTGGCTTGAAGTTCATCACCATTTGCTTGTATTCTCTTAATTTTTTAAATCACCGTACTCACAGCTGCTGAATTTCGTAGGTACTAACTATATTTTAGAAAACAAATGAAAGGAAAAATGCTTATTTTGTCTCATAAAGCTCTGAACAGATTTATATGAAACATTCTAAAGGTAGATGTCAATGGTTGGTAAGCATTCCTGGAAAACATCTGACAGAAAAAATTTCATTATAGTCCTCAACATTTAAACCCTCATAATTATCCTACAAAGATATTTAACACAGTTGCAAGATATGGAGGTATAAGAAAATACAGGTTTTTTTCTAGTCCCCATAGGCATGCAGAGGTTTTCAAAATACATTATGCTGTGAACTTGTGGGTATGAGGGTCCAGCTGAGAACACTAATGCTTGGTAAAGAGAAATCATGTGGAGAGGAATTGAACTTTCAGTAGTAGATAAAGTATTTCAAAATATCACATCCATTTCTACCAACCGAGTATAGAAAAAGAGATCAGTGCATTCCTGTTTAAAATATTCTTGAAATACTAGGAACTCAGATCCATGAAAAGGTACCCCTTACCCAAAATAAATATGTACTTTAGGGATGTAATGAAATTCTTTCACATATGAAATTGACAGGGAAAAGAATTGCTTCTAAGAATTTTTTTAAAGATCCAATTTTTTTTAATTTCCATACTTTATTAAAACTTGTGAAGAATTCAAACTAATTCAATAGCACTCATCCAAAATAATATACTGCTGAAAACTGACACTTATAATCTCTTCTAAATGCAAAGGTAAAACTATAACTAATATTTCCTTCAAATTCAAACTGAACAAGCCCACTAATGTCTATCACAGTCACCAGGGACCACTTATATGTTTTTATTTCAGTTTAGATTAATGTCAAGTTTAATGACGGTATTTCTGAAATGAAGTAGAATTTTTCTTGAATTTTTCTTAAGAGTTACCAGTAGTATTCAGAGGACTTTTTTTTTAAAAGTGAGGAGAAATCTTGTCTTGCAGGAGATGAATGTGAATTGTGTTGCAATAAACAAGGAAACTGTATTCCCAAAATAAAAATGGATTATAATGGTTATAAGATTCAATAATTATACATATTACATTAAACTCATATTAATGCTAGAAATGCTTCTGCAGTTGCTCTATTTTTCAAAGAGCTGTGGATGATTTGAAAAAATGAAAAATGTGCTTATGTTGGTTAGCTTTTTTGGTGGATTTTAGGAGTTAACTAGAACAGTTACACAATTTTATTCTTTCACATCCTCCTACTCATATGTTTTATTCCATTCTCACAGAAGTCACAGAGGAGAAATAGGTGTAGATATATTTTTATTTCAGATGTAAAATTCATGTGTCAGTTGTGAGTTATGTAAGGAAAATAAGCTTCATTAAACAAAACTACAATTTGTCTGCAAATACTGATTTGTAGTATGGGAGTACTTTCCTTCAAAATCATTAAATCTGCACAGATAAAGTAACTATCTCTTCGAAAAATTCCACTTACTACCTCATACTGATGAAGAAATAACTGAGTTGTTTTAAAATGTGCTTCCTAATGACCCAGAAAACCAGTTTCCTCTGTGTTTAGCGTGCTATACACATTTACTTGCTGCAGAAAATGAAAAACCAAATTTCAAAAGATTATTTAAATGCAATTTAAAAGGAAACTTTCCAAATAAAAGAATTTCAGAATTATCTCATGGCAGCTGAATGAGACAATTTTCATGATTTATAAGCCCTCAACTTTTCCTCAGAAATATATATCACCAAAAAAAAATTCTTTTACTAATGCTATAATCAGAACCCACTTTCCTCCATGCCAATAGAGAAGAAGCATTTTTGTCACTGATTTTACTGGAAGCAGGATGGAAGGCCAAATAACTCTCAAGAGGCAGTGAGTATGACACCCTCAGGATCACAAATAAAGTGTATCTGCACATTCATTTCAGTCATAAAGCAGCAGTTGCTGAGTCCCATTACACTGTTCCAAAATAAAGAATTCCTATTCCCATTGTGGACTTGTGTTATGATAAATAATGATTAATGTAACCCTTATCTGGCCATGGGGAATGTTTTGCAGCCAGCAATCATGACACAATGATATTCTATATACAAAGGAGACAAGCATACAAAGAGTTAACTGTTAAAAGCTGAATGTAAAGCACAAGATTTGCAAAATCTCCACAAGTCACTCTAGTATGAGTCTAAATTTGAATATCAGAATGAAATTTGCAGTTAGAAATTAAATATGAGAGCTAAGAAAGGGAGAAAAAACGTAAGATTTTTATTTGTACTACATCTGATTCATACATATAGCTATTAAAGTATAGCAAATCAAAATATGTTGTTAAAGATGTGAAAGGAATATCATAGCTGGTGGAGTTAAGATAAAGTTTTATTAATGCATCAGAAAGAAATATCCTATTTATCCTTCATATTTAAAATTTAACATGTTGAAGAATTTAAATCAGATAGGAGTAGGAAGTTCTTTCAATCTTCTAACTGAAAAGTATGTAAAATAATTTCTAATAGGAAACAAACTTTATAAATTAGAACCATACAAGCCACAGAAGAAACCTCAAACCAAACCCACAGGACACCAAAATTTGAAATCAATTTAAGGTTAAAAATGAGAAAGCTCGAAAGCTCCTATGGTGATAGAAGGGGGGGGAAAAAAAAATACTTATGATCTACACCCGTCACATGATCCACAAATGTCTATAAAACGAAAAATACATACATAATTGTAGTGGGGGAAAGAAAAGAGACCAGCCTGTTTTGTTTAGCAAGGAGAAGCAAAAAATATCCCATACATGTAATTTCTTCTGTGTGTGACAGTGTTAAAAGATCATTTGGCAAGAATAGCAAGATATTGTAGGGACCATGTCTCAGAGGTGAATACATTCACACTCACAATGAAGTTCATTTGGTCAGGTTAATTAATCAGTGCAGCAAACTGATAAGGGAAATAATTCTTTTCTCTTTCTGGTATATTAAAATTAATTCCATACGGGAGTATATGTTGGTTTTGTAAGGCAATGGTGTTAATAGGCTCAAAGAAATTCAGTGATATGTGGCACTCAGGAGTTAAAATTAGACAAATCTTCTGATCATCCATTGCGTGTTTGGGAATTGTCCTAATCTCTATAAAGTACTAGAATTTGGAGCATCTTGTCTGCAAGTTTGACTACAACTGCCTGATTCTAACTGGCTGAAGAATAAACAGAACTTGCTTGTCACATACTAAATTTTTGTGTCTCAAACTGGATACCTTGAAATACTGAGAGAAAGGTGATATTCTTCATAGAATAGCAAGTGAAGCTTAGGAAATCATGACAGCAATTCATAACAGTTTTGAATTAAAACTAAATTAATTTGAATTTGAACTATTATGAAGTGCTTTTTCATCATCTAAACTGCCTGTGTTTATATCTGAGCTTAGACTAGAAATAAATACAAAGTAGAATTTTTCAAAAAGTTACAGTAATTTCACAACTATAAGGTGCACCAGATTATAAGGTGCACTTCCAGGTCAGCAATTTTCCGAACTTTGTCCATATATAAGGTGCACCGGATTATAAGGCGCACTTCTGGGTTTCGATCAAAATTTTAGTCAAAAGGGTGCGCCTTATAATCGCGAAATCACTGTACATTTTCTTTTATGGTGTTCTGCAAGCTTGTTGTGGAGTATCTGAAACAGTCCAGTTTTCAGCCCACAATCAAATATATTTTTATCAACAGATCTCTTTTTCTTCTATATGTTCCCTCTTAAATACCTGCCATATTTAGAAAAACATATGTCTGTGCCATAAGGCCCACTGGGTGCACAATGACTGATGAGTTTTTGGGCTAAAAGAAAACTTTATGAGTGCAAACACTATTGATTTCATTTCTACCCTGAGTTTGAATGTAAATGACCCAGGGTCCTTACAGATCTCTGTGGAACAGCAAGCTGCAGTGAAAAACCCTTCTCCTTCCACAAGCAAGAGTGTAATGCAGTGAGACAGAAACAGCAGTGCCATTAATATCTTTTATAACACAATCAGTTTTGCATCTTGAAGAACATTGTAAGAAAAATGTGTCCATACCTTTGGTCACTTAAATTTACCCAAGAAAGAGTGGTATTGAAATCCCCCAGCTAAACAGATGCTTTCACTGATTGCCCTGAACTGCACTTTCATTGCAGGAAAACTGGGATGTTTTGGAATTTGCTAAATTCATCCAAGTTTTGAAGTTGTTATTTTTGTTGTCCTATCAAGTGGCCACACTCAGCAGTAAAGCATAGAGTGCTGAAGAAACTCTAGAGAGAGTGATTTCAAGTGATATACTTGATCTCAATAAAAGCAGCCTCTTTTGTGGATAAAAGAGACAAATTCCATGTAGCAATCCATTTATTAAGGATTCCCTATAGAAAATTAACTATATCAACCATTATATAAACCTTAATTGTGATTATGTTTTATTGCTGCTTAGATTATTAAGTGTTTAAACTACCAGATAACAGAATCTATATTCTCAAGAGCGGAAGAGTGTTAACATTAATTTTACTAAATATTTCAGCCCTGTTCCAACAATCTCTTGGAGGAAAGTTAATGGTCATAATCCAAGTAAAGCCCGCCTGAGAAAATCCCAAGCTGTGCTTGAAATACCTAATGTGCAGCTGGAGGACTCAGGAATGTATGAATGTAAGGCTGAGAACTCCCGTGGAAGAAATGTCTTCAGAGGACAGCTACAAGTATACAGTAAGTGTAACTGCACACAGTATTGTCCTGAAGTGCTTTGTCCACACTTAAGGCTTTGGCTGCACGTGAAGCATTCCAAAGTTCAGGAGAAACAAGTTACCTCGTTATAGAGAGTATGAACCATATACCAAAAATAGTTTTGAATTAAGGTGTACAGTAATTTCACAATTATAAGC
>VRYO01002772.1:14786116-14802923 GCA_009812075.1 Sialia sialis
GAAATTACAGTACTTAGCAGAAAAAGTGGGAGGTTATGCAACAGATCTTCCAAACAGAATGTTTTGTGTCTTCACATATTCCAGCCAGTGGAATTCCAAATGTTGCAGTTTAGATAGAACCTCAGGATACGTGTAAGAAAAAGTTTCTCCTACTGATCAATTTTCTTTTCCTGATTTCAGCTGATGGCTCCTAATGTCTCCTTCCCATTACTAACTATGCAGAGGTCTCTGTCTGTGTTACACACTTTCTTTCCACATATGTCAATATGCGTCATAATCAATTTTTCTGTCTTCTCTGGCTTTCCAATGTCCTTATCTTAACTCAGTTGATTTTAGTGAGTATCAGCATATCTCTGGATCATGCTTCTTTCCTTGTTTTTCATTCTCATCCACCTAGATCTCAGGGCAACTTTTTGTCTTCATTTTTTTTGTATATGCTGGAAAAATTATGTGATGGTTAAGATGACAGTCTGTCCATTTCATTTCAGATTTGCCATTTTGCAATTGCAGCAAAGTTTTTATAAGACTTTTACTGAAAACAGCAAGTCCAGCACCTACTCCATGTCTCCTATTATGACAATACACCACTGATATTTCTCAAATTCTTACTGCAAATTACTTTCATGAAAGTGTAGCAGACATGAAAACGTATAAAAGGCACCTGAGGGCCAGGGGGATTTAGCAGCTGGTCTTTTTCTACAACGTTTCTAAAAATGTTAGAAATTCAGAAAATTTAATTTGAGTTATAAGATGCATCCCAGCTCATACACTTTGTACCTATTTTCTAGAGCTGTGAAACTACTAGATGCCAAAGTAGCATATAAAGGTGTTATAATTATCTCTGCTTCCCTCTTTTAGACTTGCAAGAATATAAAAGGTGCTCTTCAAGAGAGAAGCTAAGAGCTATAAAATGAAATTATATCTCCAAGATCACCATGCAGATCTGTGGCATAAAATGACAGCAAATATGATATACTGTTCTACACAACTCTTCATCTCTCATTAGCCTTTTGCTTTGAGCAGAAAAAAAGGTGGTTCTCAAATCCATGGAAAATATTTACAGTGTTAGTTTTGTCCTATTCTGTTTAGATAGAAATATGAATTTTTCATTCTTCATTATTGTATAAATTATACTTCTAAAGTCTGCCTTTATGGAATGAAGCACAAATTTAGGTGTTTTTTTCAATAATATTAGGACAACTTTTTTAGCCCTTTAGAAAGAGTGTTCACCTCATACTGTCTCATTCCTCTATTAACAAATATGTAAGACTAGTACATTAAGTTTCATCTATCTGCATAATCAGGCAGCAAGGTCAGAAAAGGTTACAGAGGGCTTTCAGGTGGACAGTACCAGGAGTGATCCCCAATACAGCACAACAAGAAGCACAGACTTTATTAGCCACCCCCAAGTCCCTTTCCTTGGATTTAAGATAAAATACTCCCCATGGAGCCAGTCTCAGCCTTCAATGTTCGTGAAGAGAGCATTAGTGTCTCACTGGTCTACCAACCTTGGCTGCTCTTTCCAGAGGTGTAAGAGGGTTTGTGAGAAGGTTTCTACACAAAAATTGGCCAAATGTTACTTCACAAAACTCTCAGCTTCCCTTGCTGACAGCTGATGTTGCAGGATTTGGGGTCATTACCTGGAACGCTCTTTTCTGCTGCACCTTTTGTTCATAACAACAGCCAACATGAATTATTTACTTGTGAGCTCACTGTCTTTTCACTGACATCTTATTCCTCCAGGTAACAACGATTACTTTGTCTCAGAAGTTCAGATGTAGGCTGTCATTCCTTACCAGGCATTTCTTGTAAAATTCCAGAGCAGCCTGTAGAACCAGCTGTGTTGTCCTGAGGTCTCACAATTTGCATATCTCTGTAGGAACTCACTCGCTGTCTGTTTGAATCTTCTTCATCCTGTCAGTTGCATCTGATCTGGGTCACCACCAAGTATTTTGGAAAAAGCCCAGGACACCCAGTCTGCCTGTCTAGTCACATTTAATCACAAACTAGTGATTTTTCACTTCTTACCTGCTGCTGCAATCCAGACACACCATGACTCCCTGACAATTTGGATGTTGCTCACAAAGCAATGTTCCAGATGCTGACAACTTCAGATTATTTTAGTCTCAATCCTTTGTGGAAATTCAGCTGTAGGCATTAAAACCAAAATTTTTAAAATGCTAGGCATCCTCTTATGCATTGCTACCTATTTTGGGAGGTGTGATTTTTTTCCCCCCAAGTGATCTGCACATTCTGTAAGTTCCTGTGAAATTTTATTCAAGCTCAAATTGATTAGCAGAAGAGACCACAAAAATTAAAATGTGAGTGGATAAATTTGCCAATAAACTTTTTGTTTCTCCTCAAATTCTGGCTAGCTGCATTTTCCCAATGGAAAGCATTGGTACGTGCAGTTCTTGCTCCTCTCTCACTCTTAACTTTTTGGGTTACTTTTTCTCTGTTACCTACTCACTACTGCCAGGATCAGCAGAGGATGGTGATGCGATTATAAAAACACATTTTTGGCTGTTATTCTTTTGGCTGTATCAGTTCCCGCATCCTGAACACAACAGTGCTTTCCTGGCAGCTGGAGGGAATGCTTGCCATCATACAAGAGTGGAACAAGCATCTGACAGCAGGAATATTCTGTAATGCAGTGTAACTGACCATACTGATTTTAAAATCTATTTCAATTATTCCTTATAAAAATTGCATGGGATAAAATGTCCACTTCTGTCACTACAGGCTAGTCCCACACAGTAAAACCAGCAAGATAAGAGATTTTGTAGTCAAATTTGTACATTAGTTTTAAATTTTCTATCTTGACTTTCTCACTTTGCTTTCTCAATATTCTTCTCCTGCTTTACTCTTCCCAATTAATCTCATGTACAGGAAAACAAATTTTCACCCCAAACTTGGTATTCATTCACACTTTAAGACATTATTTTAAGTCATTTGTCTATGTAAAATTTCATCCTTATTTTCTCTCAGGCAAAAAGCTGCTTAAATTTTTGAGAAATTATCTAAATTTTCTGCACCTTAATCTCATTTTGCATAGAAGATTTAAAAACTGGCTAGTAAGCTTGCAAATTTATTGCCAGTTTATGTTTGCAAATCATTTTGACATCCTTGAATAAATGGGTGCAGAAATGCAGTAGAAAATAAATCATGGATTGGATGCTGTTTTAAAAATCTCCGAAATACTTTAAGGAGCTCTGGAACAACACACATAAAGGCTACTGAACACTCAAATGCATCCCTCTCTAACTCACAGTCACCCCAAAACTCTTCACTGGACAGATTAAAAAACAGTCAGATACCTGTTTTTTCCCAAGAAGAATACTGCATTTATAAGGAAAAAAGGTCTTGTAACTTTTGAAATCTGGCTAATTCTTTTAAATAAAATAAGGTGTCATTTTGGAATGAAGTTTTCTTTGCATACACATATATCAGGGTTATGTTAAGATACTTTTGTATAAAAAAAAAACAAAAACAAAAAACCAAAAAAATAAAGAACAAAACAGACCCAAAAATTGTATATGGAGTAAGGTTGTACAATCAGTTAAATGGTTCAGCTTCAAAAGTACTGATAGGATTCTAGAACAAGGGTTATGATTTTATGGAGACTGACCCTTGCTAACTAGCAGAGAGGGAATTTGCTGTGATAAAGGAATATGTAGAGGGAGAAATAGAAGCCAAAAAGTGATTAACAGTGTTTCTCTCAATCATGATTTTAGCTCTATTCCAGATACATCTACCTATTGCTTTCCTATTTTATTCTCAGAGGGGTGGAAAGTCTTGCCTTCACTGATGGCAACTTCAACAGCTTGAAAAATGTGACTCCTATTTTTTAGGCTATGAGGAGAAAAGTTAGAGTAGAAATACCTCAACTAATGGAAAAAGGTTATTCTGACCAATTGGTTGTACCACTGTGATTTGCAAGTTTGTAGTTTCAGAAGAAAACCTGTGCCACTACTGTGTTAGCAAGACAGCCACAGACAAAGGGTAGGGAACAGCAGTTCTGAAAAGAACAAGTCTGCAGCCAGTACTGGGGCAGCTTTGCTTGAGTGTGAAAATCTGCATACTCTTTTCTGGACACTCTGGTTCATGATGAGCTCAAATTCAGCATAGGAATGTGAGACTATATATGTTTTGGGTCAAATATTAAAATTTACAGATAAGCAAAATAATGAAAATAAGTAAATATGAACAGGAACAGTTTAGCTCCTCCTTGAAACTGCATGATTTTATGGTACTACTGGCTGTCTTTTATTACTTTTTTTGCCATACATTTAACTGTCTCATCTTCCGGAATCATATTAATGTAGTTATTTTCAAAGGAAACTATTTCTTCTCAGCATGCTTCCTTTTTGTATATTGAAGCACTCAAAATGAGAATAGCAACTATACAATGCAGTTAAATTATATTTTTAGGTGAACAGAGAACAAACAAGGAGGGACTCCCAAACCTGTTTCTTTCTGCAGAATGTTGTAACTTCAGAATGAAGGAATTCAGCACAGCAGAGCACATGTAGAAGATTTCATGCATTGCCTTGACTATAATAAGAAGAATAAGGAGGTGGAGAGTTTTTGTCTTGGGTTTGGGAGTGGGGCTGGGTCAATCTCTCTGTCTTCCTCTACTAGAAAGGAAATGAGTGATTCTTCTTCTAATATGTTTCCACCTTCTGACAAATGTCTGGTCTGGGACTCTGAAGCTGACTATTCCCTGCTTAGGAATGACAGACACCTCGTGCACTTTCTTTATCATCCATGCACAAGATGTAAGCTAGAAGCAGTTAGTCACCTGTCATGCCTTTTCAAATCTTCTCACCACCGTGATTGATGACCTGTTAAATGCCAGCTAGATTCAAAGATTTATTTTTAAACTCAATTCCCCGTATTTAAGTACATTATCAATTATCTGTCATTCGAAGCAGAGACTTTGTTATGACAGATTTGGACTTCTATTTGTACCATGCAGAATTTTGCCTCCCTTCAGCATTGGCTTTTAGCTATTTATTCTCTATGATTTGGAAAAACAACAAACAACAACAAAACAAACAAACAAAGCAACAAACAAAAATCCCAAATCAGTATTTGATATACTTAAGTTAATTATTGTCACTGATCACCCTCTATTTTATCCAAAGGGATATGGCTACAGTGTGAAAACTCAAAACCTGGCATTTCAGCATACATTTTTATTTCTGCATATCAATGCTCAGTTTCTCACTGAGTCATATAATGTTTTCTAAATTATAAGATCCTACCTAAAAATACCTATCTGGTTGACTGCTGCGTTAAAGTTCTACTTCTCTGAAAAAAATGCCTTATTTTTGATGGATTGTTTCACGAAAGTTAGGTACTAGTGATCACATATACAGCTATCAAATGTCTGCCTTTAAAAAAAGACTTTTAAGATTGGCTTACTGTGTAATTTGTGTTCCTGATGGATGCTGGAATTCTCATGGGTTCTGTGTTTAAAAATGTTAAAAGCCTTTTCGCCCTTAAAACATGAATTAAACTTAGGACACTTTAACAAAACTATGTGCAAATACGTCACCAAATTCCCAGTCATTCAAAGCTACATAATGATTTCTTTGCAAACTGAGAAAACTACATGAAGGACAGGCTATGACAATTAACCTCCTCACCACAATTCAAATATCTTAGGTCTTGCAATTTTTTGAAATGTTCTATTGTGACTACCAAACATTTGTCTTAAATTCAGGAATAATAAAGCCAATAATATAGTACTACAATTTAATCCACTGGACTTTATTAAATCAGGTGTATTTTGATTCTAGGTCACGTTACTGTTCAGTATCTGGTGCCATTACGGCACTTCCTTTAAGGTTTGGAGTTTGTTAATTTTATTACTGTCTCTTTTGATTTGAGCCTTTTTCTTTTCTTCCTTTTTTTATTTTTTAAAATGTGCTTTGTTTTGAAAGTAAGGTAGGTCTTGTAAGGTCCATTAATTTAAGCTTTTTAATTGATTAGGTCTTTTCACATCAACTAGAGACTTACCCCTTTTTAATCTTTGTCTCTAACACATCAATTTTTTTCTTGCAGCCTACCCACACTGGGTGGAGAAGCTGAACGACACACAATTAGACAGCGGAGATCAGCTCCGATGGGAGTGCAAAGCCACCGGAAAGCCACGGCCCACGTATCGCTGGCTGAAAAATGGAGCTTCCCTCTGGCCACAGGTACACTAAACAAGGAGTCACCTGGGTGCTGGATGATTCTCCTTTCATTCAGATAAAGCCAGTTACAGAAAGGACTGAAAAGTTCTTCAGAAATTACTGTTTGGTTAATGCATAAAGTATGATGACCATCACATTTGCAATTCAATTTGTTCTCTGCAAGTAACAGAACTCATCAGGAAAACCATTACAATGGTCCATGTAAGATTCCTGGAAAGTAAAGTGTTTTACTTAAATCATCTGATATATTTTAGAATTAGACATCAACAAAATTCTTTTTTTCTTTTAAAAGAGCACTGATATCATGGTCTGCCTTTTATTTTACTTTTCTCTCATAGCATCATCACACATGGGGTTTTTTTTGCCTAATATTTTTCCATTTTATAGTCTCAGATAATTTGGAGTAAAGAAAAGTTTTTTGTAAATTTACTTAATCTATTTTTCCAAATTGAAATAAAGCTGTTTGATTCTGGAAAAAAAGAAATGTCTATATTTGCAAATGAACTCACAGAATGGATTTATGAATATAAAAGATGCAATGTCTTCCTTCTCAGCAAATATCCCTTCTACCTATTTGTGAACATCAACTAATTATGCAAATAATCTGAAAGGAAACATAAAACCAGTTTGTTTTTGAAGCTGTGAAGCATTGAAAACAAGCTTGCTCTATTCATTTCTGCCTTTTTAGATGGAGCTATTAGTGATGAAATTGAGGCAATTTAAATATCTCTACTTTTTCATTCTCAGATTTTCCAAACCATTAGTTTCTCCAGGCTCTGAAATTTCATATTAAATTTTACTTTGAGCTGGGTGAGGGCTTACAACAAAGTGATTTTTTATCATAGTTTCCTCTGCATTTCCAAACAATTTATGTCTTATCAATTTTAACTTACAGCAACTGTTAAAATTAAACTTAGAGTTGTTTAAGAGAAGTTCAAATTATTTATATTATAGCTTCATGAAGTACTCACTTCCATAAACAGCTATTGATGTCCCTTCTCTTCCAGTTGTGATAATTATTTTCTACTAGTGGGCTTTTCAAATAAGGAATTTGCACTAATGATTAAAGCAATTGGACCCTTTCATTCTTACTTATGCAAGCAATTTTTCATATCTGCTTTTACAAAAATAGGACCATGATTGAGACCAAACATCTGCTACATATTTGAAGATTGTCAGATAAATTACAGCCACAAATTATTTCTTGCCTGCTTAAAGTTCTCAGGATGAGCTGCTTTTAAGAATTCTGTAAGGGTAATGACAAGCAAACATGCAAATAGAAAAAAGGAAGCTTTGAATATAATGAATTTACTCTGAAAATATTTCTTGTCAAATATTTTTTGACTTTTTATTCTTGTAAATTTTTGTATAGCAAGAAAAAGGTAAGCCCAAGGAAGCTTGTTGCTCAGTTTTATTTTAGGTCATTTTTTGTCGCTTCACCTTAAGCTAAAAGCACAGCAATATTCCAGTGCCCTTTTGCTTTCATAGAATATTTTACATTTTTTTTCTAATTCTATTACAGAGCAGGATTGAGATGATTAATGGTGTTCTGATGATCCAAAGTGTGAATGTCTCAGATGCTGGAATGTATCAGTGCTTAGCAGAAAATAAGTATGGTACGATTTATGCCAGTGCCGAGCTGAAGATTCTAGGTGAGTACTGAAAAAGAACAAGCTGTTCCTTTTTCCCCTTTTGAGAATTATTCTTTTTCTTAGACTGTTGTGACAAGGAACAGCTTCTGCCAGTCCAAACAGCAGAGCAGATAAAAGTGTATTTGTATTCTTGTTGCTTATGTGTGGGTGAGTCCTTTGTTGCCCCAGAGAGCATAGGGCCTTCTGTTAACCAAAAATTGTCACTCATACATAACTGAGTCAGCAACATTTTGAGAGTATTTCTCATATAAGCCTATTTCAGTTCAAATAAATGGAAAAAAAATTTCATTCCCTCAAACATATGTGCAGGAGATGAAATTTAGAGGAAGTAAAAGTATTTTCATCTCTGTTAAAGTTAACAACTTATTATTTCAACCTCGGCAATCATTCAAAGGTAATTATGCATGATCTTAGTTTAAAAAAAATCTTATGAAATCACCTAAACTGTTTGAATGATATAAATTACATACTTGGGTGAATATCCTTTGCAGAAAAGCAAATACACTACATGGTATTACCCAGAAATACAAGAAAAATCTCATTATCCAAAAGCTGAAGCAGGCAGTTAATGAAGAAAAACTTGAAGAACTTTACAACTCTAAATTTCCTTAAAGCAAAATGTAGCAACATGCAATGGAACAATAGTGATAAGTGCCCTTCCAAAAAATGAAGTGAGACAGAGTTGCAAACCTCGTATCACCTTTATTAGGGTATGATGTAGCAGGAAGAAAGATGTCCAACAAAGTAATTTAATGGCCTTATCAGAGATTAGACCTGCACATGTGAATCGTTCCCATAGATTCCTAGTCAAATGAGTAACAAAGGTATAATTGCAGAAATACAGTGCATTTCAGCTAACATTTGGCTCTTTTGGCAAATAAACTTTCTAGTACATTTCAGTAATTTGCTAGCTGGCCAACATTAGAATTTCACTGATAAGTATTGAAATAATTTCTTTATAGCCATAAGGTTAACGCCAAGGACAGTGATTATTCTCTTTCCATCACTTTTTTATTTTTTGGTCATTTGTGACTAAGCCCACAAACCTATTGGCTACAGCATTCTTTTGCTCTGTTTTTGTATCTCTTACAAAATAGGTATACCTAGTCTGCTAGATACTTGAACACTTTCTTTGATGTTCTTAAATATCAGAAAAAGACCTTGTATATTGCTGCAGTAAAATTAGCTTTTCATTTTCTTACTTGTAAGATTGTACCCCTGCTAAATTTTAACCATAATATTGTACTAAAGAAGCAGTTGTGTTTAATTTGCTGCCTTACCAAAGGGAAAAGAACAGAATAAATTGCCCATATAAATATATCTGGTATGAGGATTAACCAAAATAATGGTAGGAAATTCCTATATATTTGAGGCAATGAAGTGTAATGTCCTGGTCGGTGTAGCTGAGATAGGAGCCTTTGACACAATCAAATGAGATTGAGAACTAATGTCCTTTCTCAGTGCAAAATTACAGTAATTAGTGTCATTTTGTAATGCATTAGCTTAGCTTTTGCTTGTAGAAAATGGGAGAAATGTTCTTAAAAAGTGAACAAGACATAATATTTTCTATTAAGAAGTTCTCATATTGACATTCCCAGTATTCAGACAAATATAAGTGCAAGCAATAAAATTTCTCTAACATTAGTATTTTCTGTAAACATTCATTCTAGAGAGTGCATTTTGAATTGTTGTGGAATTAAAACTTCATTTTTAACTATTTACATCTAACAAGATTTTGATTTAAAAAAAAAAAGAATGTGTAGCTAAAATATTTGCATTATTTAATTTCTAAAGTTGTTTGGTTTAGTTGTTTGGTTTCACAAGGAGTTTTACTTTAACCTGCTGATATGAAAGATTTCTCACTAATCTGTGGCTGGATTAAGTTATAAACCTACCATATAATCCTGGCTGCTGATTTCAAATGTTTTGTAAAATTTCAACTTTGAGATAATAATTTCAAAGAGAAAAATGGAGATTCTATTCCCAAAACCAAATCTATTTCTCTAATCTACTAGAACATAATGAAACAGAAGCCTCTGATTGTTATGTGTGGAGTTAATGTACTTCTATTTAACAGCTTCAGCTCCCACTTTCCCACTCAATCAAATGAAGAAAACAATAATTGTTACCAAGGGCCAAGAAGTTGTCATTGAGTGCAAGCCACAAGCCTCTCCAAAGCCAACCATCACTTGGAAGAAAGGCGACAAAGTGTTGAGGGAGAATAAGAGGTCAGAAGTCTGTTCGGTAAACTAAATATTGTGTTTGCATGTTGGAATCTGTGGTATGATATGAAAATGCAGCAAGTGACAAGAACATGCTGAAAGTTAGCCTGGCTATGGCATAAATGTTTTGTCAAGCTGATTTTTTGGACAGTACTGACTTTACAGTTTCCACAATACTGAAATGAAAAATCTTAACATTGTTCAGAGATGCAGAGAGATGAAAAGGTGCTGTTATTTTGTGGGGTTTTGTCACTATTTTCTGTTATTAATTTCAAAAGCTTTTCAATTATTCTGTAGAGGTACTACAAATTTAGTGTGTGAGAGTATAAAAGCATAGAGGCTGAAGTGTTCAGGAACACATAAAATATAAAATGTACTTATTCATTTGAAATAATTTTAATAACGCAGATTTACAGCTTGATCACAATGGAAGTCTATGTAAGAATAGCTTTAAAATGATTCAGAGAAGGAAACTATAATACCATTATAGGATTTAATTATACTGGCAATTTCTGTACTCAGCAGCACATCTGTTTAACAGATTATGCTTGATTAAATAAGTTCTGTCCAGCTTTGTATGGTAAAAGAAGTTTAAGCACTGCAGGTTAAATGCCAGTTGTAATTGCACTTTACAAGATTGCTTATCTGTACACTAGAATAGTTTTGCCACTCTGCACATAGTCTTTAAGCACAAAGAGCAATCTTTTCCTCTTTCTGGTAACGTGAATGAACCATTTAAAATGGCATGTGTACTATTAATCAGAAAGATAAAAGCAAGCCCCCCTTTTGTTGAATTTTTGCAGCATTGAGGGAAGCAGAAGAGTGCATCTGTCCTCAGCTTCAAAAGCTATTCTTTCCAAGTGTGCTGTATTTTCATCTCATGACATTTGTTTTTTTCTGAGAAGGAAAAATGGGTAACTTGTACCATATTGACTTTTTTTTGTTGAGCAGGAGAGAGCAAAGCAGCTTTATATATACAACATTTTACTATCAGGAGTGAGTGATATCATTTATATTGACAATATGACAGATTCATGTTACAAAGGAGCTGAAAAATATCAAATATTGTGACACTGACGTCTCTATGCTCTATCTACACAGTTGATACTTTTCACCACATGACCTTTTCCTCTCATCTCCACAAAACTCACTATGGTTTCTCTGATCACCACGTGTAAATCACATTTTAATCCAACACCAGTAAAGCATTTTGGTAATTACTTCACGTCTGTCTAAACATAACCTAACTCTGAAGTTAAAATCTTTTGAAAATAGATCTGGAGTTTCATTTTTTGGGTATTTGTAGCTTTTGATCTTTGCTTGTTTTGACAGAGGCTGGAACAAGAAATGATGAAACACGGAAAATGAAAAGCTGGTTGAACTATTTCAGATATTTGAAAAAAGAGGGTGGCATTCAACTTAATTTTTTAGTCAGCTGTTCAAAGATTATCTTGTGTTAGAGTAGTCTCCCTGCATCTACTGTTTATACAGGGGTGGGTGTGAGAGGAATATCAGTTTCAAGGGAATTCAGTTCTGCCTGTATACAGTATACTGTGATAAAAATAACAGAGTCTCTTTGAAGAGAATGTGAGGAAGCCTACTGTGATTCGTGAAAGAAAGTGTAAATAAATGAAAATAATATGTGTGCTTCCATGCTTTGGGAAGGAAGGAACTCTGTTAAACATTTTAAAAAGGAATACAGTGAAATTGTAAATTTATCAGCATACTTTAAAACTGGGCTTTCCTCATAGTCTGTTGATAAAAATTCCAGCAAAAAAAACCCCAAAAAACAATTAGGAACTGTCATCTGATGAGTTTGCATGGACTATTAGGTCCTTGAGATTAAAATATAATAATTAATTTAAAAAATAGCAAATTACTAGCAATGTTCTAGTTAAGTATTAAGGAAGGGTAAGGACAGAACAGTATAATATATTTTTTCTTTCCTAAAGTGCCTGTATCAAGTGCACATTCTATTTAAGTCTTGTGAAGTCTGTGAGCCCAGGAAAGGAATTTGATCCTTTTAGCAACATCAATAAAAAAGAAACCTACAGCAAAGAAAAAATTTCACTTTACCAGTGGGTCTGCTATTATCTATTTCATGTCTTCCAACTCTGTTGCCCTTATATGTTATTTTTACAACAAAAACTGGTTGACAGAAATACCTTTAGCAATGTTTCCATAGGTAACTGAGGAGAAGGTTGATTGTTCCTGTGGGACTTGTGGCTGGGTACAGCTCTCACTGCAGTCAGACCTTGACTCAAGCTCCTGGAATTTAATGCAGTCTGAAAGCCTCAAATGTTTCAGATTCATTGGAAAGCCATGCACTTGGGAACATAACTGTAGAAAGCCTTCATTAACTTCATTTCTCAGTCTCTTTTACCTTCAAACAAATTATCCTATTCAAGCCCTTCATATTCATAGTAGAGATATGATAAGTTAAATCATTTTGAGCAGCCAGGTAATTTGATTCCTCTTGGAAAGTACCTGCATATTGTAACAGGTTTTTAAAATGGGTTCCAAATGAGTGGCAAGTCTATGAGATAGGTCCAAAAAATTGGGATATTCAGTTATGTCAGTTATTATATATCAGTTATTTGCTGACAAAAAGCATTGCTCCAAGTTTTACAATCTCAAAATATATTAAATCTGATGAAATTACTTCTATAGAAAGATAGTTATCTAACAAAATTTCCAAATTATTAACAATTCATTCTATTAATCAGAGAAAAAGATCAAGAACTGATCCTTACAACTGATCAAGAACTGAAAGTGATTGTACTGATGAAAAGGAAATTAAATAAAATATATTATTTTGGAGATCTTCTTTGCAGAGACTAGAACTTCCAAAAATCAAGGCGTAGTCTGTGAAGTTTACTGATACAAGACATTTAATGATCATTATTTGAACGAGAGTCAAGTATCTTTCATACATCATTATCTCAGTGAGTCATGAATACATTCAATCAAAGATAATTTCACCAGCAATTTCACCTAACAGTAAAAAGAAGGGAATTGTTATACTTCTATTTTGGAATTAGAATACATCTAAGCACAACGCCCATGTCAGTGGTATAGGTAGACAACATATTTGAGCTGCATATGCTCATGAGTAACCTCGCAACAATTAAAACTCATAACCATCTTAGATAACCCTGGTCTCAGTACTCTGTTGTAGGGCTGGTAAATGGCTGTGTCTCATTTAGGGCAGGTTGTGATAATGCATGCTCTGATTCATGATTTGAACAATATTTTCATCCATAGGAATCTGTAAAGAAGTTTGGAATTTTTATTTATAAGTAAGTTTGGTTTTATAAGAAAAGGGATTATATTGGGATCAAAGTCTGAAAAAAGTTCTTGATTTGATTTTTAGGAAACAGTTTGATTGGAACTTTACTTTAGAACCTAAAAAGGCTCTTGAACAAGAGTTCCGTGACCAAAAAATATGATCGTGAAGTTTCTGAAATATTTCAACCAGATGCTTTCTAAAGTGTAATCAAATCAACACTTACTACTTTAGCATCAACTTCTAAACAAGACCAAGACCCAGCCCATTCAGATCACAAAGCCATCTAGAAACCTCTTTATTATTAAACATTTTTTAACTTACGTATGAAATGAAAAGAAAGCAACAAAAGTGATATTTTGTCGACTTTAAATGTTACAATACACACTAGAAAAGAACGGAATTTAGTGTCAGTTTCATCAGTATAAATCATAAGTTCTACCAACAAAGTCAATTATTAAATTCAGGTAAACATGTTTTAAAATTTTTTTTTTTTCAGTTCCTGTGTTCAGGCATCAGGTATATTATAACTGTTTACAACTGCATACATTTTTGTAAGCCATTACTCCATGAGCTGTTTTTTGTCTTTCTTGAAGACATCTTCTTTTCTTGTCTTCATTGCCTTGTAGTTGTGACTACAGGTGATTCTTAACAGATACATCTGAGGCATCAAAAGTGTTGAAAAGTCTTATAAGTCCTTGTTCATCTGTTTTTGTGTTTTCTTGTACAACTAAATTATTCTTCACGTTAAACATAAATTTTTACTCTAGCTCATTATTTCTATTACATATACATTAATTATCATTTAAATAATTTGAAAGCACTCTAGCAGGGAAAATGTTTTTTTTCTCTTTTATTATGATTACCAACTAATAAAAATAATAATAATTTTAAGAGCACAGTTTGACCAAAAAAATATGTCACCGAGGAAGAAAGCACAGCTTAACCAACAAATGGTTAACAGAGGAAACAGGACTTTTCTAGTCCTAATTCTATGCTGCTTTATTTTGCTTTTGTTTTTTTCCTTTTGAAGTTTCTCAAATTATAATGCTTTTTAAATATTTTTTTTGTTTTACACTGTAATTTGTGGGCTGATTAATATTTAATTTTAAAATGTCAAAATATAGTGATGACCTAACGTGTATGCATTCATTGGTAATGTAGTTCTGTGTTTATGGATTTTTTACTTTCCATATGGCAGAGTGGCACAGCCTAAGCTTTCTCCTTCACCTCACAGAACAAGCTGTGCAGAAAAACATTCACAGTCTCTGAAGGTCAGACTCACTGTAGATCACCAAGACAGAACAGCACCAGTCTCTCTGTGGCCACTGTGTAATTGCTCATATTGATCCGCCTATGTCCCAGATGAACTTTTGCTGAAGACCTAAATACACAAAGCATTTCTGTGGGGAAAACAAATGGCAGCAAAATTCCACCTGCCACTTCAAATCAGTCATTTTTCCTATGGTGCAATTGGCTTTCAGTGTTCCACTTCTGTTTGAAGAAGCAGATATAAGACAAAAAGCTTGGTATGTGAAGCAGCAGAGGGAATTTTAGGTATTTTGAGAGTAATAGGCTAGGTTTGGCCACGACACAAACTTCAGCATCCCTATTCTTGCAAAACACAGCCGTAATTTGATTGATTGCAAGTGGGTAAAAACTTTTTACCTTTTTTCTGAATGATATAAAATAATTATAGAACAGCAGTGAGTGGCGTGGAGCTCTGGATAGCGCCTGGTTTACTCCCAGGATCAGAGCAGTGTCAGCTAGAGCAGCTTACTTAAGGTCATGTCTAGTCAGGTTTTGAGTAACTCCAAAGAGGGAAACACTGCAGCCTGTCTGGGAAATCTTTTCCTACTAGAGATAAGCATCCCTACAAAAAAAAACACCAAACCAAAAAATTCAAACAAGTAAAAAAATTTCCCCTTTTAATATTTGAATTGAATTAATGTTTACATGAAATTGCACGTGTTTCAGTTTGTGCCCATTGTCTCTGTCCTGTCACACAGCACCACTGACAAGCATCTAAGCTCCTTCATCCCTTCAGAGTGTATGCATCTTGATCAGTGCCTTTAACAGCTGGGAGGATCTGATCTGTAATAAACATGGCCATATAATGAATTGATATCAATGCTTCTTCCGTGGCACATGAAATTCTCCATTCAGATCGGTGTCAAATCTTCCTGGCCACAAAAATTTAGAAAATGATGTCACTTCCCCATGGAAAACCTGCCCAGTGTGTATTGCTATGTTGCAAAATTACTCTCTGCTTGCCATACACTTCAGTTATTGTGTGCCTCCAATCACAAATCACAAATTGGGGTGGATCTGCAGCCAGAGAGAGGCCTGTAGAGGATGTACATTGAACAACAAAGAAAGTGCTCTGACAGTTATTCCCTTACAAATGAAATTAGTGGATACTGAAAATACAGAGACATGAAGATTCGTGAAGTTAATGGACATCAAAAATATAGAGAAATATTTATGAGCAAATTTTGTCTTCACAGATAAATGGGTACAAAATTGTAAGCCATATATGAAGAACAGGAGAACACTAAAAAGTGTTCACTAGGTGAGAATCATCTTCTATAGTACTAAATTTAGAATAAAGACACTGAAGGGGACAAAGTGTTCAAGCTGCATGTAACAATACATGAGGGAATGAATTGAGGCTGCCAAAATTTTGCCTTGAACTAGGCTTGCTTTATTTTGCTTTCTTTCAGTTATGTTTCCCTAACATTCAGCATCTGTAAAAGAAGTCAGAGAAAAGAAAGAGAAGAGACCTTTTACAGGGACACTAAATTCCAAATACTAATATCATACAAAGACACAGGCAAATCTGATGCTATTGCTTTTCACTTACCTTCAAGTCAATACTGAAATCCTTGAACTACAGAAGTAGCTGTCCTGTATGCCTAGATCTTTCATCTCTCCCACTTTGCTGTGTAATTAGAGGAAATACATAAAGCATTTAAATCTAAAAATATCACAATTCTAAACCTTAGAAATAGGCATGTTTTTATAGTCCTCTGGTCTCTCAAACTCCTTCATTTCCAGTTTTGACAGGTTCTTATTAGAGTTTTTCTTTACACTCCACTGTATTTAAGGATCTGTCAATGTTTCCATTCTAAGTTGCTATTTTAATAGCTTTTAAGCTTAATTATGATGGAAAAAAATCAAAGAAGGAAAAGAAGGGTGTTTCAGAGCAGCAGCAAGAAAAAAGATTGAGTTTGTAGGCAAAATTTGTATTCAGTTTTATAAAGTACTTTGGTTTGTACACGTTGTATTATGTTTTTGAATATGAGCATGTAGCATAGACATATATGCTTTCTTCCTAATCATGGTAGTAGCTTTCCAAAAGAATTTCAGTTCCATCTAAATGTGGTTTGCATCATTTGTTTGAACTGAAAATTGTGGACTGGGAGGGCAAAAGAAAAAATACAC
>VRYO01002772.1:14803923-14820955 GCA_009812075.1 Sialia sialis
TGGATGGAAAATTATTCTGAGTCATATTTTTCTCTCTGTCTACTTATCCCTGAATTGCTAAACTTGTTCTTGGCACAAGCTTTCTTGTATTTGTGGTATCAGACACACAGACAGGAGAGCAGCTCAGCCTGCTACCATTCCAGTTTTTGTAAGAAAAGAACACTCTTTATTTCCTCATAACAATGAAATATCTTTAGAGTTATTCCAACTACACGGGAAATTTGTTAAGCAGTTTGAAGATTTTACTTTGTTTCTCCAATTCAATATGCAAAGAAAATGATTTTTGTAAATTTTACTTAGTTTAACAAATAATATTTCCCACAGAATATCGAATAATTTAGCTTTTTGCATCCAAATAAATTATTAACTACAAGATCCTACATGACTTCTCTGAATCTTCTTTCTTCCCAGGAATGGTATTCAGGACAACATGTTTTACCATTTGTCCTTAACACAGTACTTCATATACAGCTGTGTATAAAGTCCACCCACTCACTGACCCTTTCTAGAGAAATAAGTCTTGATTCAAATCAGAAGTATATGTTTAGGTAACAGTGCACTGAAGTCTACATTTTAGAAATACATTTTTTTTTTCACACATTAGTTTGATGTTTGAAGAGGTGTTCCACCACATCTTACTAGTTTTCAATTGAAGCAGGATCTATTTGTGTGAAAATAGATACACAGTTCCCTACAATAACCCCTGCTGCCATCCAGCTGCTTTGGCAAGTCTTACATAATTACTTTTTAATATCTATCAGGTACATGTGTTTTGGACCTCTTCAGGTACCTACGGACTAGATACTAATACTTGAAGAGATGACTCCCACCCTGTAGGATCTTGGTTTTTAGTATTTCCATGAAATTTCATTTCCCCTTTTTTGACTCAGTTACTGAACTGTAAATATCCCATTTATTTTCCGTAGCCCTAATTAAATTTAATGATCAAAAAGTAGTGAAGAAAGAAAATACTCCAGACATTAAGAAAGAGAAGCTTCATGACAGAAACTCTAATCTTCCTGAGAGAGATCTGCAAGTCACTTCTTTTCAATTTTTGCATAAATCATGGTCTAATTTAGCTGTGGCAGGTTCATAATGGGAATTAGAGAGCTGGTTATAAAGAAGAAAAGGGAAACAATGATAACCTTGACTAAGTACTAAAAGATCTTCTCTTGACAAAAGGGTCTGTTCCAAAGCAGCATTGTTTTACTAACTGAGCATATTACATGAGGTTTTAGAACATAATGATTTGGCCACACGCTTAAACAACTCTCAATCCTCACTGATGTTTTCTTACAGAGAACATGATTAAGGAGACAGTCCAGAGTCCAGAAATGCTAAATATTAAACACTTTGTGGACTTTAGGCAAGAGTCTTGCTTTTCTGTATCTATGTGTGCAGTTAGGTGTGGTGCAGTTAGGTGTGGTTTCAGTGACAAACTGCTGAAATTTCCGTTTCTGATCTCAGGCCTTTTGCTTTACGGTGAAAAGATTCAGGAATCCAATTTGGTTGAAAAATAGCCCCTTTATTTCACCTAAGCTGCTTTGTTGTCTGGATTTTCTTTTTCTTTGTTTGTTTTCTTTTCTTTATCTAGATCATTACCCTTATCAGCAGATCATATAGATGCAGTCATGTTGATTGCAGAGCAGCCCAGGAAGGGCTGGAGTGACCAGCCATGGACTGGGACAGGTAGTCACAGCAGACTGTCCAGGGCAGCACACACACACAGAGTCTCTCACTTTTCTGTCTCTATATGCTCTGCACGAGTTAGGGCAGATGATTTACCCACACAAGGAAATGGAAACTGCCTTGTAACCCCAGCTGGAATTTCATTGGGATCAATCAGCTGAGATATGCAGCAGTTAGTCCCTGGCTGGATTTTAATCTCCCTCAAGCAGCTGCTCCAAGTAGTCCCTAAATATCCTAAGAGTTTCAGCATGTCAAAAACCAGTCCTGCTACCCTGTCTGCATGCTACAACCATGTTTTAAAGGCTAGCATCAATGAATGGATGAGAGCATTTCTGTGATGGCTGACTTCACTATAAGGGGGGAATATGCCTATTTATTTTCTGATGGAAGAACAATCACTGTTTAAGTGATACAGTACATGGGAGTCTTACCTCAGCCAGAATCTCTGCGCATTATCACTGAGTTAGTACAAGAGTAGTAGTAATTTCTGTGGCTCAGTGACATGCAACCACAGAGCAATAAACTGTTTCAAGGCTCTAGGAATAAAGTCGATTTTTAAATTAGAAAGAAGTAGAATGTGAAAGAAGTTCCCAAGGCATTGTGGGAAAGGTGTAACATGAACTCAGATATTTTGGATTGAAAAATTTTCTCAGACTCTAGAATATGAGCATGTACTTCATTTATATATTTTAATCTATAGCGCATATTGCATTTTAAGTGATGCTTAATATTTTTAAAATCTGCCAGTCAGCATCCATGATCTGTGTGGAGGCTACAAAGATCTTCTACACATGGGCTGTCAGAATTCATTTTGAACTGAAAAATCTCCTTTACAGGGAGTATTCTTCCTTTTCTGTCATAAATCTAAAATAATTAGGGCAGCTTTTCAACAGATTATCATCTATTGTATCTAGATTTAGTGATCTTTGTAGCTATATTGTTAAATTTATTATTAAATTTCAAAATTCAAGACAACACAGTGTGTTCTGACACTCTCCAGTCTGTCAGTCTCAGAAACCAACAGACTCTCAGTATTTACATGCTAATTGATCCCAGACAAGGAGAATAAGTCTACATATTTTTTAAAAGCTAGATATATTTTGCAGAAAATTTAATTCTGTGCAAAAACTTTAACAAACTATTCACTATTTAGAAAAAAAACCCCAAAAAACTATGGTGGAAGCTGGCTTTTTAATGGCATTAGTAAAAAAAAAAATTAAAATTACAGTAGTCTAGAAAACAGTGCTATAGTTAATCCACATAGTCATGATAGAAGATATTGACTCTCAAGATCATGATCTTCAGGTGTCTGTCTGCCTAACTTTATGAACACACTTCAATGAAACTATATGTTATACAGCAAAAAGACACTCTAGTTCAGAAAAAGGGATATCTGTCCTAATTGTACTTTGCATACTTTCAATTACTGTAGAAGCTCAGTTACTGCTGTCAAAGTTTAGATTTGATTCACTGTGAAAAATAGACACCATATTTCCTCATGAAAATTTCATGTAATTTTATCTATAAAGAAAGCCAAAGTTTTCCTTTTTTTAAGTAATATGAAAATTAATATCACAAATCAGTATCACACTTTTACTGATCACAGATTACATCCCTTGCCTGTTAAAAGTATCAGTCTCATGGTCTTATTTGGACAAAAGGTTAATTTAAAAGAATTTTAAGTGTAATGTTTCTCCCTAGAAAATCACAGGGAGAAGGCAAGAATTTGACAACATTTATGAAAAACAACATGAGTGATCTATCACTGCTTTTAAATTGTAAAATCCCTTACCACTTGGAAAGACACTATCTCTAATAAGATCTAGCAGTGCATAATACGAATTTACAATGGCACATTACCAATATCAGTGACAATCACATTATTCTGATATTAGAGACTTCCATGTAAGTAGATTTTCTACATATATATCTGACATTCCTGTGTTTCTCATTTTTCTTTTCAATGGCTGTATACAGCTACTCTCCGTACAACAAATAAATGAAAGTCAGAGGAAGGCTTAAAAATATACCAAGACTTCCTTTTAGTAGACTAGCCTTATAAAGAAAAAATATTCTAGCAAAGCAAGCAGTTGAGGCATTTGATATTTGTGAAGGCTTTTAATGACCATTACTCAACCTTGTCCTTCCCTTACACTTTCCTCTTGCTAAATTCTTTAAAAAAATTATTTCTCCAGTTTCTGGTTTTCAACTTTAACAATTAAGAGCTGCTAAGGTTAATTAATTAAATCAAATTATTGAAAAATATTTAGTAAATTTGGCACCAACATTAATATCTGTAGCACTTCACTAGATCTAATACCATGTCATCTCTGTACAGTCACTACCATGATTTTGGATATGTGCTCACCGACTCTCTTTGCCTATATTCACAGCATATATAATGAGCCTAGAGGTGGGAAACGCATAATTTTACCAAAGTGTCATTAAATTAACTGTGCCAAAATAATTGAAACATACAGTAATTTCACGAGTATAAGGCGCACCTTTTTGACTGAAGTTTCGATCCAAACCCAGAAGTGCGCCTTATAGGCTGGTGCACCTTATATATGGACAAAGTTTGGAAATTTGCCAACCCGGAAGTGCGAGGCAGGCAGCCGCCACCACTGCCTCTGCTGGGCAGGGGACGGGCAGCTCCCCCCGCTGCTGGGAGGGTGGGCAGCTCCCGACATCGCTGGGAGTGGGGGCTGCTCCCACTGCCCCGCGGGCAGCCCTGGCAGCCAGCGCCGGTGGTGAATGCCAGGGCCCATGGCTCAGGGAGAGTGACTGGGGCTGCGTTTGAAAGTTACACTGATGTGTGAAAAGTGTTTGCAAATTGAGCACCTGACAGCAAACTCCGCGATCATGCAATTCTGTTACTAACTCATTACTTTGTTGCACATGGATCCTCGCTTTAAAAAAAAAAAATGCGCCTTATAGGCCGGTGCACCTTATAAGTATGAGATTACTGTAATTAAAACATTTTAAATTTGAATTTTTGGATAAAAACTCAGGAAGATATATGAGAAAAGTTTGTTATTTTCATATGTGTGTGTGAGACTTAATGTCACATTGCACTAATTCTCCTCATTACATACTCTGAAAAGTGATGATATGGTATTGTACCAATGGAAGAAGATGATTGATATGATATGATATGATATGACGATATGATATGACGATACGATATGATAGAAATATGGTTGTTTTGGAATCAGAACAGGAACATTCTGAAGCTGAAGTGTTTGATGTAGCTTCTATAAACTTTCCAGTGTTACAAAGATCTCAAACCATTGAGCAGAAGGATCTTTCATGACGGCTTTTTTTGTTATTTTTCTACGGGTGGCCTCATTCAATGTTCTCAGATCTACGCATTACTTATTATTTGACAAGAACAACAATCACTATTCAAAGGAATCTCTCTGACTTTGTCGGTGATTGTTAATCTCATCTTTTTGCCCTGGTATTTTTGCAATTTCATATACTTTTCACTTTCATTCTCAAAAACTTTCTCAACTCTATGTACAGCAATTTTCCCAACAATATGAATAGCAGCTATATAACCCCAAGAACATCCCCTGGTGTAGTTCATTTGTCACAACTAAGCCAAGTGATATGTACTAAGTGGTAATTTTTTTTTTTCTGTTTTCTAAGAAAACCTTCTTCCCATGGAACATTAAATCTTCATGGTGTTTAGTTTAGAACTGAAAAGGTTTTTTGTAGCTTGACTGTAAAGTTATCATTATCAAGAAATTAATCACTATTTCTTTGTGCCTAGCAAAAACTGAGACTGCTCTCCTCACACTAAAAATTGCAAATAATAGGTTCCAAATAAGAAGGAGCCCAAATAAGCCTACAAATACTCTCAGCCTATTTTTATAATTCTTTATCCCTCCTATCTACACAAATAAAAATTTTCCTGGCTTAACCCCTGCCAGCAGCCCCACACAGCCACCTGCTCACGCCCCCATGAGCCGGATCAGGGAGAGAATCAGAACAGTAAATGCTGGATAACTGATGGATTGAGGTAAAGACATTTTAACAGGGAAAGCAAATCCAAAACAGAGCCCCATACTACCCATTAGAAAGAAAATTATCTCTACTCCAGCCAAAAACAGCACCATGTCCACAAATTCCTTGGACTCATTGATAGCTTCTATTTTTCTTATATATTACTACTCAACTTTGAAACACTTTTACGTTTTACTATTTTATTGTCAGCAATTTTTTAAAACTTCCTTTCTTTGACTCTGGTACATATTTGCTCTGAATGGATCCGATATCCTTTAGTAACAATCCAAAGTCCAGACTATTCACAGTCATCATTAAAGCAAAATGTTTTGGAGCTAGTTAGTAAAAACATTATTAAAAACAAACAAACAAACAAAAAACCCTAAGACCTTTTTTTTTCAATTTATCTTTATTTTCTTTTTCTTTCTTTTCTTTTGTATTGTTTTGTTACATTGCACTGCTCCTGCAAAACATGACTGTTCAAGAATAATTGAGATTGGATTCAGTTTCTAGAAGCCATCTAGTCCTACCCTCCATCCAAAACAGTCCTAACTGCATCATGTTTCTCATGAGCTTGTCCAGGCCAGTCTTGAATTCTCCATGAATGGAGATTCTACAACCTGTCTTGTCAACTTATAATAGTATTTGAACACTTTCACAGTATTTTTGCTTCTTGATATGTTGCCATGTATTCTAATTTGTATCTGTTATCTCTTATTTTTGTATCTTCAATTTCAACTCTATCCTCCCCATGCTCGCCAAAAGATGGATATAAGCAGAAGAAATTTGAAAAAAAAGAAAAAAAAGCTATCCTTACTTAACCTTATTTTCTCCAGGCTAAGAAAATAGCTTCAAATTTTCCCCAGCCTCTATTCATTTGTCACGTACTTTCACCCCATGAACATCTTTGTGTATTTCTTCTGGACTGACTGTAGTATGTGAATGTAATCGGTGTGTCAGATACAATCTCAAGAGAAAAAGTGCCAAATAGAGGGAAACAATTGCGTCTGTGAACCAGCCAGCTGCCTTTTACCAATGCTGAAAGGGACTGGCGTTTTCACTGCAAGGGCTCATTGCTGACTCATGTTCAGCTTGGTGTCAACCCAGACCCTAAGTCTTTCCCTGCAGACCTGCTTTTAGCTAGTCATGTACAGAGCTCTTCTTTACTGATGTAGAACTTTATAAAAATGCGAAGGTCTGTCTCAGTCCATTTCTCCACCTGCTGAAGTCCGTCTCAATAGCAGTCATGCTCTACAGCATATCTATCACCCTCTCCATTTGGTATCATCTGTGAACTCAGAATTGCTTATATTGTAAGCAATTTTTCCAATAAATAAAGCTTTAAATGTATCAACATTGATGTACTTTTAGTTTACCTTTGATCTTAAGCTGATTCAGGAGAAATTATGCTAAAGAGTTCAAACTTTATGACTGACATCTCTGTACCTTCAGACCAATCTTTGACAGCCTATCTCCCTGTTTTAGGATTTATCTTTATTCTCCTTATTCCAATTTCATGCATCACTAAGCTCTGAAGAATTCCTGTCTTGGAGCACAATGTGCACTAATTTTGCTCTGACAACCTTATAATGGGAATTCTAATATTTATTACATTTTTTCTAGGTAAAAAAGAAGGGAAGTAAAAGACTCCTGTGATAACATTGCCTGTGTTACATGACAAGAGGTGCTGGTTTTCACTGTTATGTGTTTTGTGCCAATTAGGAATAAACTGTACCACATACTTTATCTCTGTACTGAATACCTTTCAGAAGAAAAGCAGTATTTCTGGGGGCTTAAAATTCCTAGTGCTTCAGGACCTCAGTTCAGCATTCAGAAAGATAACATCAACTGAAATTTTTATCACCAGATTCCCCATAGTAGTGAATTTATCTTGAAACAGTTTTTGAGCACTTCCTCACTTTCGCATGGAAGGCACAGTGAATTGTAGTTATGTTGTAGTGTTTTGTTTGGCATTTTCATTCTGTGCCCCTTTTCAGCACCAAGGCCCACACAACAGTTCTTTGTTGTCCACTGGTTACCCACTCAGGGATATCTTACATCCTCTTTGATATTCCATTAATACACTGCTGTTGCTAAACTCTAATGTCAGCTTAAAAGACTCATGCAATTCAGACTGTGGAATTTAAGCACATGTACTTTTTCCTTTAAGACATTATTCCTGCTTGATGCTTGACTTCTACATTACGGCTCAACTGCACTTTCATGTGACACTGAGATAAAAGCGTACGCTAGAAAGTATAATCCAGAGTATAATTCTCTTCTTACTGAAGAGAATCCCTTGTGCCTAATACAAAGTCCTATAAAAGGAAATACTTGCAACCACAGCAGTAAGTAGATCCTTATTTATTAAAATTCATTTATTCCTTAGCAAGAGACTTCCTGTTCGGCTGAATATAATTTGCTCTAATATTAACGAAAAAAATTGTCACTGTAAAAACATAATATTGAAATGAGCTAATTCAGACACTTCCAACAGGGCCCCAGAGTGTAGGGAACTATGTAATAAAACTAACTATACACTGGTCAGATAATAAAACCAGGAGCACCAATCATTTGCAGACCATATCCACAATTTTTAACTTTTAATTCTGCAATTAATACATTTAAATTTAAATCCTAGCTGTCTACTACTTTTTCCTTATGTGTGTGTTCATTTCTGTATGCTTGTGCACTTTTTTGTTGGTTTTTGGGGGTTTTGTTTTTTGTTTTTTTTTTAGTGTAGATAATTTTCTTCCACAGATGAGGTATCATTTTTGGAAATAAGACATAAAATAAAAATTTAAAAAATACTTCTACCAAATCATGTTAATTAAACTCACACATGGGAATTTTTTATGACTGTTACATGGCATTTACTGCCATTCACACAGGTTTGCGAACAGATAAAAAGCATATTGCCTGTATTCATTAGTGTTGAAATTGTTTCACCACATTTTTTTCCCTGTCATCCATTTGGCCTGAAAATTGATTGCATAAATGGCTTAGCAATAGGTAGCTCTACCTTGCTGGTAGCTTCTCTCCAGGTTACTGCAGAGAAGAAGTCCAATCACCCTTTTCAGCTCATTAGTTATGTAAATGAACAAAAAAGATGTTTCTATTTATCTTGACACATCGCTTGAATTCATTTTCAGATGGCCAGTCTTCAGCTGCATTTCTTTCCATGTACAACTTGTCTCTCCTCAGAGCCCAGACATGTTCCTTAGTGGTAAACATGGCAAATATCTCTCAGTGATATGAGGTCAGCTGAGTAAACATTGGGTATTATCTCCAGGTGTTTATTGGCAATAACGTGCTATTTTATACTGTTATTTATTCTGTTCATCATTAATTTAAGAACATTAAGTGAGAAAATACTGTAGTTTAGAGACTTCATCTTGTTGCCTTTCAAATGATCCAAACAACTGTTCTTTCTCCCCATTTTAGGTCCCTATATAATGCATCCGTTTTGTTCAATGTGTAACAAAGTGGGGCTTACCTTTCTGTATATTACCTTCCATGTGCCATAGCCCCTTTTCCAATTTCTGTAATAATTTTCAAGCTCTTTATTTACCTAGTTTAGTTCTGGAACCTTGTCCCAGAAATATTTTTTTCCCTTTACTTGAGAAACAAATTCCTTCTAATTTTTGTACTTTTAGCTTAATAAAAATAATTTTACTCTATTTTCTGGTCCTTTTGTCCAGTGAGTAGCTTCCCAGGGTTTCATCTGTAGTCAAGTCACTGAGCTTCTACCTTTTCTCTCAGATCCAGTATTCAGTTACAATGTTGGAAAAAAGAGTCAGTTTTCCATCATATTCAGGAATACCGGCATTAACCATGTTTAGTATTTATTATTCAATCCATGCCATAGTCTCCAACTGTGGCATGGTTTTAGGTGGCATTTTCTTGTTTGCTAACATTTCAGAGATATCTCCCTAAACTCAAATCTGAGACTTCCTGCAATCCTTTCAGAGTTAAAAACTTCTTTAACTGATCAAACTGAAAGAAATCAGCTCCAAGGAGTTGATTAATTTTAAATATAATGTTGAATATTTTCATAACCTAAGTATTATCAGAACATAACATTCACAGTTAAATTTCCCTCTATTTTGGGCTTCTCAGCAGCTCTTCAAGTATCAACCTGAAGTATGGTGTGAGTAGAGTAACAAAGGTTTCAGTGAGGAGGCTGCAGGCAGACACTGCCCCATGAGCTCATCTGGGAAGTGCTTGGTTAAGAGAAGGACGGCAGAAGGATTTGAGGGGAAGGGTATTCTGAGAACTGACAATTATGTTAAAATTCTGCTTAACTTGTATGTGGAAGCCAGAAGAAAATCAGGCAAATGCCTTCCTATTGTAGAGAAAAGTATCAATATTCTATAATTAATTGTGCCTTAAAAGCATGTGAAAAAGGAAATTGCAAAATTGCTGTCATACAGTGACCTAGCTGAGCCTTTGTTTTACTATAAAATTAACAATTTAATTACAGAAACAACTGAAGTATTTCACTCGTAATATTATAAACATCAAGGTTTATATTGATAGTTCTGCAATATACACTTCAAGCAAAAAAAAAAATGACCAAAAGGTTAAGAAATGTAGAGATTGAACAAGAACAGCTCTGCCAAAAAAACCAAGTGGTTCTTAAGTGAACACAAAATGCAGGAAAATGCACTCAGCTTTAAAACTCTTGTTTCCAGATTTCAAAAGCATTTTCCTTTCTCCTTAAACATTGAGGACAGAAGCTTCTTGTAGACTGTGGCTTAATGCCCTTTAATATGATGTTGAAATCTTGCTAAAAAAATAAAAAAATGAAACACCTGCCATGCTTTCAGTGCACATTCTGGAAGCTTAGAAATTTCTCTGCAGCTACTTTCATTCTCATAGCAGGGTGATTGAAAAAATGAGCATGGATGCCCCAGGTTCTTAACAACACTCTCTGGATCTCTGCAGTAGATTTCTCTGCAGCGCTATTATCCGTGTACTGCTAACTTAGATTTTGCACTTAGCAAGTGGGGGATTTTGATCAATGGGAGGGATTCTACTCAAGGGACTCTGGATAGGCATTAAAATTACTGAAGCAACTAAATGAAGTCTCAAGGAGTCTTGACAAATTACCAGCTGCTGCTCTTGTCACATTCTTAGCAGTAAACTGGCTGTGAGCAGAGAACTGCATCAGAAATGGATAAAACATGAAACAGTTAAAGCACTGCAAGGTGGCACCTTTTTCATTTTGTAAGATTTCCCATTAAAAGATTCATAGGCTGATCCCAAAACATGATGAAGAACCTTAAATGTCTCACTGAATATTACGTAACCTTATTATTTTTCACATTTAGAGCTATCACAGATAATTTCTATTCCAGGTCTACATAGAGAAAAAATCTTATATTTAAATGAATGTAAATTATTCATAGTTATGAGACAAAGGAAAAAATAAGATGAAAATTGAATTCAGGTAAAATCATAGGATCAGAAATATTAAAGAGGCACCTTGCTTTTCATTACATGTGTTTATTAGCTTTTAATATAAAAGTATTGAACATAACCTGATCAAACTATTTATAGTCCTTTTACTTCATCCTCTAGCAACTGCATTAGGATCAACAATTTTGTAGTTCAAACAGAAGCAGAAAATTGAATGGAAAGGAACAAATAAAATTGCATTTGTTCCTTCCCAAGAAATTATTTTTAGTTGCAATGATTCAGCTTTTAAAAATGTACAAATAATATGCTTGCTATCAGTGTTGTCTTTGATTCCATTGTGCTGGGCACTGCTCAATCACAGGCAGTTCCCACATGAGGATGCAGGTTGGTACAAGGAATGGTTTATGTGAGCAAGTTTCTTTCTTTGTGGAAGAAATGCAACTTATTACTTAAAATCCAAAAGTCAAGATGAAAAGTTTATGCTTTCTGTGTATATTTCTGTGTATATTCTAATTTTTTACTGCAGGAAAAAAATAAATTCCCCTCGTTTGTAAATAGCAGCTGGAAAGACTGTTTAATGAAATTTCCACTGAATGATGTGATCACCGTGGAACATTTTCATAGCTTGTGATTTACAGATAGGCAAAGGGTCCTGGGAACCGTTTGCACATTAATGGTCATGTGTGAGAAACTTTGATTTGGTGGATAAGATCTGAGGGCAAATTATGCCCTGAGAAAGATATGGGATGTGAATGGGAGCTGTGTGAAACAAACTAGCAGAAAAATGAGGCTGTAACCTGGACTCCGCTGTACCCAGGACTGAGTCATATAAAGTTTCCTCTTTCAAACTAGAAACCTAGAAGCAAATGAAACCCATAGATGTTTTACAACACGCAAACCACTATATTGGGCCAGTCATGTCCCTGGTCACAAGGTTTTTAGCATTTTCTGTCTCCACTAAATCACTCCAGTAAGACTGCCTGCTACCTGGCTATTTTTAATGTTGAGTTGTTACTCTTCCCTTCCTCATCTCATTTACAGATTTCTCACTTTTTCAGCTGTCATCCCCTTGTTTTACAAGTGTATGTGGTTCTGCTTAAGTTGCTTGAAAACCTGGACCTTGATTTGCAGTACAGGCAACTAAAGAAGTTCATTGCTAATATCTTCCTGAGTAATTGCTTTCAGTATATGTTTTACAAGGCTTTATTTTTCACCCTTTTTCCTGTTCAAGAAAGCACAGGTAATTAAATTTGACACCTCTGTCGTGAAACTGCATGTCTAATGTATTATGCAGGAAAAGCCAGAGGGAGTCTGCAGACCTGTATCGTTCCTACATGCAATTCAGAAACACATCAAGTTTCCACACTGTTTTGAGATGCTTTTGTGAGCATTGTGCATGTGGCAGATAAAGCTATCTCATTTTCGTTGCCTCCAGTGTCCTTTTCTCTCTTCCTCTCCTCCTGCAAACACCACAAATTTTCCTCTTCTCCTGTTCATCAAATTATTTTGGAAACTGATATATTTCCCAATTTTTTGTTGGGGAAGCCTCCCATTACAGTAAAAACAATATTGCTGAGACTTCTGTCATGTACACTGCAATTTCAGTGTCCTTGGAACTCTGTGGATGTAGAAGTTGATTTTGCCCACTCCTTTCTTAGCGTTTAGGAGTACACACCTTATAGTTTTCATTATCTGACTTCTTTCTGTAGGGATTTTTATCAGACAGGAATTTTTCTGACCCTTGAACTATTTTATATGATTCTGCATATAAACATTTTTTTAATGACAAGCAAAAGTAACACTGAAAAATGTTTATACATATTTACATAGTATTTGCTTTTATGTAAGCAGTTTCTAACTTTAAGGATCCTTAAATATTTGTTCATATAATTAATTTTTCTAGGTACTTGCAAGTGTAAGTCAATATTTATTTACCTGCGCTGAAGCTTCTGTCTGCAATACAATACACAACTCAGTTTATTTTAATGTCTGCAAGCTGTAATATCTCCAGTCTTAAACACAGAAAGTATAAACATCACATTCAACAACATCATTAATTTCTAAAAATGAAGCACACTTTACTTTGGGAAGACACCTTCACAGATTTTTGATTGTAGAGTAAAAACTCTGCCAACCAATATAAAAAATTATTTCTAACATTTATTTTCTAATACTTTTCAACATTTGTATGGAAGAAATATGTTTAATTTTACTTCCTTTTCTGCTTTTCTTCACTCGTGATAACTAATGCCTGATTTATAGCAATTCATTTTAATTAATTCTGAACACCTGCAACCTGTAATTGATTGTCACTTGTATAAATTTCCTGACACCAATCCATCTTTTACACTGCTTTCCATCATATTCAACTTATCCTTTAGATATGGTGGCTTGCCTTAGTAGGGAATTAATTGATTATATTTTTAATATATTTTTTTCTTTTCATTTATACTTCCTTCCTTCTATTGGTTCAAAAGACTGAGTATAACCACAAGATAAAATTATGCTACAATTTTCACAACCATCACCCTAGTTAAGTGGGTTTTGAATATCTATAGGCTGAAATGTGCATAAGTATGTTTATTTAAGGGTTCCAACTATTTCTAGGTTCTCAGCCAACTCATCACCAAAGAATCTTAGGCTGCTGGGCATTAAAAAAAATGTCTTTCAGCTTATAATATATTTGATTTTAATTGATGTTTTTTAAAAGAAGAATATTTTGATATATTGGTATACTGATACTCCCTTCCAATTTTCTTCAAATATCTTCCTGTGTCTTGACAGTTCCAGGCTCAATATGCCTAATTTCTTCCATTTTCTAATTTGAATAGGATAGAAGTATTTCTAAGATGTTGAGCTGTACAGTTGTGATCTTTAGTGTAGAAAACCAGTGATGTGATCCCCATTTGGAATAATGAGGATGAGGTCTCTCTGAGGTCCCCAACCTCAACAATTACTGAGGATACCTCTGACAACCACATTCAGGTGAACAACCAAAAATATAGAACCAATTAAAAGTGCCACAAAACTGTCTTCTAAGGAGACTAATTTTTAACTACACAGAAAAGCCTCTGCAGGAATATAAGTGGAAAAAGATAGTTTACATTATAAACTTTAGGAGATGGGCAACCCTCATCCATCTGCACTACAGCATTAAATAACCACAATTAATGTATATTAATCAATAAGAATATTTTCTGTAAGCTTTGGGGCAAACGCAGGGTTATTTCTTATGCGGAACATACCAAATATATAGCAAGTATACATTGTAAAGTATATTTATAAATTATAAAATATTTATATTAAATGTTTGTATTCAAATGTGAAAATCACATTATTTATTATATATGCTATGCATCGGATCATGGGCTTTTAATTTTTTCTATTATAATAAAGGAGATGTGTGTACTGTTTTTAGGAAATATCATCAAATTCTTATTTTTTTCCCTGTGTAATTGAATGAACAATACACTGAGGATACAGAATAACTACCTGTTTCAGGCAATTCCATGCTCCTTTGCTTGTCTTTAAGGTTTATCTTACACTGATCATAACAGCTCTTAAACTGAAACAAAATAAAACCTTTAATCAAACTTGTATACATTAGTTTAGATATTGATGAAGTGCTCTACGCCAGTAAGAAAGAAGCTCTGCATGGCAAGAATCACTGAGCTGCTTGACAGTCTCATAAAGTAGGGGAGGTACATGTCTCCTACCTTCTGCTACTTCCAGGGATACTGCCACAGAAATTAAGCCTAAATTTGAGAATATATTACCAGAAAATGAATTATATCAGATCACTCTTTCCATTTCTCAGTATTTTCAGGTTGGAGCCTTTGTTTGCTTTTTTATTTAACCTTGGAAGAGTATTTTAACATTGCTTCTTGTTAAATACATTTATGCTCCAAAGTTCAGTTCAGTGGAGATAAAGACTTCTGGACAATCATCTGAAATTTCTTAGAGTTTTCTATAAAACATTACTAAACTGTCAGTGTGTGTCACTGTTTTTCTGAATCCACAGAGGTGAACTTTAGGGACTAAAACATGACTTTGACAAGGACTGCCATCAGCCCAAGTCCCTTGATTCTTTGGATTCCTCATCTTGACTAGTGGGACAGGAGTTATGTTTCTAATTTATTCTGCAGAGGTTTGCAGGGTTAATGAGTCATATTTATCAGATCATCAGTCAGGTTACAAGGGACCTAGCAAGATCACTAGTCCTAGTCCTGATCGAAGTGGAATAAACAGTGAGTCAGACATGGCTGTCATAGTACTCTGATGTACTTATGATAATTATTTTTAAGTAAGTAACAAGATTAATAGCAATCATTTTGGCAGGGGGTAGGGGTGGAAATATGTGGCCTCACGTTGTGACAGTGGAATGAACTGAGTTTGGGAGGAAGCATCATCACAAGAAAAGTTGTGCTTATATTTTCAGAATTTGGCTAGTTTCTACACATAGTTCAAGCAAGAACTTACAACTACCTAGCACAGAACAGAATTAGTTTTAATTAACATTGGGCAAAATGTGACCATGGTATTAGGGTATTTTGGGCTTAACTAAAATCTATTCAAACTTCATATTTTTTCAATAATTTAAATTAAGAAAAAAGTTTTAGAATTGCTTTTTTTTTTCAACTAAAAGTTGTTTTCTTACAAGTGATTCAAGTATTTCTAGTGCAACCTTATACCAGAATACATGTCAGAAAATCCCTATTTTCCTGAACTATAAGACAAGTGCTCTTTACAATTTTTTTAACTCTTGTAGTAAAAAAAAAGCAAACTTATTTGAGAATAGTTAAAAATTATCTGTCTTGAAATTATGTGGGATACTATGAAAAAGGAGAACCTTGTTCTGAGAGGTCACTGATTGTGTCATTGGCCTTAGTTTGTGAGTTAATATGCTGGTATTTTTCCTGTCTGATTTTATTTGTGTTCAAAGCTACAAAAGGAACAGTAAATATACTAAATAAATTTACAATTTGGCAATTTATTAGACCAAAATCTGATCACTCATTTATCTTCTAAAAAGGAAATAATATCTTTCTATAGCTCGAGGACCCTGAACTGTTATAAATTAATATATGTCTTATTAAAAAATGAGCTTATTGAAAAACAAAATTGGGCATGCTAAGTAGCAGCATTCCTGAGGCAATAATTCTTACGTTTTCTGCTTTGTATATTGCTGGCAAACCACTGGCATTGCCTTGCAAATGAATTTTTTGTTATGAATACAAGCTGATATGTTTCTTTCCTACACTGGAAATAGCATGATCAAAGCTCCTCATTTGTCCTCTGACCAGCTTCTAAAAAGTCCACTACACAATGTTTCAGAGTGACACACTTGTGCCCCTTTAGCACATTTCTCAGGGTAAATGGGCAAGGTATGTCTTAATTTTTGTACAGATGGATTTTTCGCATGGTTCATTATCTCCTTTGACTGACAGTGGACTTTTCATATGTGCTAAGCCTGCGAGAAGCTCTTACTTTCACAAACACAGAAAACTGCACTAATGTTCATGCATTTGATGCTTCACTTCAGCTTATACTGATAACAGCCAAATAAGACTGCGAACCTTGACTCTTTCTTTCTTACAGTGTACAGATATCTTAATAATCTCTGCAAAAAAAGGCTTGCATGGTGTCAAGAAAATTGTTTTCTTCCTTCGTGCACAGCTCTGTGACAAAGGAAAAGTAATGCTCCGTGTCATCTGAGCCCATCATGACCTGTCATGTATGATCAAGAGAAAATTTTATATTTGTGAATAAGTATTGTCAGAGATGGCATGGATGGCAAATACACATAAAAGCAACAGTCTTCAACAGGGCCCAGTGCTTACAAAGTAGTGACAGTATGCAGTGACTGCTATAAAGAGCTACTGATCTCAATTACAATAGTTTCACACTGATAAGC
>VRYO01002772.1:14821955-14844125 GCA_009812075.1 Sialia sialis
TTATTTATGGACAAATTCCATAGTCTTCCTGGCTACCCGGAAGTGCAGCTTATAACAAGGTGCAGCTTATGAGTGTGAAATTACTGTACCTTTAACGCAAACTGTGTCATAGAAGCATGTTGGAAGGGACATCAAGGATCATCTGGTTCAATCTTTCTTGGCAAATCACTATCTAGACAAAGTAGCCTAGAAACCTGTTCATCTGGATCTTAAATGTGTCCAGCATTAGGAGAAGCCACCAGTTCCTTTTCGAGGTTATTCCAGTGGCTGATTATTCTTGTTGTGAAATATTTTCCTCTTCTCATCAATAGGAATCTCCCCAGGAGTAACTTGCATCCATTACCCCTTGTCTCTTTCACTTATCTCCTGGTAAAAATGAAGTTTCCCCTCTTCTTTAAACAGTGGAGCCTGCTGATAAGGTGTCCACTGAGCTTTCTTTTCTCAGGTCTGAATAAATCTAGTTCTCTGAGCTATTCCTCAGATGTCAGGCTTCCCAGCCCTTTGACCATTTTGTGGCCTTTCTCTTCACTCTCTCCAGCCTTTCCATATATAACATATTTCCATATTATAACAGGGACCACAACGGAATGCAGCTCACCAGATGCGGCCTGAAAAGCACTGACTAGCAGGATAATGGCTTCTTTAACTTTGCTACTGGTGCCCTTCTTGATGCACCCCAGCACCCTGTAGGCTTTCCTTGCTGAAGCAGCTCACTGCTCATACTGAGCTTGTCCACCAAGCCCCCTTCCACAGAGTGGCTCCCCAGACAGGTAGATCCAACCTGTGCTGCACTCCTGGATCATGTTTACCCAGTTGTTGTTGTTGAACTTCTTGAGGTTCTTGTTATTCCACTCTTCCAGCCTATCCACATCTTCCCACAGAGGGTTCTCCTTTCTGAACCATCTACTTTCCCACTCAGTTTGTTATCACTGGAAAACAAGTCTGAGCACAGTTATAGATAAAATATGGTTCAAACAGATGCTTTGCTGCTAAATGGAAATTATACCACTAATGTTGGACACATCCTATCATGCCAATACTGACCATACTGCAGTTGCCAACAGAACTCATCTCTCAAGAGATAATGCCACAGTGGTATACTGACTTTATCCTATCCACTCTACAATTAAATTATAACAGTATCACAAGACAAGGGTTAATTTTATTTCATTTAAATACTCCGTTTATCTAAAGTTCCATGTACAAATGGGGCTTCACTTTGATTGTGATTATTACCTCAAAATAATATAATATTTAGTGTCTTCTTCTTAGTGTTGCTAGTATTTTCCTTGTCTTCTAAAGATATTTCCAAGTCAACAACTAAGAACACTGTCCTATACATTTTAACATTGCCTTCCTGCTTTTCACTTTCTTCCTTTCCTTTTTTGTCAGTGACAATTTGTGCCCACAATAACAGTGATATATATATATATATACTTACAAAAGATATATATAGCACATGATGGATACTACCAGACAATGGATATATTCAAACTACATATACTAAATACAAATAACTGGAAAAGAGAGCATGTACATCCCAAAAAACTACAAATTTCTTAATAGCTTAATTTTCATTATTGAACAAAACCAGAAATGCTATCTACTGTTTTTATCAATGGAATCCTTATTTTCAAATAAATAAATTACTTTTTAAAGAGGTTTTTGGGTGGCTGGAGGTTTTTTTTACTTTTTTTATGTCAGTAACTTGCAGTAGTATGTATTAGCTTCTTGTTGGCTTGGATTGTCAACAAGGTTAGGGTTTTCTTTTAAATCTTTTTTACTCATAAACCATTAAAGTCCCTTTGAATGACACAGAAAAAATCAGTTAAATAGATTTCTAGTAGTATGTCTTCTGCCTATACAGTTTTGTATTTCAGTTAAAAGAGAAACAGCTTTTTCCACTGACAAAACAATAAAATATGTGTCGTGAATATCTGAAGGTATCTTGCCCTTTCTCTAATTGTAGTGCATGTTGTTACTACCTGAATATAAAACCCTCCACAATGTCTATAAGAAACAGGAGTAGGCACAGCTTTATTATCCTTCTATCAATCAGAAAACCTGCAAATGATTATCCATGTAGTATCAGACATTAACGTCCATGTTCAGGCCTGGTATATTTATACCAATATAAATGAACTGAAGACAGTTCTAATGTCTTCACTTACCTCACTCCATACTGGGGAAAGGCTGAATTTAGCCTTCTGCTTTGTTGGTGGTGCTGTATTGAAATGGCTGTTAGTTGTCAAATGTGATTTTCAGTTTGTTTTTTTTTCTTGCCAGTCAATTATTACAAAGACCAAATTAGCATGTTCAGCAAATTTTGACATATTAGAGGTTTATGAAAGAAGGCAAAACATGCTGACATCAAACAGAGTTGCTATGTTGAGTATTGCATTTTGATTTACTGAAAAGATGAACAGAACAAAGAACATTTTTCAGCTCAGTCCAAGTCTGCTTTGTTGGTAATTCAAAACATTGAACAAGTCTTGCTACACTCTACTTTGTAATATATCAAAGGAACTGTTTACTATACAGATAGATAGCAACTATCAAATCCAAAAAATTATAGTTTCTGCTACCTCAGGACAAGTTGTACAATATATTCTGTATCCCAAATCCAGTGGCAATAGACAAGAGTGATCTTCTGCATTCATGGAAATGTGCAAGAGACAACTTGTCTTTTCCCATGCTTTGCATTACTTCCAGGGCATTGTCCACTGTGAACAAGAAGCTGCATATTTGGAATGATGTCCCTTGACCACAAAATGTTCTTAATTTTCTCCTATCATGAAGAAAATCATCCATTGCTGAATGCCAAGCATATACTCTTCTGTCAATGCTAATGAGACAAAAAAGAGCAGAGTAACAAGTTATTTCCTAGTGTTATAGAGGTTAGAACTGTTAATAGGCTGCTGGATGATCTAGTCCAGACTGCTTCACACCTCAGATCCACCTTATTCTCTGCCAAGTATCATGTTTGAGTATAGCAAATCTTTCTTTTAAAAAAAAAAAACAACTTAGATTTAATACAGATACAGTAATTTCACGACTATAAACCGCACCTGATTATAAGCCGCACCTCCTGGTAGCCGGGCAGACCATGGGATTTGTCCATATATAAGCCGCACCTGAATATAAGCCGCACTTTTTTTTTAAAGCAAGGATCCATGTGTAACAAAGTAACAAATTAGTAACAGAATCACTGCCAGCTGGGTTTGGTGTCAGGTGCTCAAGTTGCAACAGTTTTCATAGACCAGCGAAGCCTTTAAAGGCAGCCCCAGGTACCCTCCCTGGCTGGCTCTCACTTCTGGGTTGGCATTTCACTGGGATTTGTCCATAGATAAGCTGCACCTGAATATAAGCCGCACTGCTGGGGTAGGCTGGATTCTTCAATGAAAAAGGTGCGGCTTATAATCGTGAAATCACTGTATGTAAAAGGATAGGTGTCTCACTTTTCCTGTGCTAGTTTTGGGAATTTCTTTCTCCCAATTAATTTTTATTTGTTTTTCTGTATCTTCCTGATACTTCTACTTTTAGTCCATATTCCTTCCAGATTACGACTTCCACCTTGCTACAACCTCCTTTCACGTTGTCCATCCAAAAATATGTAATGGTCAAATTTTATTTTTCTTGAGTAACTATGTCCTCTTAAGAAAAAAATAAGAATAAAAACCAAATCAAACAAATCAAGCAAAAAACCCCAAACAGAACAAAAAATCCCCAAAATGAACAAAAACTTCTGAATACTACAGAGCTTGTTTTCAAGCTGTGTATCATATTTATAAGTCGCCGTGTTTGTCTTAACTCTTGTCAGCTAAGGATGGAATAAGATCCCAGTGCATTGGCCATGCTCAGCCTCTATACTGAGTGATGGATGTCCAATATCAATCAGAGGCAGCAGGAAAATATCTCCACTCAGGCTCTAAAACATAGCAGATGCTGCTCTGACACTTTTCATTATGCTAAGGTAGTGTAGCAACAAGACTGTTTCTGGATTTTTGAATCTGATGTCATCAATTTTCTTAGGAATAATATCCATTTCAGATTATTCTTTTGACATTGAAACACAACACTTCTTAACAGCTCACACCTTTGCTGTTGTTATATTTAACAGCAAAGCAAACTATGGAAAGCAATCTAAATTAAAATTTTAGGAGATTTAAGGATATAAAGGTCTATCCTGTGAGTTGATAGCAAATAATTATTTACAAAACATTCAGTATGAGGGGCTTGAATGAGACGTAAGCAGTTCCTCAGACTTTTATCTAGTGTCCTCAGCTGTGCAGTGTTAATGACTGTTTTTAATTACCATGAATTTTAACTACTACTCAGCTTTAATTGATTTGTTTACAAAATGCATGCATTAATCATATTAATGTCATATTTTATCATTTTCAAAATTACCTGATGGCAGTTGAGGGACTCTAGATAAAACAACTTGCTTGACTTTTTGAAATGCATTATGAGAGGTGATAAAATGAAAAATTAAAGGTATTACTAATTTATTCTTCTGAAGAGAGTTCATAACAGATTTTAACATATTTTCTCAGACCTATTTCATTTCAATGTCTTATGACTATGATTCAAGATATAACCCTGTAAACCTTTCTCATAAATATTCCTGATAGGAAGTTTTAGGCAATAATCAATTAAGTTACAAAAAGTTAAATCTTGGTTCTAGGTACATTAAGAGTAATTAAACCACTAATTTCCGTGACTATAGAGGGTAAATCTTGAGTACTGTATAGCAAAATGCATACTAATTATAACAATATATACTAAAAAATCTGTTACATTTATAGATATTGAGATTATTATAGGGCTGTTTCTAACTGCTACTCATCTGCATGATTTTTTTTTTTTTTTACATAATTGATACTGCTTTGATTGATAGCCCCCTGACACAGTGCAGATAAGGAGATATTGATTTGGTACCCTACAAAGTTGCAATAGTGTAACAATGTGGGAAGGAGAACAAGACCAGGCAGGCCCTTCCAATTTTCGTCTATTTTTGTCCTATCCATGCAAAGCCAAAAATGTGCACTTACTTTCAAAAGCATCTGCAATAATGGCATTCATTTTCAGCATTTTAGTGTCTGACACAGAACCCAGTAACAGTACATGACAACATGAGACGCTGATTTTGCCCCACAGTGCAGCAACTTGGTGTCACAGGGGCAGGCTGAGCTCGGGCTGCCTTCATGGGCACAAAGGGCATCAGGTTGGCACTGACACTAGATAAAGAATTAGTCTAAACACAACCAGAGATTCAGAGCATCTTCAAAACATATGGTTCTCTACTACCTGTTAGGCTGATGCAGTCAGCAAGGAGAACACCAATAGGGACAGAAGTGGAGGACACTGCCTAGCTCTGCCACCTTCAGTTGTAATTGTTCATTTTTGTTTTCATTGAACTCACTTGGTTTCAAAAGCCAAAGTCTATAATTGAGTTCCATTTGAATGCGATTGTATTAATCCTTTTACAGGTTTGCCCCTTTGTACCTCTGTGAGAAGCTGAATTAATTCAGATAAAGCAAAAATGGAGCTGCTAGACACACAGCATGGGCTATAAAGGGACCAGAGCTCCTTTTCCCATAGCCTGCTCTACTTTTAACCAGGAGGTACTTAAGCAAAAACACTGTTCAATTTTCTCCTTTTTATTCTGGAAGGGAAAACGTAGTCAAATGTTGCACAGTCTTTGTCAATTACTGCGAGTGTGGACGAGCTGCAGTGGAGTGGCAGCTTCAGACAGCAAGACAGCACTGAAGCATGCTGCTTTTAAGTCCTCTCAATTCTTTGCTTTGGATCAAAGCCAAATTCTGTTGCAGTCATCTGAGCCTTGGGAGTAGCTGATAGCTTTGCTAAATGAAGTACATACACCTTTCCAAAAACCTAACTCTATGGGCCTGCCATTCTTCTGATTTTATTCATCAGGCAATCCCTGTATTCCTGGAGCATGATAAACAGCATAAAAACCCATCCATGACCTTGATAGTGAAAGTGGGAAAGCAGAGAAGCCTTGAAAAATGCTAGGTTTAGACATCAGTCTGTTTTAGCAATTTAATAATGTGATGATTAAATAAATCTAACTAAATATGTTTCTTTTTCAAGTTCTTGCCAAAAAAATTAGGAAAACATTTCAGCTCTCAAGCAAAAAGTGTATTTTTCCATTGTTTTTATTTTCTTTTGTTTTACTCTTTTATATGACCTGGATGAAAATGGATTCTTTCCCTCAGTGACTTATAGAACCATTCTTAATATTTTATGTTGAAGAAGGAATCAAATTCATAAATAATAAATCTAAACCTTGTAGATGGAATACACAGGAATATAATGAGTTTCTGTGAGAAATCACAGATTTAATGCAATAATGCAGTATTTTAATGTCAACTATACTCATTTGCTGCTGCATGAGAATAATTTATCAGTCATTAGTATATGCATTAAAATGAAGGTAATTACTATATTCTTCACTGATTTTTGCTACATCACTTAATAGGAATGCAAATCGTAGCGACTAAACAATGAAAATGTACTGCAGACAATGGGGTCAAAATGAACAATGTATGAGAAACAATTTTATACTATTTCATAGAATCCATTAGATTATATTTGAAAGCCTAAGTCATAACCACAGTTAAATAAAATAAGGGGAGCAATTTGATCAGCAATTTTAAATGGTCTCAGAACAAAATTTTGTTGAGAAACAAAAAGAAAACAGCAACAAAAACAAACAAAAAACATCCATTCATAAAAGAAATAAGCCCAGTAGAAGGGTCTGAAAAGGTGGTGTATATAAAGAACTAAAAATAGATGCTAACCAGCACATTCAGGCTGAATTTCAGAAGAGCTGAAACAATAATGTCCAGTGTTAAACAGGGACAAATGAAACAAAAGCATGGATTTATCTATATAACAAGCAGATGACACTGTGTTCTGCCTGTCTTCCAGACCTTTCAAGTATAATGGACTCGAATTACCTTAGCTCTGAAGTTCATACTGACATTATAGGTTCTGTACCTCACTGACATGAATGTAAGAAGCTATAAGAATTTCAGTAAGGAAACAATCTCAAAAGCCTAGACTATTTGAGCTGGAGAAATCTCATTAGTCTCTTCTGATTGTGAAAAAAAAACTGTTGTACTCCCTAAGTTGTGCATATATTTGTAGCTGTTAAATTGGAGCTACCTTTTCTGACACTTTAGCTCTCACCTTCTTTTTTTGAGATGCTGGATGATCTATTCATTTTCCTCACATGGAAAGAACAATATTCTGGTAAAGTTTAAACAACAAGCAGATGTATTCAATAGTTTTGACTTTAAATGTGCTGGGCAAAGATTACTTGACTGAATTAAGTAAGTAGGTACTAAAGAGTTCACTAGACATTTAGCTCAACTTGATCGTTTTACATTTCAGCTGCCCAGTTGGCTGACTGCTGTTGGGATGTTGATTTTCCTTGCATGAAATATCTTCCCAATAATGAATGTGCATTAAATTGCCATTCAAAGAAGTTTTAAGATTAAATTATCACCTGGATAAAGTTTCTGTCTTTGATTTGTTATCAAAACCACAATGATTTGATTTATCTTTTCTTCAAGAAGCAGTTTCATAATATATATATACCCATGCACACAAATGTGCCTAGATAAACAAATATAAATTAATTTGCTGGCAATGAAATTTTTGAGATTTTTACAGGTTCAACATTTTGATTTCTAATCATACTTAGAAAAGTGGAGTCAAAATATTCTGGTGCAAGACTTTCAGCTGTGTTCAGAGCACAACCTGTTGTAGTTAACTTTCATGATGAAAATTCAATTTCCATGTCCCTTGTCATCTGTGATACTCCAGATAGTCTCACTGTAGAGTATATCACAACAGACTATCACAGAAAATAATGGTTTTGAAAGATTCAGTGAAGGATTAGACATTTGATTGCATAACATTCAAATTTCAAAATCATACTAATTTATTAACTTTTAATAGATCATCAGGGATAAATCTCTGTTGTAGATTGAAGCATTGCTCTAGACAGGCTTGTTGTGTCATTTTCCCTTCTGTACCTTCTTAAAGCAAAGTCTTCGGTGTTGTCCTATATATGTCAAGCCCCCCTCCTTAATCTCTTTTTACTGGAATAACAAGAAACTATTATTTACAGTCAAAGAGAATTGAACATCTTGTGATATTATCCATTGCTCATCAATGATTTAGACATGTTATAAGTGATTTTTTTCTTTTTTAATTGGATTGAGCAGCATATGAGCACTAAGATTATCATGCTTCTGTAGTTATTACTGATAGTGTAAAATTTTCTGGATTACCCAACTTTTTCTGTAAGGAATGTTTAATTGTTCCAAAACATAATTAAACAAAACAAAAAAAAAACAACCAACAAACCAAAAAAAAAAAAAACCAAAAAAAAAACAAAAAAACAAAAAAAAAAACCAAAAAAAAGAAACAAACAAAAAAACCCCAAAAACCCAAACCGAAACAAAACATACAAAAAAAAAAAAAAAATCAACAAAAAAACACACAAAACCCCCCCACCAAACAGGAAAAACCTACTTACTTTAAAGACATATTGTCTATATCTAATTCTAGGCAAAATACAGACATCAAATAAAGGAAGCTGAAACTACTTTTTTCTCTCCTTTTTGAAAATATTCTCTATACAGAGCTCAAATCTAGCTTCAAAATTTTACAGGCTGAGGTGCTGATCTATTCCTCTGGAGCCCGGGGCTATGCACTTTTTCATGTTTTTTTGATTTGTCATTGGAAAAACGCTCCATAAACTCACTGAAACTCATCAAAAGAAGGTATGTTCTCCAAGTGTCAGGTCAAGAAATTAAGTTATCCCTAGTTTTTGTTTGCACAACATGTGCTGTTTCTAGCACCATTATATAATGATGGCTTTGGCAAAATTGCAGACTTTTGCACTATGTAAGGACACTGCGAAATTATAAAGATCTGCACTGTTTTATACAATCTTTACTCTTCTGAGGTGAGGAGCAGAAAGTCCAAGACAGGGTTTTAGAACAGCACAAAAATTTATTTATTCTTTCTGTTTTTGAGGGGGATTTTTTAGTTTGATTTTGGGGGGTTTTGGGGGTTTGTTTGTTTGATGGTGTTTGTTTTTTATTTTGTTTTGTTTTCAATGGAGAGAATTCCTGGGGAGGCAGGTAATACCACAGTGTTTTCTCTTTATAATTTCTAGTGTTAGAGAAAGTGTCAAGACATGCCAGTTCTGAGACAGTCAAATTACTTGCATGAGCGAGTACCGAGTTTGAACATCTGTTCTCAAACTTCTCGCAGAGGGACCCAATCTTGTTTCCTTCTTCATATTTACAGATATATATAGTACAGTATAAATGTCAGCCTGCCCATCCATCCGCCCAGCTATCTGTGAGAAGTCTTTGGAATGCTCCAAGGTTCTTCATTTCAGCCAGTCACTCCTTCCTGAACATCAAACTGTCCATTTCTTTCCCTTCTTAAAAGCTCTTCCTCATACCCCTTATGTTTTGGAAACCAATATGAATTCAGAGGAGGAGTTGCAGCCCTCTAATGGCCGTCAAAGATAAAATGTTTCAAAATAGAAAAAAGGAGGTGAACAAGGAAGCAGTCAGAAGAAAAAACACAGATTTAACTGAGGCTTAAATGCATGTCTAGATGCAGAAATTGCAGAAAGAGAGGATGAGAAGTTGCACATTGCACAAAACATCCTAAGGAATGCTTAGTAAAGATCTGATCTATAAGCAATAGGTACATATTCTAGATGTTTCCGCACCTTTTGTTTACACGATGTGGTGTAATTTAGCTTCAAACTTTTGAATTCATGGTCATTTATCTGGGTTTAGTTCAAACATCTCTAACATAATGGCATCTCATTCACTTTGTTGGATAGGTTCCTTAATGTGCTATAAGATTTAGTTCATTGTTCATTACAGCTCAAGATTTATTTCATTTCAGTATGAGGCTTATTTGTCACCATTATCTATGCAGTTACAAATACATTGTTCTGTGTCCACAGATTTCTCTTTTATTGAGTTAACTTTCGAAACAATTAATTTAGTTTACTCAGCTGGGTCTGGCAAAATCATCTATGTACCACAGCTGGGAATTTGAATTCATTTGCTCAGTCTTTGAATATTATTTATTTTTTTAGTTGAAAATAATAAATGAAGATGACATTTCTATTTTCATGTTCGAGCATACAGTTAATCGATTTCTCAGATTGACTCTTTTTTATTTTTTGTGCAATGGTACAGATCTCCTTTATGTCACTGCAGACATTGAAATTCTGGATTCTTTTCTTTTGAACTGGACTGTTGCTTTGGTAAAAAACTGTTTCTGTGCTTTATTAAAAAATGTATGTTTAATAAATGTAGAAAATTCTATTTATAGACTCTCACCCCACATATCTACATTAATGACAGATATTTGAATCTGGGAATGAAAGGAATTCCCCTCTCGGTTGTCCATCTCATTTTTATAATAATGCACATAAGACTCTTTTATAGTTGTTTAAAGGAGAAAAGAGATTACTTTTCTATTACCCTAAATACATTACAGTAATTTCGCTATTATAAGCCGCACCTTTTTCATTGAAGAATCCAGCGTACGACAATAGTGTGGCTAATCATCAGGTGGGGCTTATCTATGGACAATTTCTGGTGAAATTCCAGACCGGAAGTGTGAGCCGGCCAGGGAGAGAAGTGCCGCGGGGCCGTGCCGCAGGACCCCCGCCCCGCTGCCACCCCACAGGGCTTCTCCACCATGCCACGGGCCTCCCCATGCCACCCCGCCGCGGCGCGGGGAGCCGCCGCTGCAGCCAAGCAGGCGGGGAACCACGGCAGCCAGGGCTGGGGGCTGGAATGCCGGGACCCACGGCATGGGGAGGTCGCCCGGGGCTGGGTTTAAAGGCTTTGCCGCTCTGTGAAAGCTGTTTGCGAATTGAGCAGCTTGACAGCAAACCCCATGATCATGTTACTGTTACTAACTCATTACATTGTTGCACATGGATCCTCGCTATAAAATAAAAAAAAAGCGGCTTATATTCGGGTGCGGGTTGTATATGGAAAAATCCCATGGTCTACCCGACTACCCTGATGTGCGGCTTATAATCAGGTACAGCTTATAATTGTGAAATTACTGTCATTAAAATTAAACTAATAAGAAAAATCAACATTGTTTTTTAAAAATAATTATGAAAGGATTGTGGGACATCCTCAGTAATTGCATGACTGAATTTTTAATTCAGAATTACTGCACAATGAAGGTCTAAGGATAGAAATAATGGAAAGGAAAGGAAAGGAAAAGGACTATCTTTGTCAGCCAAATAATATAGTAGAAAATCAACTAAATAAAGGTTTGGGATTACTTTCTGCTGATATTCTAAATTTGCAAGAGTCTTGCCTTTTTTTTGTCTACTAGATTGATGGGTCTCTTCAATTGATCAGTTGTTTTATTGTTTCAGATTAATAGTTATTGCAAGAAGCCATGGTTAAATAGAAGCAGGTGCTGCTATGGTTACCACATGATGGATTACAAAAAATATGTGAGATTCATTCACAAGATTCTTTATTTGGTAGAAAGACAGCAGTGAGCACAAAAGTGAAAATGTTTTTCCATCAGTAGCTTATTCCAGGTGTATGTGCTGAGTTCAGGCTCTAATATCAAGGCTGTAAAATCCTGTGCATGTGGTCTGCCTATTACAAGATTTAATTGTACTGGTTTTGAGGAAATGGACAAGCTGGAAGGGGAAATATTTTGCATTTCCTCCCAAAAGTCTCACAAAGGAAGTTTCTTCCATACAAATTAAAAAAAAAAAAAAAATACTGTGGAGGCTACAATCAGGACTTTCTGGAAGACCAGAAGTATTCAAGTGTTTATGACAACAACCTAGAACCAGATCTTTATATTCATTAACAGGATGATTGTCCAGTTCCAAGTAGAGCCACAGAACAGCCTATAGCACTCAGGTAAATTTGCTATGACTGCGCTTCTTCTGCCTACACCTTCCCTGTGCATATAACAGATGCTTTGCATCTCAAACAGATTTAAAATAGAACTGTAATATTGAACTTGTGGTAATAATGATGAGAAAGTGATCATAGGCCAATGGCTTGTCAGTCTTTCCACTTTGAAACAGAGGAAGTTTCCCTGTCAAAGGCAGGTGGGTGAAAGAAAAATTATTAGCATTTATTACATTCAATTAAATGAGATATTTTAGCTATTACTGAGAAGACATTTACATCTAATGTGAAAAGCATCCATTAGGGGAAAATTCCATTAGTATGTTAAAATTATTTTTTTTCTATTATTTTACCATACTGATTTTAAATAATACATGTGTACACTCAAATTCCTGTACTGTGGTATAAGCCAAATTTCACATCCAAATGCGCTGAGTTCAAACCTATTCTATTAAAATTAGAAAGTCTGTCAAATAGAGAGAGCAGCAGGAGCACTGTTCTCCACACTGGTGAAATTTTGTTGCTTTGCAGAAGCTTCTCCTATGGCTGTGACTCACAAAACAGTAAATCCACTTAAAGATTGCTTGTTCTGAAACCAAGTGTGCAGAAGATATGTTAGAAAACACTGAAGCACAAAAGCAATCTTCTGATTCAGAATAGTTGGGGTTTTTAAACAAAAATCAAGTCTCAGTAATCGTTGCATGAATTAAGTAGTCTGTCCTCCTGTGTCATTGGAAAGCAAAATAAAATCATAAGAATGTCATAAACTCCTAATAATGAGTTTTGGTTAACTGGATGGAAACACCTCTTGTTCTTCTGTCTCAAATTTATGGTGGAAAGTGATCCAGAGTGACTGTGAAATGAGAGAGTAAGATCCAGAGACACTCAGAATTAGGAATAGTTGTTTCATCTGTGAAAAATATACACAGTTCTTCCATAGGTTTCAGAGCTGAATATAGCAAATGCTAATTAAATATGCCTCTGCTTTGCAAGATATTTTTAACAATCCACCCTGTTTCCATTTTAAGCAGATGTTTTCCAGTGCATTTGTGTCTTTGTATCTTTGATCAAGGCATATGAACCTTTAAATTGAATTTCTGCATTTGTGTGTTTCATTTTAACAGTTTCCTATTAATTAGATCAAATTAAATGAAATCTTATGGCTAGTGTACCAACATGAAGATCAAGAACTAGTGTAACTCTATGCAGTGAACTGCAAGTCGTCATTTAATTGCCAAGATATTAGTTGTTTAGACATGGTGATTAATTCATTTGGCATTTACAAAGATGAAAATGGCAATTCTGTAATTAATTAGAGAGAGGCATATTGCCTTAAATGAATCAAGTTTCAATCTGCAAATCACAATGAACACAGGCTCAATCTAAATGGAAACATTTTAAATTCCTTTTATTTAATATTTTCTGATAAAGATGCTGATTTTTGCCCAATAGGCATATGAAAATATTAATCCAATAACAATACAGGATTTCTGTTCAAACACCAATGATTTATTTAAACAAATTTCCATATATAAGAATGTTTAAAATAAGTTATAAAGAGGAGGAAGTAAGGCTTGATGCTGTTTGTTTGGAATTCAGCTTTTTTACTTGCTATAAAGCTTATTTAGACAAAACCTATGAAATTAATTTTTGAAGTCTCTGTCTTCGATCACAGGTTTTATTCTTTTCTTTCATCCCATCTCATAGAGAGTACTTCAACTTAATGGCCAAACTGTAAATATTTTACACTCTTTATGTGACTAGTGATGTAGAATTTTGAATGCTAAAAATAAGTTTGAAAATATCTTTATCAAAATATGCTATTTTTGTTCAAAGCACAAGGAATTCTGGAAATCCTGTAGCAAATTTGAACTGTCCACAACTATAGCTAATTCTATGGAATTTAGATATTAGAATATTATCCCTAGAATACTTGAATATCCTCTAAACATTAATTATCTGGTAGTAAAATTTTATTCTAAAATAATGTCCTTTTTTCCATCATGCTGATTTTCACATACATGGATAGGAAACCAGTATAATTTGTACTTGAAACATACATTTGTTCAATTACAGCTAAGTATATGGTTCAACACCTGTGTTGCATCCAAGAATTTCTTGGTGGTCAACATTTTTCTCTTGATTATAAACAAGTGACTAGTGGGGTACTGAGTTCTGATCGAGTTTGAAATTCAGACAGATCATCAGCCAAATATTTCTTTTAGAAGGCATCTATTCCCAAAAGGTGAACCTGCTCACAAATATCTCCAGTGGTTTGTTAGGCTTATGTGCTGCCTGGTTAAATTTCTATAGTAAAGCAAAAAAAGTGAAGGGAAGGTTTTGTCATTATTGTGTTACAGGAAAGACTACTTGCCTTCTGCAAGTATTCTTAAAACTACAAGATTGCATCTTTAAATGGAGAATTAGCTTTGGATCAAAGACAACCTAGGGAAAAAAAAAGAGCAAATAAAAAAAACCTTGAGTGATCAGGCAGCTGAAAGAATTAAAGCATAGCTGAGCTGCTTAAGCAAGACCTCAAACCCTATATCTTCAAAGACTCAGATGTGAAACCAGATCAGAAAAGGGTCTAATGGGATTAAACCCGTATCTTGTCTCACAGCCCCTTGCTTTGTGGTGAACTTAGGGCTTTGAGGTTGTAATGATGTATAATATCAACAATATAAACATTCTCAGTTTGAGATGAAAATAGCTGTAGAGGACATGATACTAGCTTGCAGCTATAAGGTTCCTTTATAGTCACAGTGAACAAGAATCTTTCATCTCACCCTTTGGTTTTTATTTTATTTTTTTACATCAGTATTGCCTGAAGGTTTCAGTGTGTAGTGTTTTATTCTTTGATTATTTTACCCTACCTTGCCTTCTTTATTAATTGTGACTTTTGAATCACAGTGCCCGTATTCTAGAGAAGTTCAGAAAAGAGCTAGAATTCATTCTAAGGATGCACAAGCTGCAAAAGAACGTCATACATTCTGTTCTTCCTAGGCAAAACTCATGAAAGTGTCTGGCCCTTGCAGGAAATTGGTTAGAAAGTGAAATAAAATTTTCTTGTACCTTCACTGAAATATGTATATCTTTGCAAGGATAAGAATAATAACCCTTAACAACTTAGCTATCTTTGCTTAACCCAAGCCTGATGTAAGATATTCTTAGTAATGTAGATGGTCATTACTCTGTTCATTAAATAAATATCAAATGTAGAGAGAGAAATTTTAAATGCAACTAATTTCAGATTGACCTAGAAAAGCATTTAAATACAGATCGCAATTAGGTAGAAAGAATAGTCTGTGAAAGAGCAGTCCATGGACCTCGGTTCATAAACGACCCAAAGGTCTCAAACTCTTCACATAGGTAAAGTGATCACTAATGACCTCTTTGCAATGATAATTACTGCAAATCCATACTTATTTCATGTTTGGCAGTACGACCAACTGATTAACCAACTGATATATCTACTGCTTGTGTCACTGATGATCAGCTGAAGAAGTAGGCTGTTAGTTTGTTCCACTACAGACTACAGGCAAAATGTGTCTTCCCTTCTTGGATTACAGAGGTAGATAAACAAATTGCTGAGCTTTCGTTCTGCATTCACTGCATCTCCTTTCATATGAGGCAAAACCCTTTACATTGCCATTTATTATAAGACTATTTTCTTCTTTTCAACAGCTGTTCTTATTTTCATAGAATCATAGAAGAGATCTGGTCAAAATTATCCTAATGTCCTTTACAATGAGCAGGGGCGCCTTCAGCTAAACCAGATTACGCAGAGCTCCATCAAACCTGACCTTGAATGTTTCCACGGACTGGTAATCCACCACCTCTCTGGGCAACCTGTTCCAGTCTTTCACAACCCTCATCATGAAAAATTTATTCCTTATATACAGTTCTAACCTCCCCTCTTTTGATTTAAAATCATTGCATGTTGTCCTATCACTATGGGGCCCATTTAAAAATGTGTCTCCATCTTTCTTCTAAGTTTAAGTATTGGAAGGATGTTTTTCTGAGTGTAAAGGACAACAGTGGAAAATTGTGATTTACCAAAATATGAGTATTGGTCTAACACCGATACTCAATTATGATGGACAAAACCTCTCTAACAATTTTAAGTTAGAAAGGGTATGTTTATTCAGGTCTGGGCAGCAGTGTGGGGTAGCCCCTTAATACGCACTGCAAAATCACAGGTAGTCACGGGTAGCCCCTTAATACGCACTGTGAAATCACAGGTAGTCACAGAGTCTATTTATTGACAAAAGGTTCAAACAAATACATATTCATAACACCAGCCCCTCCCATTCCCTGCTTCCTATGGTAATTAGCATGAATGGGTATTAAGCATGCATGGTTGGCTTCTTGAATTAAGTCTGGGGTTGTTTTTGTGGGGAGGGGGTCTTAAAAGGAGGAAGTAAGGTGAGTCTTCCTCACCCTGACCTTTTCTGTTAATGACAATACAAATGGCTTTTGGGGCAACTCCAGTTTTGCAAAGAATGAGTTTCTGGTTGCAATTGTTCTTGTTCATTGGACCTACCTACTAGTTTCATCCTTTCCCATTGCGAGCACAGCTGAGCAAACATAAATTGACAGGCAATCAATTATTTGAGTTTCAGGTAACTATCTCAAGCCCATTTTCTTCTAACTTTTAACTAAAATCCTAATTTCTTTAAGATTGGTGTTTCAATTGGTGGTACAGGACTCATAAAGGTAATGTTACTACATTATTAAAATATGCTAATTGAGCTAATTTGATATTTGATCCTTAGATTCTATATTTGAAGATTTAAATCAAAATGTCTCCACAATAAAGATAAACCTATAAGTTGAAGTGCTTTATAAATATCCATAAATAAAAGTCTATCTATGAGCTTGGAACCTGTCAAGCAATGCCTTGAATATACATGTATTTCTGGATATTACTAAGCCTTATCAAGGTCAATCCTCACCACTCTTTTTAGGGTTTTAAACTATACTACACTCTCAAAGGGGTGTTTTTATCTGATCCTTGTAGCAAAGAGTCCACCTCACTGTGTTGTCTTCTACAGCTTCACTGCTAAATGGCAGCTTAGGTTTCCACTCTCAATAAAAACAGTAAATATAATTATCTTATTAAAAAGTTCTTGTTTTTGCTGATTATGCATGGAAGAAGCTATGAAATCTTGATTTAAAAGATCAATTGTTCTTCACATACTACTTTTGCAAAGTTCATAAACAATCCTATAACGATCTCCAAGCAACTATATTAAGAGCACTGCAAAGAGTCTGAGTTCCAACACTCAAAAACAAGGGAAAAAAAGATGAATGAGATTATAAGTGTAATCTCAGATCAGCAGGAATTCAAGTGTGATAGGAGCATGAGTCAAACAGAGTTCAGAGGATTTTTCTGCAATTTTCATGAAAGTGAGCATGCCTAAAGCACCAAAAATATTTGAAATACAGAAGCTATGTTTTCTTAGAAGTGAAGTAAAATCAAGGAGCATTTTTTAAATGGAGAAAACTTGGCAACAGGAAGGTGAAACTATAAAGAGGTTATCCTCATTCACTGTGTCCTTGGAAGGCTCATCCTTCCCTTTGGGTTGTCTCTTAGTTCAGCAGTCTTTTATCAGGTTTCAATAAACCTGTATGTAGTCCTCTCTGTATCCCTAGGAAAAATATTTTTCTTTTCATTGCCTCTGATCCCTGACTGTGTCTTTTCCCAGACCTCTGAAGAGAGGGAAAGAGAGATGCCAACATAGTGAGCTACAAAATGATGGTCAAAACTTGTGCCATCTGTCACTACCTGCTCTAAGGACACATTCACACTACTGCCTTTAGATACTTAGCTTAGCCTTGCCAGGTCCCTGGGAAGTAGTTTATGGTCTAATAGATTCACAGTACGCAAGTAAGGTTATTAAAAATAGATTAAAATTCTTTTAAATGGCTGGAAAATAATTTTGTGTGCAAAAGTGAGATGTTATTATACAATAAGCAGTGACGCCTCTGTTGATTCAGTTGGTCTCTGTCATCTTGAGAAGGGAGCTTGGTATAGTACAAATATATAAAATTTTAAAATGGGGGGAGTTTTCTGATTAGTCTAGCTGGATAATTATAGGACACAACTACATATCTGGTAGCAGATTATCCCCAATGAGCCACTAACTTTTTCATCCTTTTTTTCTGTGTTCCCAGCTCCATGTCAATGTAATCAATAATGCACTTCAGAGGTAAGGTTAGGGAAGAAGAGAGATGTGGCAACACCTTAACATCTTAACACTTTTTTTGTGAGGAAAAGAAGATTTAAGGAAAAAAGAATGAGAAGCAAGTAAGTTTGGAGAAAGCAAGTAGAATTTAGGCAAACAAGGAAACTATGTCCATGAAGAAGTATCTTGTTCCTATGCTGATGAGAGAAGATGCCTATTTATTAAGCCTGTTGGTATGTAGACAGACAGTAAGCTTGGAGTTGTGTGCCATACTCTGATGCTGCTTTGACCTTCTCAAATAAGAAACGAGAGCCAGATTTTAGCGTTAGAGTTTTCCATTATAATTACAACAGCAGATATCTTTGAATGATTGCTCAGCTACCATGTCACAAGTCTGTAGGTGTGACATAGTTAATGCCACACAAAAATTTACTGCTGCCTCTAGACCAGTAAGAACCAATATGAGATCCTCTCCAATGTGGTGTGGCGTTGCAACCATGGCCTTTCATATCTTGAAATTAGCAACCCTCAACAGATCACCTGTATCATGTGGGAGCATGTGGTCTCACAGTGGGATGTAATGATCTATACCCAAACTTACCATGATAAATAAGCATGGAGGGGCATTATGCCGCATCCATCACAGAACCTGTGGCTGGTAGATGCAAGAACAGCCCAAGAGCTATCCAAATCCTTCAAGTTATGTGTGCAACCAACTCCAAAAATTAGCCGTTGTATCTTCACTCCAAGGGTTTTTATTGGTTCTTTCTGGCTCCCTAGCCCTCTCCTGAGCTTGTAACCACCACAAATTCCCATTCATGCACAAGCAATAAATGCATTAAGAAACAGCATGTAGAGGTTGTGTCTGGGTAGTTTGTGCATAAAGCAAAATAGGCTTGGCCTGAGGACACCGGTTTTTTTCACATACAGTGTTTCTCCTAAAGAAGTCTGTGAACTTCTCATTGTGCATGATAGGACACCTGATTCTAAAACAGGTCATCTTTGGGAGATGCCAAGAGATTCTTAGCATCTTTGGGAGATGCTAAGAGCCATCTTTGGGAGCAGCAGAGATGCTTTTTTTTTCCTTGTTCCATTATTTTTGTCTCATGCTTTATTGCGCCTAACTTATGTCACTGTGGGTATTCCATCTGTTCTCTTCCATGCACAGCAATACAGCTAAAGATTTTTTAAGCAAAAACACATCCTACTGAACTGTTATTCCAACCTGTAATCAAAACTTTTGAGTCATGGCTGAAGTGCAAGATATTCCACAGTAAACTAAAGCTTCTAAGGTTCAAACAACCCTAATCAATAAATTGTTTGTCAGTAAGAACTTTGTACCTTTTTCACCCTTAGTAGCAATGTGGTTCTCTGGAGATAACATGTGTCTTTTTAACTGCCTCTTCTAGTTAATAGACTGTATTTCACCTTGTGACATGAGAATAAAATAAATCTTGTTTTACCCAGTTTTGCGGTCATGGTACCTGCTTTGCCCCTAGAATGCAAAATGAACTCATCTGACCTGAAAAGTGACTCAATAAGATCCTAGTTCATTTTAGCCAAAATCTCATTTACCACTCCTACAGTTTAGAAGTATTTTTGTGCTGAGTCAATGCTTTTAAACTGTCTCTCCACTGAATTGATTGTCTCTCCTTCCTGCACGATGTCTACATCCACAGGTCAGATTGGTTTTTTCACAAAATGTAAGAAAACTAATGTATCTTGGTCAGATTTACAGCTTAATTAGATATATTCTTTTAACCTCTCATAAAGGTTTAAACACTGCAAGACCCTCTAAGTAGGATCATTAACCTGTGGGTTTACTATTAAAAGAAAATCTAATTAGAGAGAGTTAGTTGTCCATTATTAGAGGAAAGGTATCTTCCAGAAAAAATGTTCCTGTGATAATTTTGTATTGTTTCAGAAACAGCCTTTCCTCTGCACTGCTATTTATAATAAAGGTTTCTGAATCCACATACTGCACCAATATCTTAATAAACAACAATGTCCACTTAAGAGTTATCGCCTTTTGAGCACACCCCTTGTCGAGGATGCAGTCAGGAAGTGTGTTGAATGTAAATGACATAGAAATCTGGAGCTGTATCACAGAAATAGGTTGGAGATGCATCATGGAACTATAGATGGAAGGTTGTTTATCAGGTGTGCTTTCACTCCTCACATTTTTTGTGAAGGCTGCTCTATCCCATAGATTTCTCCACTAAAAAGCTTCTGCCTGTGAAGTAGTATGGAGTAAAAATGGAACCATGAGATAGTTTTTATTGCCTCTATCCTTTGCTGTCTTTCTGGACGTAGCAAGAGATTATTTAGATCTTTCACCTTAGATCTAATTGTCAGTGAAGACAATAGAAAAAAGAGGTGCTGGAATTTCCAAGGGCAAACTCAGAAATATTGTGGAACTAAGCAAACAACGACCACCCCTTATTGGTTACAGCATGGTGATCTCTGATTTGAATAACCAGAGAGCCAGCAGGGACATCTTACTACAAAGGAGGATCAATTATTCTATCACTTCTATTGCTATAGCAATACTAGTACATGCCATTTTTATCTTGTACAATCTATCAAACTTACCAATGTTCAAAATTCTCTGAACATCTCAGTAAATGTATTTTGGGAGCTAAAGTAATCTATGTTCTAATTACTCTTTTTTCATTTTCAGGAGTCACTGTTGTACTCAAAAATTCTTTTACTCTGTCCCCTCTGGATCATATCTCTTTCATGAAAACCGTGTTGAATTCATCTGTAGTCCAGTTTATGCTTATCAGACAGGGAGAAAATAAGGGCTATTTCACAACAGTGATGGTTGGAAGGCCAGCAGTTCTGGGGAGCGCTGACTCTTATGATGACAGTTCTAAATAACTAGTGAAGAACTCATAGCTACTGATCCAAGCATAGCACACATCATGCTAATGGAATCTCCCCTCCAAAGGGTTTTTACCTGGATATCATGCAGTAAGGGCAGACTTTGCACACTCTTCCAGAGGCAGTATAATGACAAAAGCAATCAGTTTTCATCTTCAGAGTCTAGCAGTACCTACTATATGATAGAAATATAACTGGAGGTTCTCCAGTTGCCAGCAGAGTTGGTCTGATGTGAGAAATATCTGTCTTTTTCTGAAAACGTCAGGAAAGAATATGCCTTTTTTTGTTGTGTTTTGATACATTATGTGAATGGGACACAGAAAGCATGTACTTAAACTCTAATCCTTTTCGAACCTCCATGCTGGCTACTTCACAAGGAATCCTCTTGCTCATTTTATTCTCACCAGTTGGTTTCCCTCTCAAGCATCCAGCCATCAGTCTGACTGCTGACTTGATTGGGACTAGGGCATTCAGCTTCCAGTGGTGCTTCAATAATTGACTGTCTGTGTGGGCCAGGGACAGAGCACTACAAAATAGAAAAGAGCTCCATCAGAAGGGGTCTTAAGCAATGCAGTTTCATTAATTGCAGTGATTTGGGAGGGTTTTTTTGGGGGGGTGGTACAAGGATGACTGTCTGTTGTTTTTTATTTTTCTTGAGAGCTAGGGTTTAACGCAAAAGAATGATCATTCATAGTCTTCTACACAGCTCTTCTATTCACATGAAGGCAGTAACAGTATATCTAACGAAATAATTTTTCAGAGAAGTGAGAAATATTCCATTTCATTGCTGTGTTATATGAAAGCACCACTTGCAGTTAATATTCCAGTAGTGTGGCTGTAGAGCATGAACCAAACCTGGAAAGCAGGGTCCATCTGACTGGATGTCATCACGCAGCTTACAACAATAAGGCTTGAGCTACATGACTGTGGCCCTGAGCATATGAAAGCTTCCCATGTAAACATCTAATAAACAGTCTTCACAAGAATATCATTTGAATGATGTTTAAGTTTCTGCTATTCATATTATATTGCTGAAGTTCATTTTAATACTTCAAGCATAGAATAGTTTGGCTGTTTTGAGATGTGTCTTTATCTAGTATGAGCCATAATAGAACCATATA
>VRYO01002772.1:14845125-14881643 GCA_009812075.1 Sialia sialis
CTTATAATCAGGTGCAGCTTATAATTGTGAAGTTACTGTATGTTATTTTATGTGGCTAAAGATCTGCCTCCCTGAGCACCTGATCTGTTTGAATTTTACCTCTTGCATATAAGGTCTGCCTTTGAGTATTAATGTTGCTTTTCTAACTGATAAGTAAAACACAGAAATATCTTAGAGCAACTAAAGTTTCCTGTGCATTTTTCTTTTCCTGGGGGGATCATGAAGTCTTTGCAGATCTTATTATTTCTAAAGCTTCTGAGTAAAATAGAGTAAATTAATAATTCATTGTTGTCACTTAGAAACATGAAGAAAATTATTGTGATAAGGCTTTTCCTTGAAAAGAAGGAACCTTTTTGCAGAAGGAGAGCATTTCTGACATTGAAATACTGTGAAAAAAAAGAATAAATTTAATTATTAACAAGATTTAAATATTAAAATGGATATTAAATTTAAATGGTTCAAGAGTATGATAAGGATTTTAAAAGAACATTTTAATAATTTTATTTTCAGTATGTTTAGAGATAAATTGCCCTAAACCAATTGAATTTTTTAAGAGCTTTTAAAAGACATCTTGGACTTCAATGCAGGGAAGAAAATACCTTAAATGGTCTTTCCTCACAATTTCTTGAACAAGTGTTTCTGGAACACTTATCCTGATATGTCTTCTGAGTAATAGTCCCAGTTCTCTCTTTTCACAAGATGAAACCCATTTGAGGGAAAAATATTTAAGCAGCATGACAAAGTACCAATTAGTTAAGTCATATTAAATTTTCAATATGTACCAACATATCCCTGAGCATAGCAGTAAAAATATAGAATAATTTAAATATCTGCTTGTTGTAAAATTTCTCTAGCTAATAGATTACTGATCTGGACTTCTGTTACATTTACAGTTTGGCTCTATTTCATTTTATTACCCTAGTTATCTTCAGTTTATTACCTTAGAAATTTATTTTTTTATCACCTTTCTATCATTCTTGACATCGGTGCTATTATAGAGTCTTTAAAGCAAACTATATGTGTAAGTTTTGGTTGAATAAAGTTAATAATGTAAAGCATCATTTTAACAATGACCTACTAATAATAATGACCAATAATGACCAAAGCAAAGAAAAAAGCACATGCAAAGACCCTTCCAATTTTGACATATGAATATTTTCCAGACTTTACTGCAGAGATCATATTTATTCTCTGTGCTCAGAACAGAAGCTACTGTTGTTAGCAAAAAATAACTTCTAGTGTCATCCACATGAAATTATATTTACATACATGGGCAACATTTGCACCAGGGGGAGCTGTGTGTTTTCATGCACAAATGTTCCTGTGCAGAAAACAGCAAGGACAAAATAAGGAGAAAATAAGAGGCCTGGCTGTAGCTCCTTTGAAAGAAACTGCCCTAAGACAGTTTGCATAGATTAGCTTAAATAGAGCTGGAAGTAGTCTGTGGTATATTAACAGTAAGATTTAGCATATTTCAATGACCTAAGATATCACACACAGGAATAACACCATTATAAATATCTGAAAACATGAAGTGATGAAAATCCAAATAATTTCATGCTTTGCCAAGGGACTGTGCCAAATATAGGGTTGTTTTTTTTTCTAATTAAATCAACAATATTAAAAATAAAATTACTCTCCCTAGGATGATATTATTTAAAAATGTATATAAAGTAGATTGTATTTTGCTTATCTAAGTGGCTTTACTATAACATAACTCACATTCATTTTCTGTAAATATTAGAGGTTTGTGCATCTATTTTGAAGGAGCAAGAGGAAGCAAAGGGGAATGAGATAGCCCAAAGCCATTCATGGAGAAATAAGGTTTCAACTATTTACAAATACTTGTTCTGATTCCTTGTAGTCTAAATTAAAGGAAACTGACAGATCCCAAAACCAAACTAATGTCAAATGACAGATTGCTCAGATCAGAACACTGTGAGGGGCCACAGGCTAAATGACTCAGTGCAGCTTCTCTCAATTTGTATCTTTAAAATTCTTATTTCCAACGTGCAGACAAACCAATTTCTTATTCCTGATTTTAGATAAAATAAAAAGTGCAGGGAATTCTTTTCTAACCACCAATAACTTTCTTTTTCATTTCAGTTACTAGGTTTTAAAGTCTGCAAAAGTTTAAACTATCTGTTATGCTTCGCTGCTTGATGTGGTAATATCTCAAATGTGCTACAAAAAATTACTTTTGTTTGAAAGTCAAATGATAATACCAAAAAAATTAATTGAAAACTTAGAAAGATACTAGTATCTATAGCCTAACCAAACTACCCATTGCTAATTCTTCCTCCCCACCAAAAATGGCCACTCATCTGATTTCTATTTTTTCTTATTTAAAGAATACAAAGCTCCAAGTATAAGCTGCCTTGCATTAATTTCCATTAAGATCCAGACACTGTGTCCCTGTCTGTGCAACAAGTCTTCAGTAAAATCCTGAATTATTGTATAGCAATTCAAACATTTGCTCCTCAGCTGCTCAGCTGCTTCAGCAACCAGAAACAATTTAACAATTTCTACCACAACATCAAGACATCTGCTTGTGAGAATCTGCTATGAATGATGCAACAGAATGAAAATTAGAGTTTCCGTTTCTCATTATCTTAATCTTGATGCAAGTCTCTGCTCACTGATTCAACATGTGATATGGAGAAGAAATGCACATCCTGGCCCCAATGGGTCAAGGTAAAACTGTCTCTGGTGAAAAAGAAGGCAGAAAATTTCCAGCATCAATTCCTAATGTACAATAATATGTGCTCTACCAGCTGTAAATAGTATCTGAGAATTTCTATGGTGGGTGATACCAGATAATAATTGATATTTTTCAGTAAGGCAGAGGAACAGCAAAGTATTTGCTCTACTAATACATTTCAATTATGCTTAAGAATTAATCAGTGGAAAAATTATATGGCAGGCATGATATCTTTTTTTTTTCATTCCAAAACAATAATGCCTGTATTTTCCCTTTCTTACTCCTTCCCCTCAACATAAGACCAAAGTTTATGGTCAGTCTCAAAAGTTTTCTGTAAACAGAGCAGCAGGAAGGAAAAAAATTGCTACACTTTAATTAAAATACTGTAAAAAAGAAAACCAAAAATCATGCAACCTTCCCATACAAGCAACTCTTACATATAATATCCTACTTACTCCAATTCTCTAAATCACATGAAGCCTAAAGGAAGCTGAACTTTGTCAGTCACATTTGTGGGGACCTTACACTCTCTTCACCCCCATCATCATTTTCCTTACCCCTCTGTCAGCCAGCAGTGATTAAGAGAAGGCATTTCAGACTGCCAGACAAAGGACATCCAAACACCATCTATAAGAAAAGATCCAGCATTTCTTATGAGCCTAATTTCCATCCATCAGCTTCTTAGTAGACACTTGGTCTCAGAGAACACTTTTCTATTCACATCATCATCCCATATGCAAACAGTGTAGAATTTCATCCTTCCAGATAAAGCAGCACATTCTTTATCAAGGAATTAATCTCCCTGGTGCATATTTCATTGCTGAAAGAAGAACAAAATTGACAAAATTACTGATCTGAGTGAGATAATGCATTTTTGTTTAAGCAAATGTATTAAGCATGTTTTCCAATATAAAGTGTTACTGGTGGATATAAACTTTGAATAGAGTGTAATATTTTTACAACAAAAATAATAATTTGAAAAATATTATCTGAAAAATATAGTTACTGACCATTTTGGAGTCTTCCTGTGTCAATCTAAATCCAGTCCTCAAGTATTAGAATGAAAAATTTTCACTCTCATTTATGTTTCTATGGCTTTTTAGCAGCTCTCAAACTAGTTTAATGGATTATATTTTCATTCACAAAATTGACATTATAGACACATTACTATGTATGCCCAAACTTGCTGATGTCCTGGACAAGAAAACTACAGGTCCTGCAATCTGGGCATCCAACAACTGCACTATTTCTGATACAATCAGAGAGGAAAATTATAATATGCAGAGATATAAGATATACTTTGAAATCACATTTAAATTCAATTTAGCTCTTTTAATTGTTACAGTAATTTCACACTGATAAACTATTTAACTGAAGAATCGAGCCAATCCCGGAAGTGTGGCTAATCACCAGTTGAAACTTATTTATGGACAAATTCCGGCGAGCTGCCAATCCTGAAGTGGGAGCTGGCCAGGTGGGGAGCTGCCGCAGAGCCATGGCTGGATGGGGAGGGAGCTGCCACGGAGCCACAGCCAGGCTGCCGGCTCAGCTCATCGCGTGGCGAGGGACGCTGTGGCAGCCAGCGCTGGGAGTGGGAGTGCCGGGGCCCGCAGCACGGGGAGGGCACCTGGGGCTGCGTTTAAGGGCTTCGCTGGTCTGTGAAAACTGTTTGCAAATTGAGCACCTGACAGCAAAACCCTCAATGGTGCGATTCTGTTACTAACTCGTTACTTTGTTGCACATGGATCCTCTCTTTAAAAAAAAAAAAAAAAAAAAAAAAAATAGTGCGGCTTATCACCCGGTGCGGCTTATTTATGGACTGATTCTGTGGTCTTCCCGGCTACCCGGAAGTGCAACTTATAACCAGGTGTGAGTTATGAGTGTGAAATTACTGACATTTGTTGAGGAGGTTCAGCTTCATGGGCAGTGAGACTTGTGACTAATTGATTTCAATGTCTGTGCTTTCAGCACTTACAGCTGTTCATAGGTCTTCTGTCACATTTTCCAGCCCAGGTGTCTAATGGCTATTTCTGCATGAGGAGGTAGCCTGGATCAATAGGAGCAGCAAAAAGCTGACACTATTCCCACTGTCCAGTGTCCAAAGTTTCTCTTTGGAATAGCTCTAGTTCCATTCCATGATGGATTTGTGTTTTTAAAAAAGCAATTCGCTCCTCAAGCATCCCTTCTAGATTAGTATCAACTGAGTTTCAGGTGCTCAGACTGCTCCATTTCACAAACCAAGCCCACAGCAAGTGGGGACAATGAGGAAATTGATTTCCATATCTTGCAGCAGCTGGGATTTTGTCCCAAAAATTATGTAAGATCTGATGAAGTAAATTAAGATTCAAGGGTAAGATTCAGTTCCAGGTTGAGATACCAGTGTGTGGAGATCTACAATACGAATTAGACATCTTCACTTTTTTACCTTTAATAGTTGTTCAACTGACTGCTAACAAGATCCATTAATTAACATGTAAAACAGAAACTCATCTTATGTGCAGTTTTAATTTTACAAGCAGCCTCTAGAACAAAAGGTTTTCTTTTCTTCATGGTCATTATATTGAACCTTCCAAATGTCAGCTTGACTGGAATTAATCTTTCTGAATACTGATGATCAAAATTGTTCTTATTAAATTTCCTCAGAGCTTCATGTATTAATACTTCCATAAAGAGTTGCAAGTTGGTATCTGGTATATTCTAGGGTTGCATTATCCTTTACTGCATGGTCCTCTTGGTTTGGAGTCACAACTACTGCTTTTCTATGACCTGGTGCTCAGTTGCTCTGTCAAAGAACTATTTATTTAATCAAATTTTCAGCAGCCTTTTTGTATCCTGGAATTTTGAAAAATAGTATCATATACAAAACCCAATTTCTCTTTCAAAAAAAAAAAAAAAAAGGTCATTTATTCAATCAGTTTCTTAACAATCCTTAATTTTTCTATGAAACATATTTAACCAGCCATGTAAATTTCAGCAAGAAAATCATGTTTGGAAAACATGGAAGATTAAATCTGTACTTATTTTCTCTAGAAAATATTTCTTCTTACTAGATATTATAATAATCTTATTTCATATTATAATAATTTAATCTCATTCAGTGTACTTAAATTAACCCATGTTCAATTTTATCTCAAGTACATTTGCTGTTATATCTTGATTCCTTGTTCCTAATAATTACTGCTAAAATCTTTGTTGCAGTTGATCTCAAGACAACACGCTTTTTGACATCAAGATGTTAACTCAGCTCTTTCTTCATGTTATTAGATAGATGAAAACTCTTTTCTACAGAGACAGTGATTTTGTTCATTTTATGGACAGCACCCATCTCCTTTATCTGATTACAATGATTTTTCTTATACATAAATAAAAAAGCAAATATTCAAACTCTCACCTTGATCTCTCAACCATCCTTTCTTTGTTCATCAGTCATCATCTTTCTCTCCATTTCTAGTTAGTTATTAATCTAGGGTTGCTTCTTTTCCTGAATTGTCTTTAATTTTACTCAAACCCCATTTTCCTCTCTTTGCTTCCATTCTATATACAAAGTGAAAAAAAAACTTTTTGCTATGATACATTTTTTGTTAAAATATGTAGACATGCTATGCAGGTGGTCTCTCTGTGACTGAGAGATATTGGCAGGGAAGGAAGTCTATGTTCCTGCTGTGTGGAGCAAGTATTATATGAATAAATAGAGCATTTCAGTTTCCATCATAACCAGGCCTCTGGCCTTTTTCCCAAACATACACAAAAAAAGGGAGGACAGATGAGCGCTAGGCACCTTCATGAAAATATTAATTTCTGAGCCAAGTAATGCACCAGCAAATGTGTTTGCAATTCCTTTGATTGAGTGATTACTCTCTCCATCATGAATAACAGGTGCTTTTAACTACATAGAAATGTACTTGATAATATCCATAAGATTCATTAGACAGCCTTCTATATGCATCTAACTTTCTTTTCCTCCAAGGTCAGAATGTCCAAACTGTTTTATATCACAACTTAAACTGTGTTTAAGCTTCTATAATTTGCAAACATTAAAGGAATGTCCTTTCATTTTTCTGATCCTGTCAGGATACTGGTGAGAACTGTCACTGTTCTGCATAGACTATTGCCATGCAAATAATGGCATCAGAGCATTGAAAACTGAGCATGTTGTTAGAATCTTTTTTTAAATTACACCAAGAGAAAATGAAGGAAGCTTGCATCCCTGTCAGTTTCTAAAGCAGAGATTTTCTTTACACGTGTGACATATCATAACAAAGTTTCAAGCCTTCTTATTTGTTGGGAAAAAAAAATCCAAACGTTCAAAACTCTAATACAGAGTCATTTGCTTAATACAATAATGTTTTCTATAAAATTACCTTTAGACAAATAATGTGACTCAAATACTGGTGTATATTTTGTTAGAGCAGGATAGAAGATGCATCCTCAGGTTGTACTGGGGAACCTTAGGGTTGACATGTCCTTCTTCTGCCCCATTCACTTTTGAAGTTATTATTTTCTTCTGCTGTCTGCTGAGAGCAGTGAGTGGTTTCACATCTGAAGTGAACAGAAGCACATTTTTCACTGGAATGAAATTCTGTTTCTCTACCATAATGTTTATAAACATCAGATAATATCTGCCATTTCTCACAGTTAGAAAATAGAGGAAATTTTTTTTTCTTGAAGAGGAAGGAAGGAAGGAAGGAAGGAAGGAAGGAAGGAAGGAAGGAAGGAAGGAAGGAAGGAAGGAAGGAAGGAAGGAAGGAAGGAAATATATGCATTTTCATAATAATGGTTTAATTTGAGCACATTATGGACTTTTAAGCCTATGTAAATCACTCCTAGCATAAATCAATGGTAACAGCTTTGAAGTTTAACACATCCAGCCTATAAATGTAATTCCTTCCCCTTTTTGCTGCTGATGAGCCCAACCCAGTCCTGTCAAAAGTGCCATGTCCTTGATTAAATAATTGTCAAGAGTCAAACCCAACATTGTACCATCCATGATTTCTGATCACAGACTCCACAGAGGATTCCCAGCAGAAGGAGCATCAGTCTATACTGTATCAGCCAGAAAGTCCTCTCTGGACAGATATATTTAAAATCTAACCATCCCTGGGAAGAGTCACTCACCTACTTATTTAGATTCTCTAACACAGAGGTCTTACCTTAGTTTTGAAATACAGGAGAGGAAGCCCCCCATGTCCTCCCCCACTTGGATGGGATAGCTGAAACCATTGGCTGAGGATTGATTATCTGTTTCCAGTGTCCATGTCTCCCAGCCTACATCTCCCAAGACCTTTGAGAGAGTTGTAACCACTACCTAACCTGGGAAAGGATACACAACACCTGCAAACACCTGCAAGCAGGGCTTGGATTAAATGCCATCCAAGAGTTGTCATATTCCTTTTAAACCCTCTGTCAGGAAAAGAGCCATGATTACTTACTGCTCTTCCAGGGCTGCAACTCTAAGATAGAATAAATTCAGGCTCTTGGCCATTTTAGAAGAGAAAAAATGTGTGAATGATTAATATTGTGTAAGCAAAACCAAAATTTGAAACTCCTAAATGTGAGCAGGTAAACATTCCTCACAAATATGCTATAGTGGGGTTACTTATCAAGTAGTATAATGAAGCCATAATTATAGATGCAGAGAAAAAAATAAAAGCCTATCTACAAAAACACAAAGGTTATTTAAGTCCCTTTGCTACACTGTGCTCTGATGCTATAAATCATGTTTTGACCAGATACAATTAATTTTATAGGGTTTTTTCCTTGCCTTTTTTTGACTTTTGGTTCCCATTCTTCTCAGATCTGATTTCTAAGGTCATTTTTTTTCTAGATAGAATAGCCTGTGCTTGAGATTGAAATGTGATTTGACAATAATATAGTGGTGAAACTTTGAAGACAAATTAGGAAGGATTACCTTTTTTACTATTCTACAAAACTCTCGTTACAATTCACCCATAATAAGTGTCAAAGGATACTAATCCACTGATGCTTCCATGAAAATTATGAATTAAGGAAGGAGTAGTAAAAAGGATTTATTAAAACCTTTTTGAAATACAAGATAATTCAGCTATCATCTTCATCATCCCTTGCTACAGTGGCATACTTAATCCTATTTATTATCTCTGAAAGATATCATCATGGAATTTGGCTGGTAGGAAGGGACAGATTTTTTATATATTTATGAATTTATCCTTTCCAGGGTAACTATCCTTCCACATGGGAGTCTGCGAATCCTGAACGCTTCCAAGTCTGATGAAGGGAGGTATTTATGCCAAGGTGTAAATGTATTTGGATCTGCAGAAATTGTTGCATCTCTATCTGTTAAAGGTATGAAAAAATGCTTCGATGGTAATGATGATTTCTTTTGAATAATATTTAAATATTACTTAGAATCCCCAGCCAATGATAAAACAACATTCTCCAGGTGGAATAAAAATTATTTCCAACCAGCTAAGGGGGCTAAACTCCATCTGGTCAAACACGAATCAGATTGCATACTCCAGCTCTTATATTGTAGATCTGTCATAAGAATAAGTATATATATTAAATCACTCAAACTATAAATAATTCTATAAGGAAAGGAATCAATTTCTCTTTTAACATATTTTATCTTTGAGAACTCACTTACCCCTTTTTCTGCATGAGAACAAACCTTTACATGAAGTAGTAATTGTAGTTATATAAAATCCAGAGAAAGGTAGAAGATTAATAATAATAAAACCACTGAGGAACAATCCATTTCTGAACCATTTTTTTTTTCATTTTTCAGCTGAATTCATGAATTTTCTTTGCAGGTGTTCAAGCCTTTTGACTTAATTTTTCAAGCTTCTTGCTATATATAGCAATCCATGAAACATCCTTTATTATTTTATGTGGCAAAACTGAACTTTTTATGCTATCACAATTTTCCAGGTGCTGCAGCCTTAAAAAAAAAAAAAAAAAAAAAAAAAAAGGTAGCTTTTCCTGAAACTAATAAAATTAATTAATTAATCCATCTCAGATGATCTCAGATGTACTTGACATTTACTAGAGATTGCTGTTTAAGATTCTGCCTTACTGACTCCATGAAACTGCCTCTACCTTCTGATCCCGTGTCATACTTTATGAATATATTTCAGTATTCGACTATCTGCAATTCATACTAAGAGCAAATGTAAGCACTGAGTAGACTCAGCAGTACTCAGTCCTATTATTTTGGTCTGGCACTACAAGTAGCCTTCCATCTGAGTGTTCCTAACACTCCTGTGTTTCCAGAACCTACAAGAATAGAGCTGACACCCAAGAAGATCGAGTTAACAGTTGGGGAGAGCATCGTCCTCAGTTGCAAAGCCCTTCATGACAACACGATGGATGTCACCTTCTACTGGACACTCAATGGGCAGCCAATTGACTTTGAGAAAGAGGGTGGACACTTTGAAAGCATCAAGGCAGTAAGTGACGATGCATTTGTCATCTCTCTGCTGGGAACTGATAGAAATTTGCATGCTTTTATGTCTCCCATTTACCAAGCTTTGACTAAAATGAGAGATAAATTGTTTCAGTAATATTGGAGAGAAATATTAGCTAGATAGAGGAGGTGCAAACTGCAGATCACTAGAATTACTCCAAGTAGTTTTCTTCAAGAAGATATTAAATTTAAACTTGTACATCCTATTATTAGTGATGTATCTGAAAATCTTTGTGAGGGAACTGAGGGGAGATTTCATCAAATCCTGCTTACATTCTTCTGCTGATTTTAATATAGAAAGGATGCTGCTGTAAGCTCTGATGTCTCTCTCACAGATAATATGGCTGTAGAAATGCCCTCACCTCCCAATGTTATACTTGCCTAGAATATATTTTAATATCTGAATAGCAAGAGCTGTATTTACTAATTCCCTTGCATGAGGTACTTCATAACCATGTAACCATCATTTAAGTCAATAAGAATCATATGGGCAAAAATATGCACACCAGTTTCAAATATTGCCTTAATATGATCAAATGGTATGATCAAATAATTCAAACCTATCTCATGTAAAATTATTTAACTTTTCTTAGTAGAAAGAAATCTTTTAATGTGAAAAAGTTTGGAAATGGAATCCACATTCATTTGACAGAATCTTACAGCTAATGAAATGTAAATCAAATGTCCATGATACGTTAACAGAGAAAAATGAAGTTCATAAAGGTCAGGAAATTTTAAAACTTAATGGATCTGATTTAAGTACAATGTAGCAAAGTTAACTTTGTATTAAAAACCTTGTCAGATGCAATAAATTTATTCTTCTGCTTGCCTAAATGGAAGTCATACTCTTTATGGAAGTCATATCTACTTGGTGGGGGTTTTATGTTTTTAAAATTGGAGTTTAATTCAATAAACCTTTTAATTGAACAACATTAGTAAGGTATATCTGAGTGGGAAGGTTCTTAGCATAGTTATCTTCATCTAAGGAGTACAGTACTCAAAACAACACTATTTAAGTAAGAAGGAAAACTTCAATTATTTTTTAACTTCGAGTAATTTCCAAAAAATTGACATCTAAAACATGCTGTGTAGTTCTTTCTGTGTATTTCAGCATCTCCCTTCAAAGGAAATTTTTTTTCACTGGGAAAAATCCACAGGTTAGGAAATTTTTCAAAATAATTTCATATCTCATGGCAAAATAAAGCTAATTTAATATAATTTATTATATGAAAAAATAGGAATTTGTAGATCTCTCTCGATAATTCTTCATTAATTTCATTTCTGCAAGAGGAAGCCCTCACTCAAATGGATAGAAATAAGGTTTTTCAAAGCGATCAAAGGTGACATTCTATTTTCAGACAAATATTCATGCAAATCTCACTAAAATTACTGATTACTTTAATTGTTCTGACATTAAAATTTGGCCAACACTTGATAGATTTAACCAACTATTTGCATTTATGACCTCCTCCTCACTGTGCTGCTGGAGTGTCACTGCTAGTTTACTAAGTAAAAACAGTGCTACTCACAGAATCACAGAACAAGCTGAGTTGGAAGGGACCCACAAGAATGCACAAATCCAGCTCCTGACCCTGCTTAGGACACCCCAAGAATCACACCCTGTGCCTGAGAGCATTGTCCAAATGTTTCCTGAGCTCTGTCAGGCTGTTGTTGTGACCACTGCCCTGGGAAGTCTGTTCCAGTGCCCAAACACCCTCTGGGTGAAGAACCTTTCTCTAACGTAAAATCTAAATCTAAATCTAAATCCCATATAAACCTCCCCTGACACAGCTTCAGGCCATTGCCTTGAGTCCTGCCACTGGTCACAAGTGAGAAGAGATCAGTGCCTGCCCTTTTTCTGCCCCTAATAAGGACAGTGACAAAGTCTCACCCCAGTCTGCTCCAGGCTGAACAAGTCTCTCACAATGGAGTCAATACTCAGTGTCTAAATGACTAAGTGACTAAGAGGATTTTAGAAATTTGTTTATTAAGTAAAAATCTGGGTTTTTTCCGCTTCAGAGGCACATAGGCAATTTTTTTTCCTAAAACATGGTTTTCAACAAACAGTAAACTTCAGTTGATCAGAAAATATAGTCAGACAGTCAGGCATTATATATTTTGCAAAATGTTACAGAAATAGATCTTACCTTGTCACTGTAAAAACTGTGTTGAAATAATGAGATAATATACAACCCTAAAGTACTAAAATGAAGGCTCAAACCCTAATATTTTTTGACTGGACTAGCTCCTTTTGCCTTTACAAGATGGTCAGGCCGTTTTTTCTTTACTTGCATCCCTAACTCATTTAAATGTCAAGACATTTCTGGTTTTCATCCTAAGTAGAGAGTGGCAGTGCAGCCTGGATCAGCTGGAAGGGGACTGAAAATAGCTGTTAGCACATTACAGGCCTTCTTAGGACAATTCTCATGCAATTTTCTGAACGATGTTGGAAGTAAAATTTGTGGTTAAAGTATCTTTATTTTTGCATTGCCCTGAGCTGAAGTGGATCAGCTGAGTGATGAAAATCTTGGAAGGGGTAACAGCAACTGTGGTAATATACCAATTTTTTTGGTGTTTTGACACAATTCCCATACTTACACATTTGTGGAATGTTGCCAACTGTATCTCATTATTATTTGTGTTAACTAAATAAGAATGAGAAATTAATCAAAAGGTTAAAAAGGTATTTCTTTAGTTCACTGAAATCTAAAACATGACCAGGTACCGGGAACAAAGGTAGATGAAACTCATTTTTTGCTGTTGTGTAATCTCCTTTAACCTATCCAGTTTCAAAGCTGAGACACAAAATGTGTTAAAGACATAGGTTTATTAATGGACAAAACAGGATCTTTAAGTCTTACAGAGTTCTATATTTATTCCTTATTTTTCTCTTCTGAAAGAAACACTTAAAAGTTGCATGAGTTTATCCTGAACCGAATGCTTTTTAAGGTAGTATTTTTAAGAAAAAAATATCCTTTGTGGTCATGAAGACACAGAATTATATGTCCACTTTTTCTGCATACACTGATGCTTCATCAGAAAAAAATATTTTCAGGCTTGTCTGCAGTTTGCTTATTCATTTTAAAGCTTGACAAATTAAACATTATTTAAATGGGTTTTTCTAATAATAAAACCACTGTAAACCTCTCATCACTGTTGCAGTACTCATACTTTCACTGAGACAAACCCAAGTGTTAAGTATGATGAGCATCTTGACGCTTAATGCAGTGTTATAAAAGCTATCACCAAAGTAACTTTTATTTGGCCTGTAGATAAATTTTCCCTTACTAAAATTGCATGATCCCTAGCAATAACAATTAAAAGAAAATCCTGTCTTACAATGTTAATAATATTACAATATTAATAAATATTACTGTGCTTGTTTTGAAATTAGATCAGTAGCTTTTTTACTAAAAAGCTGTTATAATTTTTCACATTGAGAAGTAATTTTTTATACAAACCAAAAGTATTTTTGCTGTTCTGTACTGAGCTATCAATGATTTAGTTCCTATACCAATTTAGGCACTTTATGAACTTGCCTGGCAAAAAGATAAGTGTGATAAGGATGTCAGCTTGTGCATGAAGGGGATATTAAGGAACATGAACCAGATCAATTTCCCTGGAATGGCTGCAGATTGCAGTCTAGGAAAAGTAAATATCCCAAATCTTGTGTATATATAACTCCACTGTTCATTTGGTGGAAAAACAATAATGCCAAGGATTATATAAAACCAGAATCATTTGGCATTGTTAAAATCTTATTTTGTCTAACGAAAGGCTTGATAACATTTTAGATTCTGTGAGGGATCTGTGTAATTAATATAAAAGATTTTGCAGGGAACTCTGAATTTCCAAAATTTTCTTGCAGTACACGGTATGCAATGAACTCAGAAAGTATAGACTTGCTTGTTTTTATTAGGATAGCTTTGGTTTTCTGCCCTTTGTGCCAAATCTAGAAGTCCTAGTCAAAATCCTATTCAAAATGTTGTCTCCTAAAATCTCTACTGACCTTAATTTTCTCATAGACATATCCCTTTTTCACCTAAAAATATCTGATTTTTTCAGTAGATTTTCATCCAACTATCATAATTCTGATTCTGTGCTTGAAGGCTGATACTGTTCTTATAGCAGCCAAATAAAATGATTTAGTGTGGTTATCCACAGACTGGTAAGAAACAGCATCACTCTTAATGTCCCTCACGTTTACTTTTCAGACTCAGGAAAGTGATTTGGTCTGAATACGTTCTTGGTCTTTGATCTTAGCTGCCACCTGGGGAAGCAATAAATACAATTTGTCCTGTTATATTTTATGATAGTTATCTGTTCACATGGAAATCTACTGTTTTACTTCAAAAAGGACAGTAGATACAGATTGGGCAGTGCATTTATTTCCTGCCTATACTGAAGACTTCAATCTGATAACCTAGAATTTTGGCAAGTGGATAAATTTGCACCTTTCCTTGCATTTTCAAGTCACTCTCTAATTTCTTGTAGTACTTTTAGTATATTTGAGGAATTAAGATTCAAATTTCCTAGGCATTTCAAAATAAGAAGAGCTAAGTTGTACACTACATGAAGTCAATTAAAACAGCAGGCTTTTAATAATAATGTCTTTCCTCCTTATTGGATGTAAACCCAAACAAGGTTAATTAAATAGGGGTTTTACAAAACTCCCCTACTGCCTCCCCACATGAGGAAAACAGCGATAGTTGTCCTGCAGAAGATGACAAGAGGATGCTCTATGCACAGTGGATTTCTGTTCAGAGTAAAGCTGCCATATCAGCATCATTGCTACCAATTTGTTTCACTGTCTGCTGCAATCCATTCCTGCTGATGGAAGAGGCTAAACACAGCCATTGCTGTCAACTCTAATCTCTAGATATTTCAGACCTATGCTCATTATCAGGTTTTACTCACTTGTCATGTTATAGCAGTTACCTATTTGAGCAAACAGGAGCGGTTTAGAATTTTTTTTAAATCTCATCTGGTAATAAACAACTATTGCAAGTTAGGTAGAGTACTAAATGGAACAAAGATTTCTGGACTTTGAGTTCTGTGAGTGGTAGCTACAAATCAAAATCCAAACACCATGAAGACCATAGTGAAATACTGCACTTTACCATGTTGCTTTCAGGATATGAACAGTTCTAGTGAACTGATTGAACTTCATGCTATGTAGAAAGATACCTTCCAAACATTCCTAGAATCAAAAAAAGTCTGTAAATTGTTGTATGCAAGTGCTTGTGGATTTGGCTATTAATAGAGAGTAAGGGACAGAGATGATAAGCAACACCTTATTTTGTTTAGCCTGGAGAAAAGGAGGCTGAGGAGGACATTATTGCCCTCCACAGCTCCTTCAAAGGAGGATGCAGTGAGGTAGGGATAGATTCTCTTGTCCCAGATAACAAGGCTGAGAGGCAGTGACCAGGTTGTACCAGGGGTGATTTAGATTAGATGCTAGAAAATATTTCTTCCCTGAAAAGATGGTCAGGCATTCAAAGAAGCTTCCCAAGGAAGTGGTGAAATCAGGAATCCTGGAAATGTTCAAAAGGAGTATGGATGAGGCACTTGGGAATATGGTTTAAGGGTGAACATGGCAGAGCTGAGTTAACGGTGGGACTTGATGATTTTAGAGGTCTTTTCTAACATTAATAAGTCTCTGAAGTCCTCTAATTTTATTTTAGACAAGGGAAATAACCAATAATTTTGGAAAATATGAGCCTCTTAACATTCCTGATCAATTTCTGTTAAAAAATGATTGTAATAAGTCATGAAACACAATCAGATAATTTTTACTGATTTGTTCCATAAAGGTGTTCACACCTTTCTTTGTTTACAAGAAGCATTCTAATGCAGAAAATCTTGGGATAAATAAAAGACGTTTCATGGCAGTCCATTCTTCCCTCTGTTAACTTGGAGCGGATGGATCATTTAACTGCTTGGCACAGTGTAATCTGGGCTATAACAGCAGAGTTGATTGTTTGAACAACTGATCAATATCAGCACCTTAGGAAGCTTCCATTTAGAGCTTTGCTACCTGTTTTACACTTGCAGTTCTTCAGCCTTTCTCCCAACTGCTGTGGCAGTGCTTTCCAAAGCCTTCCCAGCAGTACTTCTCAGTTTTTACACTCCAAGTCTTCTGGTTTTATTGTTGAGGCCTTGCACCAGCAAACCTCGATTGTGCTGTTACAGAGAAGTGCCATGGGAGAAAGCTTTCACTGTCCTGAATATCATCTCTACCTCTTACCCCCTTTCTTTTTCTCTGGTAAATCAAGTTGCATGCAACACAGTATGTTCACATAAATACTTCATAAATGTTATCCAACAATATACGTACTAAGAATCTTAACTAATCATTGTGTAACAACTACTCCTAATATATTCCAATTAGCATTAACAAATATGAAGTTTAAGTCCCAAAGAAAATTATATAACACTAGGAGGGAAGAAAACCAGCAAAACATAATTATCATTTTCATTGTCATCTACTGCACTGGAGGGAGCCTCTAGAGGTCTTTTCTTCCTTTTTTCTCATGGTAATAAAATCTCAAATACAGAATATGAATTTAGCAACAGAATTACAGTGGGCCTCTCTGTCCTGAAGCTTGTTACTTCATATCCCATCTCTTTTTTCATTCCTTCCCATTCTTACTGGTTTTCCCATGTTTTCATTAATCCCTTGATTTCACAAAGCTGCTCCACTACATGACATACCACCTGACACCTGATATTCTTTTAACTTCATCTCTTTTTCTACGTTCTTTCAATAAAATCAATCAAACTCATTTGCAGCAATTCAAGATGCACTTGAGATGCATTTGAAGCATTTCAAGCTGACTCAAGCTCTCCCTATGCACTCTCAACACTCCATCACTCTCTGGCATCCACTCAAAGCTACCAGTGCTCACCAAAACAACTCTTTTCATAATTTTTGCCTTGTCTATGCAAATTGTTCATAAATACTGCCACTCAAAGGGTTGGCACTTCTCCTGGATGATTCTCAAGGATTCACAAACCTAAAGCCATCATTTAACTTCTAGACAAGGGAAATGAAAGTTCTGTTTTATCGGGTATGCCTGAGTCAATCTGCACCAGCCCGGATATTACTGTATTACCTTTATTATCCTACCACATACCATTAATCACAACAAATCTGATAACAGTGATTTCATCTTCTTTGTTTCAAATGTGCTGATATGATTAAAAGACAGATTTCAGAATATAATTTTCTATTTTCCATATATCAACCAAGAAATCTAATGCTTCTTAGAAGACTAAATATTTGCAGTTTGTAATCACTACAAACAATAGACAGAGGTTGTTGATATGTTCAAACCTGAGAATATGCATGAAATGGTACTTAAATTGCCCTAAATACAATATGGGCAGAATTTGTCTTGAAGCCAGCAATCCATTATAAAGCACATATAATTTTTCAACATTATTTAAAATAACTTTATTGTATTTCTGGTTCTCACTCACTGTTGATAGTACAAAGATAACCTGCCATGAGGTTATTCTATATTATCATTAGTTTGCTTCAGATAAAATCACCAAAAATAAAACTCCATTGCCATTCAAATACAGCAAAAATCAACAGTGGAAAAAATTTTCAATCTAATCTAACTGAATTTCATTAATAAAGACTATTTTGCTAAATGAAGTAATATCTGTTATATGCAAAAACACCCATATATTTTAAATTATCATCTATATTGAAAAAGCTACCATCACCAACCCATTCTATTCTTGTTCAGGATTAAATCTCAGTCCTTTTTACTCAACACAGCATTGTTTTATTGTTCTCAGTTTAAACAGAATAGAATCTTTTCAGGTTTTTAGTAGTTCCCAAGCTCTCTCTTCTGTACAAAAAACACTTTGTAGGAAAGCATTCTCACTTCTCAATGTCAGCAGACTTAGATGACAGGCAGCAAACCTTGATAAACCCCTGTAGTCATGGCAAAGAAGTAGACCACCTACACTTTGGCTTTCATCATAGTTTTCCTGCAATGGCAGTCAGTGTTTGCCCAATCTTTTCTTCCCTTTGATTTAAGCCTTTGTTGAATCATGATCATTTGTAATGTTCTCATTACCCATTTTAGACACACTCTTCCCAGGCAAGAGACAGTTTTTGCCACATATTGTCCAGGCTGAGTTCCCACCCTGAATCCTCTGCACAGTAATAGGCAGTCCCCAAGCCCTTGAAGTGCAGGAGTTGAGAGCTGCGGGTCAACACGTCATCTCTACCGACTACTGAATCTTGTGAACTTCTTTGGCTCTTTGTCCCTCTTTCCAAGATAAATCAGAGCTACATTCAAAGAACTGCAGTTGGAGTGCAGGAGGGAATGAATGTGGAAAATGAGCAGCATTAGAAGCAGATTAAATGAAAGCTGGGTTTGAGACAATGAAAAAATAATGGTATTTCATATATATTTTCCACATATGATTCTGTAGTTTGAGCATATTCACATAAATGAAGTAATAATTAACCCAAGTGTTAGTCTTTCATGGAAGAGGTAGGAAGAAGGGAACAAAAGACTGACTAGATGTAAAGAAAGTGCTCTAGGGTGTGAGTTCCATTTCAAATGCAGGCAGATTAGAAATTGTTCTTGTGCAAAGTCTTCAGAAGAAAAGGCTGGATACACTGAATGGACCACCTTGGTTTAGAGATAAAAACTCTGCAAATGAATGGACAGATTAACAGGTTTCCTAGCAACTGGCTCAGGACAATGAATTCGCTCTCACTGGAGGAATAAGTTTCATTCTCTTCATCTGAGGGAAGAAACATATGTAAAAGTTGTTTATTGCAAAGCAGCTCACAACTGTTAAGATCTGGTTATTGAAGCTAGAGAGATGTCTTTGCCCAAATTAAGGTGTAAAAAAGACCATGTGTCAAAGTCATTAGTATGGATTTTTATTTAACAGTAAATATGAGGGAGAGAGAGGGAGAGAAAATAGGAAAATAGAGTAGGGGCAGGGAGAGAAAGAGAATGACAGAGAGACAGAAAATATGTCACCACTGCATGAATTCTGTTGGTTCTCTTCTTCTGGTCATCTCAGTCGTGAGGGTCCTAGTCAAAGTGGTTTTCACTGTGTTGAGCCGTGAGGAGTGAGAAAAGCATTAAATCCACTGGATTTATATTTACTCAGTTTTTGGAGGGCATGCCCATGTACCTCTCCTGGAGCAGATTATTTTACACTGGATAATGTATTTGAGATGGCTGAAGAAGTATTAATTCCCCAAAAGTAAATTTTCTGAAAATTGTCTCTTTATTTTTTTGTTTCTTTTGTTTTTGTTTCTGCAAACTCCCCATCATTAGGACAATGAGTGCAAAAGACAAATGTAATTATGTCATTGCTACTGAGCTAAGTATGCATATTATATGCTCCCCAGAGCCTTTTTGAATTTGGGGAAGTATTTCCACATCAAAAGCAAATGGTAATACAGAGGTGCCACCAATTTTTGAAAAAATTAGATGCAAACAGTGCCTTACATGTAAAACTAATTAGATAAGTTGCAGACATGACTATGAGCCCAGATAACATGCCAGACTGAAGCAGAGAGAGCCATAGGTTGACACACCATTCAGCATTGAACTAGATGAATGAGATGCTTGGGAGCATAATATAAAGGGTACAATAATCTGTAGTCCTGGAGAGAAATATTACTCATGATAGATAGCATTCTGAGCTCTATTATTATTTATTTGCTGCTTAATGAAGATCAACAGTGTACAGCAGGTCTGTAGCTGATGCTGACCTTGAAGGCTACTTGTAGCTTTCCTGAAAATCAGTAAAAGTTGGTTGTGAAACCTATCTGTTTTGTTTCTTTTCTTTTAAATTTTAGCTTCAGTAAAATACAATCTACATTTCACAGAGCAGAAGTTTATACTGGAATTACTGTCACTTGCTTAAATGGGTAATATATGATGCTCAAAACACCAAGGAATATGGATTTTTCAATAAAATGTTATTTTGAAATAACGCACTTCTTGCAAAATATCTCCTGTCAAGAAAGAGCATAAAATCAGTGAAATAAAAAGCAGCTTTTAAAAACATGCATTTCATGCATCAAAATGTAGATCTAGACAAAGAAATTTAAATGCCACTAACTTCAGCTTTGAAAAAAATAGAGACAACAAAGTTGCTGATACACCAGACTTTCCTAAATCATATTAGCCTAGGTGAGGGAGACCTTCCTACACTGTTTGCATCCATATCACCCAGTTTTTGGCTTTCCCCAAGGGAGAGTGGGCCTCTACTTTGCTAAAATGTCTCATCTTTTTCTACTGACAGAAGCCTAAAAGCACAAGAAAGTTTCTGACCTTAGATACTTTTCTTAATGGAGTCTCCACTGCATTCCCACTTAGGAGGGTGGTTTTTCTTAATTGGATTGTAGTTGTTCAAGTTTAAGTAGAAATAACAATGACAAGATGCAGAAATTTTCTTAAGACTTAGAAAGCCACCATATCAGTTTAACCTCCCCAGACCTTCTTGTGGTCTAGAGCCTCTCATTACAGGATAAACCAATCAACAAATAATTTCTCTTCCAAGACTTAAAAGAGTCTGTAAAATTAATGAACGCCACTTTATAAATGCCATTTAACAGCAGTAATGAGTATTTTTTTCAGAGTCCCTCGTCAAACATATCTCCTACTTATCTAAATGGAAGCTAAAATGTGTCCTTATTTTCTTGATTATGATCAAGAATCCAGTGTCTAAGCATATACCTATCTGTATTAAAGACAGTGAGTTTAATCCATTCACATATCTTCAGGAATGCTGGCTGCACATCCTGTTATGTTGTAATAAAAGTGTTTCATAGAGATCTATTGTACTGCATTGCTCTCCACTTCCAGCAATGATTCTTTCAATTGCTGCTTGTCTGCCCAGCTACACACATGTGCAGATGAAATATATATATTTTTCCTGATAAGAATATTAGTATTTACACATTCATGAACCCTCTGGAAGTCAGAGTGACAGCTAAGATTTTTAACAGCTCCTGAGCAATGAAATTGGACAGTCGCTATCCATTACACTATTCCTCACACTTAACAAAACACATATTAGATGTAAATTACCCTCAAGAGAAATCAAATGTGAACTGATTTGTATCCTTTTAATAACTAAAGCTTTGTACCAAGATTACTAATGATCTCGAGCAACCTGTTTCAATAGCTAGTAAAGGCTACTGCAACGCAACTTTAAAAATGTATGTTGTGAATTTGACTCCTGCTCAGAGTGTGTGCTCTTCTTTGGCATTTCAAGCTATGGAGTACTGAGATATTCTTTTCCACTGCTGTGATATCTCATATGCCAGAGCCAGAATATAAGAATTACATTATGACCTGACTGGTTTAAGTATCTTCCCTTCAGCAACATCATTATCTAGGCCACTTCAGAAGGCAAAACTCCCACGGTAATCACACTCTTAGATCTACAGGGTTATTAAGCTATAGATCATGCCCATATTCACTTTGGCCTCAGAGGAAGCCTTGATGTCTCCACCTCTCTTTTCCTTCTTTACATTTGAATGTCCTTTGGTAAAGATTTTGCCTTGATGCTACATGGAATATTATGACAAGTTAGTTCAAAAAATGTAAATAAAGAGAAGATTGACTGAAGAAGTGTGCCAAAATGTGCTGCAATGGAAATCTTCTGCCTAAAAAGAAAAAACTAACTTATAGCAGATTGGGTCTTGAAATTAATCCTATTTCATCTTGTCATTAATGATGTTGGCATAAAAGAAAGAAGTATGCAAATGAAGATTGTCTGGTACAAAATTGGACATCTTACAGGAGACAATGAAAATAACAGATGGGAACAGACAAGAAATGCAATCCTATGAAGAACAAGGTCATTCACATATGAATGATTATAAAGTGGGAGCTCATAACTTGCTAATGAATAAGGATAAAGATCTGAGTGTGTCAACACGAGCACAGAATAAGTATGCGCCAAAAAACAAGCAGGTAGGATTCTAGGTGAATTCAGTGACAGATTTCCAATACAGCTAGAGAAGTATCAACACTTACACCCCTAGTAAGATTTTATTTTGAATGCAAGGTACAATTCTATTCATTCGGAATCAAAATTACTCAAATTAGAACTACTCCATGGGATAGAAATATATAGTGAAAGGAAAGACTGTCAGTATTTGCTTGGTTAGCAAAGTAGACCAAATCTGAGAAAGGAAATGCCTATACTCAATTAATGTTTCTTAAAGTGAACTTAGGGGAACTGTAATGACAGTTGGCTAGAATTCTAAAAAATAAAAATTTGAACAGGTTCTCTCTTTATACTCTCTATATACATTTTACATTTTTCAGATAAATACACATACATAAGTACACACAGATTTCATCAGGAGGGATGAGAATCTGATCATATTTTCTCAATCATATTTATCATTAACTTCCTCTACATTAATAAAAATCAATCAATATTATCTTTCAAGTTATCTTAATTTTAGTAGAGTAGCAAGACATATTCCAAACATCACTGCATTGCAGTAAAGAGGGAGAGGAAGAAAGTTCCTAATTTCTAAGAGGACTTTTTTTAATGCCATAGATTTCAGATAACATCCGAAGTATTTCTGTTCATCTCCTTAAAGAATTTCTTTGTGCTAGTTGGAATAACTCTCTTTCAACATGCATATACGCGCAATGTGCTTTAAGCAAAGTCACAGTTATTAAAAATCTGAAATGCTGTTCTTTAATCCCTATTAATTGTATAAATGCACTGTTCTGATAATCCTCACAAGAGAGTATTAGGACACATACATTTGGTGAGATGAAAGCTGCATCCAGGAGTTGCTCAAACTGTACAAAAAAACACCCCGTGAACTACCTTGAGCACAGATTTACTGAGTTTTAAACTGGCACTTCATCCCTGTTTCAGCAAGCGTCCTCTGCAGATTTAATGATCAGGAACATCCTCCTGATGCACGCTGGCAGATACGGCTGCAGGGTCCAGACCGCAGCGGACACCGTGTCAGATGAGACAGAGCTGCTTGTTAGGGGTGAGTATGCTTGTGGTTCCCTTCTGCAAACACAATCACCACACACACTCGTACCAGGGAGCTTTAAGTAAGTGAGCTTCAGGGACGTCTCTGCCATGCAGTGGTAAATCCTCAGGTTTTATGTTATTGAAGCCTTTTGTGATTAACCTGCTCTTTGAAAACAGTGTCACCATAAGCTGACCTGCAGACACTGCAAAGAGAAACAAAAGACAGTGGGTTAATAGACAGTTTTAAAAGAGGTAACAGCATGAAAGGTATACCAGATTAGCTAAAATGCAGGCAATTATCCTTCACAGACCTGTGTAAGGTAGGTATAATGAGTTTTTTTATATTTTACATGATGCTTTGCATTTCATTTTATGGTCAAGCCATTCTTTCAGCTTTAGCAGTTTAGGAGCATTTATTCATTTCCTAAGAAGGGTGCCCAAGCAACCTTTTCAAAATTATAAATGAGAGCAATGATACAGGAGCCCTATAATATTACAAGAATTCAAGTTTTTTCAAACTTGGAATTGTTACCACCAATTGTTTACTGCATCCTTATGCCCAATCCTATAATCTGTTAAATTGTTTCACCTGTCATGGAACATTCCTGATTACATACAGGAACACAGAGTCCTTTTCCTGAAGGATTATACTGAGGATGCCAACTAGTTTACAGTAGAGCAGGACACCAGCACTGTCTGAGCCTTCCATTAAGCCGAGTTTTTCTGCACTCAGCACTAGTTGTGTGTGTTTGTGTGTGCACACACACACGTGTGTTCGGTGCCTGAGAGGATCTGAGGATCTGCAGTTCACTTACTGGCATAATGACTGGTGGGTCCTGGAACACCAAGAGAGATGGATCCCTGCTGGGCAACACAGCTGGGTAGCCTTACTGTAGATGATACATTCTTGAAGTAATAAATCACGTTAGATATGTTATTAATATTTGAAAACGTCAAGATTTAAAAAATCAAAATTATTCGGGTATTAAAATCTTTCAAAAATATTTATTTTACCACATTTCATAATGTTGTTAGATCACTTTTAGGGTAAATATATGTTTTAAATGATAAAGAATATTTCTGGCTGACTGCAGGGTTCTTCACATTTTCATGAAAGTAATACTTAAATATTTCCATAAAGACACTTTGAGGACTGTCAGATTTCTATGAGCTATGGCACAATTGGGATGGTTGTATTCAGTTGGCTCGCTATGTAATACCATTTATGCTACTTTATGAAATCTGATTCATCCTTCTGGGTTATGCAAGGCCTTTTGTGTTACCTTTGTTGTCTCAGAGAGAAGCTGGAAGCTCTATGGATAGGCTAGGCAATCTCAACTTTAAATTGAACTTTTGTGACAAAAGGTCTTAGTTATTATCTAGGATAGACTGATTACAAAATTATTTTTAACAATACTGGTTATATAAATTGGTTTATTGAAATTAATTAATTGAAATTAAATTCTCTGAGGAAGAGGTTTGAAGCTAAATTTTTAAAAGGCATTGTAAGAAGTATCAGGATGAATTCATGTGAGTCTCATCACCATGTCACCATGCTGCTGAAGTAAAAGCTATGTAGTGGAATTTGAATTCAAATATACTTCGCTTACAATTTTTCTTCTTTTCTTGTTTTTACGATTGGATAATTTTAATACAGAGCAAGAAATTTTGTTCTGTATCGCAGAAAATGTTTAAAGCACCTTCAGTGTAGAATTGCGAATGTCTTCCTTACAGATCAACAGTGCAAAAATCAACAATATTTACGAGAATCTAATTTATCTCTACTTATACTTTTACAGGAACTTCATTTTCATTTCAGTATCTCTAATTTTTTTTCTCCCTATCTTAGCCTGTAGAGTGCACTTAGTGGTGTGCAACTTGACACCAATGATCCCAAATCAGCACCTTTCAAACTTCTTTATGTTTAGCTTCCGGTGATACTGGACATTGCTTAGGAGAAGATACCAGCAGAAACAGATGTTTCAATGAATATTTCAGTTAACCATGAAGAATTCCACCTGACAAAGGAAATCATCTTCTATGAAGAAAACTCATGCAGTAAAGTTTGATATCCAAAGCCATACTATTCTTTATTTTCAGTACAGTTTATAGTTAAAATAATTGCATTTTATGGATATTGCACAACATCCTTTTGTTTTAAATGTTGCAGCTCTTAGACAAACTGAGATAGCAGAAGCTTTGTTATGAACTCTCATATATATTGATATAAGCAAATCTACAGCACAGCCTTGCTCTGACCTTACTTTCTCTCCTTTTTTCTCTGCAGAAAGTGCCATTGATAATACTGACAATCTCCTACCAGCATATAACTCCATTTTAATAATTACTTTTATTTTAGGGTTCATATGGTATTTTAATAAATCGTTATAATTCTTTTCGTGAAAAATTGTTCTGCTTGCAATGTTTCTACATGAAATAAATTGGAAATAGAAAATAAATTAAATTAAAATAATCTCATTCCCCTTCCGTTAGATATTCATGAATATCAGAATTCTGCCACCAGCAAATTGATTAAATTTAAACTGAAGTATGCATTCAACCGGTTCACTACTTTTAAGTCAAAGAACTTTTTGTAAAAACTTAATTACAAGAGACGTGGAAGAGTACTATACCTCACTGCAGCCTCCTTAGATGGAGGAAGCAGAAACAAACTTTTCAGATTTCTGTTGCTTGAAATTAACATCCTGATCATTAAGAGACAGACATTCACCACTTTTATTTTCAAGGAAGTGCAATGTCTCAGTATGATTTATTACATAGAGTATCCTTAAACAATATTTATCTATTTTTGCTACTTACCCTACTGGAAGGTCCTTTGAATATAAGCCAGAGAATGTTAATATTTTTGCTCTTGTTCTTCTTTGCTCTACATTATTCAATGAAAGTTAAATTCTAAAAACATAACCAATGAACAGCAACATAAAGAGCAGTGAATGTACAGTGCCATGTAAATCTCAATTTCTTTGAGTCTAATTACTAATAAGAAGGTGATTAATGGTGAAAGATTCCTTAATTTAATGCATATATACACGTGTGTTTGTGTGTGTGTGTGTGTGTGTGAGTGAAAAACAAAATAAACACAGCAGCAAGTTTCTATTCTGCAACTTTCTATAATGTGTTATATGTTTTCTAAACTCAAAATATAAATTTTCAAATTCACTACCTCACAGGTCTTGAATTTAGGTAATTTGCAGTGAAAAAACATATCTAGTAATTTTTTTCAATAATGATTGTGACCTAGAGGAATATTTTAAAAGTATATATAAAGATATTCTATGTCAGGTTTCAACAAAATCAGGATTCAAGTCCCATTAGCACTAACTAAAAAAAAAACCACTCCAAATATTTCTAAATGCTTTGAAAATGTGATTAAACTATGTATACTGAAGTAAGAAGAACTTTTTAGTGGTCCCTAGCATTTTTTTTCTAATGCTGCCAGTAATGTAGGTTTTGTTAGGAGGACATGTTCTGCCAGTGACTAGACCTGCCAGACAGTATATGAACTTTCCAAATTAAATGTATTACATTTTATTCTTGGAGTGGGTTGTGCGTGAGAAGTATTTTGGTAGTCTCATGCTGGTCAAAAGTAACTTTCAGGGGTGGGCTTTCCTGACATACCTGGCATCATCTGTTTATATTCAGGCAAACTACTAACCTGCAAAAGTATTTCCTCTCCAAAATACAGATCTATGAAATTCTCTGCAATTCATCATCACAGGTTGTTTTTATTATTAGGTGCCTAGAAAAAAAGTCACAATCTTTTATTCATCCAAGATCCACCATCCCCTCCAGATACACACATTGATTCTGTAGAGGTCCCCAGAGAGTCCTTTAGTCTCTGAATATGGGGAAGATGAGAGAAGATTCAGATCAAAGGCCAGAACTGATTTAAAGCAGAAGAGGCAATGCCAATCATTTTAACTTAGCTCAGCAGCTACAGTGCTCATTTATAAGGTAGGATAACTCTTTTTAACTGTCTTAGATCATGACTTAAAATTGCACATTCTCCTCAAAAGCCACCTGCAGATGGCTGCTAGGTGGCATCCAGAAATGTTCTAGCCTCTTTCTAAGGAGCCAGGAGCACATGAGCATGTTGATGTGTGGGGCACAATTTAGGGCATCGTCAGCAACCCAAATATTTTCTTCTTTTATTGAATTGACTCCTGCTCTAGAAATGAACAGAGGTTCCCTCAGGTGAACCTCTGTCAATGGCTTAAGCCAATATACAGAACTGTATTGGGAAGGGAAAACCTAAAAAGCTTTATAACAGCTAAATAACAGACATGCCACCCTCTGAACAATGTTGCCCTCCATTGGGGCAATGGTGGAGATAGTGGTGAATTCTCTGAAATATTTTCTGGAAGATAGTCATAAGAGCCCATAACAGGAGAAGATATATAGGCTGACACATCTCAAGGACATCTAGAAGAGAAAACAGCTTTTCACAGGAGCTGGTAACTAATCTGGCACCAGGCCTGCACAAATGTGGTATCTCAAGTGCAAACCCATGACAGAAATTATGTATGTCAGATGATCAAAAAAATAGTTTTAGTGGAGTGAATAAATACAACAAAAATCACCATTTTGGACGCACATTCCCGACACCCAAGTCATTACCTGATTTCATTTCATTTATGTCTTCTGTTGTTTGCTCACCCAAGGAAATGCAGAATGCTTGTTTGCCCTGCAAACAAGAATGTTTACAGCAGAATATAGATACTCACTACACAATCAACAAATGTTTTCCTCAGCACATGATGTTAAGAGCCATTTAAGAAGTAGAAGTGATTTCTGACTTTTATGAATGTCAATCCTGTCCTTGACATCAGTCCAAGAATAGTTTTCCCTTGTCATGTGCATTTTCTGGCTAACAGCCTTTATTTATCCACCCAGATCTTCAACTTGCAGCAAATATTAAGTAGCAGAGGAGCAGAAGAGTAGAATGCTACAGCTTGGCCAGTCTTCCACCTAGCATTTGCACAGCAGTAGTTCAGTTGTCTCTGTACTGATTTTTTGCAAAGAAGTGATTACCTAAGCAGAAGGCTCTAATACAGGATAAATATGCATGTCATGTTCTGACACTAATGATATGATCACAAACAGGGTACAAAACACTCAAGTACCAGCCAGGAGACCTTCCTCTCACAGATGTCTCAGGTGATCTCATAAACAGCAATGTGTCAGCTTTTCTTGAGACAATGCCTCCTTGATGAACTAATTTGTGTTTTAAAGCATGACTTCCAAAAACGACTTATTAGATTCTTATTTTCCATTATGATTTTGAAATCTGAAGCTATCTGCGCTTTCATGTTTTTCACTACAAAGGATATCTAAATGATCCCATGAGTCAACTATGCGTTGTTGTAAAGCTGTTTAGAACAAGAAATACTTTAATCATAAAGATGTTGACAACATGAAAGGGCTGACCCGTACTACCATGCATTGGTCCAATCAGCTACAGTGTTTTGTTTACAGTTTGTGTTTATTTAACTCATTAGTACAAAATCTATTATACAGTGACTATTATACAGGAGGTTTTGAAGAACACAGCAGAAGTCATGGATATAAGAGCAAAAGGCTATTTCTTATATTTGCTTTAGCAAAAAAGTATCTCTTTTCTTTTAAAAAAACACAATTTCTAATGAACTCATTTGAAGCATTTCTTTGCCATAGGCTGCAAGGAAAGAAAAAAAAAAGCTTGAGTAGAAAAATATCCTACCAAATAACATTTTTCATACTTTCCTTGCTCTTCTGCAAGTTTGGAGGGTTGGCTGGAGAAAAGCATCTGTAGTTCAGCAAAGAAAAATTATGGGAGTTGGGAACACCACATGAGTCTAACTTGCTTTCACAGAAGTCATCATGAGGCTTCCTAGAGTCAATTACAGGTAGAGATCCCTTTTACATACACTGAGATGAGTTTTGGTTCAGCAGCAGTTTCCAAGAACAATAGAGTTTCTTGCAGATTACAGGATCAGTGCAAAACCTGGTGTAATTCTTATCTCATATGCATGGGGACAGTGCTTAGAACAGAGTGATCTCTGTTATATAAACCTCCATATTGGTAGAGACAGTAGTGACACCACAGACACTAGAGTCTTTATTTTTCACAGTTATCCATTTTATGCGTGACATTCCTCATTAGAAGCATCATGACTGAGTTAGAAGTACAATGTTGTGAAGCAAAAAGATTTTTTTATATCTGTGAAAGCTTCAGTGCCTAATCAATGCTACCAAATTTCCAGGATTTTAATAGTTATTTAATAAATTAAAACTTTTTATTATAAAAAATTACTGGTTTTGGTAATATTAAGTTTTCAATTTAATTCCATCAACTTTTATTGTAAATTAGTCTTGCAAAGCTGTTTACAATTCATTATATCCAAAAGAGTAAGTTTTTATTGGTTTGAAACTACTCAGACAGATGTTGGATTCTGCATTATGCACTGCCAGTCTGTGGAACAGCAAAGTCAGCTGCGGACTTCCTTTCTTTAAAATTTCTCCACCTACTTGCTAAGGAGTAAAAACTACCAGTCCACTGCTTACTCAGTGTTTGAATTTCTGCAGTGCAAACAATGTAAACAAATATAGTGAAGGTTGACAGTACAAGGCAACTAAGCCTGGGAGAGTGTAGCTAAGAAGACCATTAAGTCTCTGCCAGGAAACTACAGCAGTGCAGCAGACAGGTAAATTTACTCGTTTTGAATTTGAGGTGCAGGCTGTGAGATGTTGAAATGAAACAAATCCGGTAGTGTGAAGGGATGAAAGTCTTTGTGGCTGCAGCCTGTAGTTTGAGTACACATTTTGTGGTCTAAAAATAAAATAAAAAGGTTAAAGCTATTCATCTTACAGACTGGCAAAACTAGCAATCTAAGCAACAAATCCACTCTTATCCTTTATTTTTTGAGAAGCAATGTTTCCTCTGAACTCCAGTGACCCGGAGCTAATATAACACAGGAACTGCTGGTTAGGATGACCACCCTGCTCCTTTCTGTTGTGATATTGCCAATAAAACTTAAAGACAAGTACTTGGGCTTAAAGGCCTCCAAACACATTATTAAATGGAACGTAAACAAGGTCAGCAGATTCCTGCTGGTCCTTGAAATTACATTTGAGCTGTAGCAAAGGCCAGGAAGTTGCCCTGAGCACAGACTCTATTATTTGGGTTCACAGAATATGTTCATAATACAGAACTGTTCCCTGAGGCCTATGGGTACAGCACAGTTCCAACTCACACACATTCCCAGTCCCCCTCCCTCAGGATGAGCATGGCAAACTGCCTGTAAGGATCTGCCCCAGGCCACAGTAATCCATTAATTGTGTCAAAGCACTGGTTGGAAGTCATAATTTCACAGGGCTCGTGGAATTGTGATAGGGTTTGTCTGCCATCATAAGAGCAGGTAGGGGTAGGGCTAGAGTTCAGATCTATACTTTGGCCCTCTTCTATGTGTAATCTGACACCTTTATAACATTGGAAGAGAGCATATTACTGTAGATGCAGAATCAGGCTTTTAGCCACAGACTACATCAAAACATTTCCAGCAATATGATCTTGTAATAGGATCTTCTTTTCTTTTTTTAAATATTTTTAAGCATATGAAAGGGAAATATATTCACATCTTTAAAAAGCTTTTTATTTTCAAGAGTTTGAAAATGATCCTTTGTTCTAACAAGCTTTGTTACAAGCATCAACTTAAAGATATGAATTTACTTCAGTCAAAAAGTGTCTAGAAACAAATATTAAATTAGAGATCGGATGTGATGACGTTTATTAACTCAGTGCCTAAAAGAGGCACATGTAGTCCTGAGAGTGCTGGTGCCCACAGCAGGAATGCAAAGAGTGAAGGAAACAGCCTGGACCATAGTAAGGACAGCTGGGAAAGGATGCCCTACAGCACTAAAGGTAATCAGCAGGCCATGCTAAAGAAAGACACACTTCCAAAACAGAATCTCTTACTCTATTTGGGGATTGCTAGCAATATGATGACTATGATCAATTCCTAGGCTACCAATACTTTTACACCTTAGATGAAATTCAAGCTCCCTGCGCTGTCTAAACATTTGTGTCAACGACTATCTCTACACAAAAATCCATCTCAGAGCTTCTGGACTGCAGTCTGGAATCTGAGCTCACAAAAATCAACAGCTCTCAATGTTTCCTCATCCAAATTCACTATTTTTAGGTTTGCACAAGGCAGAAAAGTCATCAGGGCAAAGGAGCACAACATGACATAGGTACTACTGAAGGACTTCTCAGGCAGAACACCAGGGATTTATCTTTATCCTCTTCCCTGAAATGAGTTCAGGCTGAAATAGTCAATCAATTTCTTCTCTTTCTTACATTCCAGTCCTAAGCCTAACCTCCCTGTCTACTCTGACACTGGCTGACACTCTCTCCATCTGCCCACAGCTGTCCTTATTTACCTTACAGAGATCCCACATGGAGGGACTGGCATTGTGGATGTATCCACTAAAACCAGAGTGTCTCTAACATCTACTATACATCCAAATTTCTCTCCATCACCTCCCCCGCCATGTGCAAACACATAGTTCTGTCATAGCTGGGTACAGACAAAGGGATTTATGCTGCAACAGTCAAGCTTCTGTTTTATGCAGCAGTTTTATGTGCCTTTCCCACTATTCTGTAGTTACTGCCTCTTTCTTATCCTCTTTTTATTGAACTCTGAAGCCAGTGCACCTTGTCATTCAAAAAGCAAAAATCTTCAGGTCAATAAATCTGTGTTTGTGAACTGCTACATATCAGGCTTCTTAGCTGTTTGGTAAAAGTAAGAATTCTCCTGGTCAGACAGCAGTGGAGTAAGTCAGTGCATACTCTGGGATTCACAGGAAAGGGCACTGTCTCTCTGAATGACTACAACTATTATTGGTAATTGTTTTTCAAGAACTCTCACATTAACATTGTATCGTGGCAAGCAATCTAACGACCTCTCAGGATGATCATTCCAACAATAAAAAGATGCATAAAACAAATTTGCCAAAATGCAGTGATGCATGTCCTGAAATGAAGTATCAATCTGTGGAATTGCTCTGAAAGGAGATAACTGGCTAATATCCTTGACGGTGGGTTCCCAGTGCTCCTAGAGTTTGTAAGAGCCTATCACAGCCCCAAATGTCTTCTTCATGAAGGTCGACTGCACTATACTGCATTTATGACCAGTCATTTTCTGTCTAGTTTCCAGATAAGCATTTGAACAGACCATGCCTTTTTTCCTCAATTGGCTATTCTCAGCTAAAAAATTGTTTTAGAATTCCTGAGCAATAACACAGCCCTTGGGAGAAAGGCCTTTTTGCATTAGCCATCTGACTGACACCATGAATGATTACATCCAAGCATTAAATTTAATGAGATTTCTACAAAAATGAGTGACATCTGCATAGCACTCATGTCCTGGCTAACTGTCATACATTTGTCATCACTGAGGCCTTTGTCCTTTATTAATCCACTTTCAAGAATGCCTGCTGTTGGAAATTGAAATGCTTTTTAGCAGTCACCCTGCAGACTGTGTAAGAGCACACATCTCCGAATGCAAAATGACACATTGTCATGCCTAGGAATGCATTTAAAGCATTTAAAAAACATGAGAGAACTGTGACAACAAAATATATTGAGAATTTAGCAGGGGATGTCTGCATAAATGCTATTTTACATCCTTTAATATAAGCAAGGTGCATATTCTTTTGTTATAATACAGTGGCTAGAAACTCTTAAACAATATTCAGAGTGCATGGAAGAAATATTGTTATAAGGGAAATGTACTAAAATATTTTCCTTTAATTTTGTTTGTGCTTGGGACCATTATACAATTCTGGGCCTAGGGCTCCAACCCAGTAAAAGCATATGATTTTATCAAAATCCCAGCCTTCCTCTCAACTTTCCCTCATGGCTACAAATAAAAATTTCACTAATATTTTCCTACATCAACAGATAGCCTGAAACAGTAAGGATGGAGATTGAAGAATCACCCTATTTTATTAAATTAGCCTCAGGACTTTCTCTTCTGAGACAAAGATCTGACCTGGTGTTTCCCAGCAAAGGGCAAATACTTGGCAGGAGTGCAGAGAACGAGTCTGTCTGTCATGTTTTCTCCAAGGAAGAAAAGCAAGGCATTTTCACTGCAAACAGAGTGGGACTCTGGAAGGCCAAGAGCTGCAAGGTGTCCAATGGTGGCACCATCTTATTCCAGTCATTGTGGCTTGATCAAAGGCACTGACATCAGGAAAGTCAAGCCTGGTGAGCTGGCAGAGCAAGGAAGAGGAGAGATTCCCAGCAGTGAAGATGTTCATTGCCCATGGAAGTGGAAAGCCTTGTTCCTTTTTCTTCCTATGGCCCAGAGCCATACCCTGAGCTCCTGTGGAGACTGCAGCGTGTTGTGAAGATAATATTCTTCCATCATACATCCACAGTACTAAAATTTACTGAATTGAATTTGCTGAATTTCAAACATTTATTTCTCTTTCCTGTTGCTATTATTTCTAAATGCCATATATTTCCAACATTTTATTGTCAATCAGTTGCTTGTAGATCATTGACAAGCAAACAGAGGCAAGTGAATGGCACAATTTACTCTCTCATTTATAGGATTCAATGTTTCCTTTACTTTGAAGATATTGAGTCCAACTATTCCAAAATTCTGATCCTACTGCTGTCACAGCTCATGTAACCATGTTTTAGTTGAAGGCATGTCAGAGAAAACATAAAGCTGTTTGCAGCTGCTAATAACAAAAGATGGCCATAAGTACAAATCCTTTGGGGGTTTTTAGCCTTTGATGTTCAGATAAATTTATCTCTACTGTTGGACTAGGAAGCCCAGCCAATAAAAGATTTGATTGCATGAAATATCACTAAAATATAAAAATGCTGAACTCTGTAGTGCAGAAATACTGGCTACAACTTCCTCTCCAATGGGAGGGACCAGATTCCTGTGTTTGCCGCCATGATCTGCAGGTACTGATCTCTGACATTTCAGCAAGTGGGACCACACCACTCACCAGACCTCAGAGGAACTGAAGTTTTCAAAGGCCCTATTCTGCTACATGATATGTTCAAACAGCATTGGGCTCCCTCAAAAGTGTACCAGCAATGCCTTTCTATTAATGAAGTTTTGTTTCCTTCCTGCAGTTCCATTTTGGGAGAAAGAGTCCATTAGCGCATTCCTGATTTCACAGCCCCCCCATCTGTGCAGGAGAAGAAGAGAAACATCAGCCTTCAATAGCAAGAAGATGGAAAACAATTAGAAGGGCCTTGGTTGACAAATATATATATTTCATAAATAGTTATAGCTATTAATAATATAAATAGTTTATGGAAATATCAAGTTTGGTCCTCCAGGACTTACATAAGCTTTAAAGTATAAGAAACCACAAGAAAAAGGTTCACTTTGCATTTACACATGACAGTCACACATTTTCCCTAAGACATCTGGTTAAAAACAACTGTCTGGGAGGATCCTGAACCAGGACAAACTTGCCTCCTATTTAGTTTAGTGTAAATTAACATTGTTTTCAAACATCAGTCATATCAATTATCAAGAAGAGTTAAATCAGAAAATTATGGATGGGAGCAGGATGTTACAGCCACATTTTTCTTTGCAAAGTCATGCTTGTTACCAGAGACCTCACTTATTGCAGCAGTCACGTGGCCTATACAAATGGTGATTAGCATATTCTCACTTAGAGCAACTAAATGGAAAAAAAACCCTTTACTTTTAAATTAGGAAGTTTTAGTGTGATTTTTGCTGGGTTTTAATAGCCCCTAAGTCATTTTCAGCCTTTAAAATATTTGAGGTTGAGTTTTTATTTTAGTTTTAGTAGCTTTCAATCAAATATTTCATGGACTTACAGCAGGAATCCAGGTAGCTTTCCTGAGTGACTGAATTTGAGAAAAAGGATGAGTGACCTGCTCTTGATTCACAAATTGATAGGTATTAGTAATATTATTGTTCCTCATGAAGAGCATCCTCCTGTGCGTCACTTTTCTTGCTATTCGTCTTTCCTGCTGACAAGTCTCACACAAGAAGAGGTGACTGTGACTGTTCAGTCTAGCCTGGATGCTTCCTAAAGTTCCTCTTTTTTTCCTCTAATTTTAGGTTCAGAACAATATAATGGAGCTTTGGGGGTGTTTTTTAATCTATTTCTATTTTTAGTTCTTCTGCTGCCCCTCTGACAAGTTAATTGATGTTCACTCACGCAGCCTCTAAAGAATAGCAACAATCACAGTTTACCATCAGCAGCCTTGGAGATGAGGTATCCCTGTGATGTAGTACTGTGTATCTTGGCTCTCGTGTTTCATGGATATTGAACTCCACTGGGTCCCTACAGAGTGCATCCCCTGTATTAATGCTGCACATCCGGGATGGTGGTGTAGTCTGTTTGATTATTCCACTTTATTTCTAGGTCCTCCTGGTCCCCCAGGGGTTGTAATAGTGGAGGAAATTACAGACACAACAGCAACACTCTCCTGGAGTCCTGGGGCAGACAATCACAGCCCTATCTCCCTCTACAACCTGCAAGCACGCAGTCCTTTTTCTCTTGGCTGGCAGACCGTAAAAACAGGTGAGAAAAATTTTCAAACAGCACAAGTAGAATGTTCAAAACTCCTGATCATAACAGTAATAATCACTGGCAAATACAGGAACAGATACTCATAAGAAAAAAATGATAAATTAAAATCACTGATTTTTTTTTTCTTTTTTTTACTCCTTTTGTGTTACTTAGCAACAGCTCTGAAAGGACAGCACAAAGACACCTGCCACGATGCATCTCTGAATAAGCAGAAAGCTCTCATCTAAATCCTTCAATCTGTGTCTTTTCAGGAATACTGCAGTGCCAAAAACCTAGCTGTGATTTCTGACATATTAGATCCTTGATGTCAATCACTTCTAATGACCTTGTTGTACTACAAATTCTGCTTTCTATTGAGATACTGCACGTCAGTTTCAGATTTCTGAGTGACCTATATATTTCTTTACTGTCTGCAGTTCCAGATCTGATAAGTGGTGACATGGAGTCTGCCATGGCTGTGGAACTAAACCCTTGGGTGGAGTATGAGTTCAGAGTAGTAGCAACCAATAAAATTGGGACTGGAGACCCAAGTGCACCATCACGGGTGATCAGAACCAATGAAGCAGGTAAGGAAAAGATAAAAAGATTATTTTACAGTACTAACAGAAAAAAGAACTGCTTTAATATAAACTTAATCTTTTTTCACTGGTACACATCTTCGTGTCCAATCATCACTGTTCTAGGCTGATATTCTTTGTAGTGGGGAGCCAGTTTGTTTTAATTACAGGAATATTGTTTCACTTACAGAGATTTTAAAAATTCCTA
>VRYO01002772.1:14882643-14954399 GCA_009812075.1 Sialia sialis
GGCTCACACTTCCAGTCTGGCATTTTGCCAGAAATTGTCCATAAATAAGCTGCATCTGATGATTAGCCGCACTGCCGTCCTAGTTGGATTCTTCAATGAAAAAGGTGCGGCTTATAATTGTGAAATTACTGTAAGCTGTTTAGCTGTCTCTTAAAACAACTGCTCTTAAGCAGCCTGCTCCTCCAAATTCGCCACAACTTCTCTCACTGACAGCACATGGGATTTTTTTCAGCAAGATAGGGAAGTCATAAAAAGTTGCTTAATGTAAAATGCCTTGTATTGTAAGTGTCTCTGTCTTGCAAATTTTACTGTGAATAGTTAAAACTTTTTAATAAATTTCATTGTATTTCTAATTAGGATGATACAGTGGGAGACCAGAAAAGCAAAATATCCTATTTGGGTCTCTTGAAAGTTACAATGGACTCATAAGATTTGGAATCATTGACAATAACTTGAGCAGAATGAAGAAAGACAAAAATAAAGACAATAAAAAAGGACTGGGAATCTGAGAAAAATGCTTAGGGACTTAGAAAGCCATGTTTTAAGAAGCAGAAAGAGATAGGATTTAGACAAAGCCTCAGATGAGAACTATATGTCAGACTACTTTCAGATTATTTTTCATTCTTCATTGTTATTTAGGATACCTAGAGAGATTTTGTGTTTTGATGTTTCATCAGTTGAATAATTTTTAAGTAACCTGTTGCACCACTGTGAAGACCTCATGCCTGCCTCCCCAGTGACTTCCCCACAGCCACTGGGAGCTGCTGGGTCGCCCCAAGACATCTCTGCTCTGGGCTGAACAAGCCCAACTTCCCCAGCCTTTCCTCACAAGGCAATTGCTCCAAGCCCCCTCCACACCAGTGTCCTCCCCTGAGCTTGTAGTTGATCAATGTCTTTCACATTATGGCACCCTAAATTGGATGCCCTGCTTCAGATGAAGGATAACAAACCTATCTGCAGTTGTAATAAGATGTATTTATATTTTCGTACTTTAAAACACAGTGCAGTTGCTAGCTGATGTTAAATTTCACTGTACAACCACAGAACAGCACTGAAGGGATTTGATTCCCATTCACACACATTGAAAGATGCTTCCTTTCAAACTCTACTCCCCACCTTCTTCAAGCTCCCCACAGTGTGAAACTCAACAACTTGATAGCAGAAGCTTCAAATGCTCCATACTTTGTTCCTTTAAGTAAAGGAGGAAATGAAAATGAAATAAAAAGCACATGGTTGTTTCATCTCAATGTTTTAAAAGACTTCCTTTTTTCCATGACTATTATTCTTTCCTTAATTTTGTGCCATATTTTACTGGACAAATTCTTCTGGACCCTAGTATTTGAACAACTTTTCTATTTATTCAGATGATACATGTCAGAGAGGACAAAAACATTCCAGAAAAAGTTTATCCTGAGAAAGGTTGCATCCCTGGTATTATACTCTTTCAGACCGAGGAATATTTTCCCTATTTTTACAAGGATGGTCCATTATTTTAATTGATCACTTGTAATTAAACCGTGGGCTTAAGTTTTTCTGACAAACTGAAGTTTGAAAATGCTAGATTTCATCCAGCTGTCATGTTTTTAGGCTCCTTCTTCTTCTTGTCCAATGATTAATGAACTAAGCCTCTATTTGCTAAAGTATATTCTCATAACTCAAGGAAAATTCTTCTTAATGCATATTCATTTTCAATATTCTTTTCAGATTTACCTCTGTAAAAATGAATTGATAATTCATAATACTGATCAGCAAAATCAAAATCATGGGAAAGACAAAGCGTGCAATGTGTGATGAATTTTGATATGGTGCTTGGTATTTGTTTCTGGGTAACATCCCACCATTATTGCAATCAGAAAGAAGAGAGTCTTTAACTCAAGGAAAAATCTAGAATCTGCACTGAGTTGTTAAATCAGAACAATAAAACAATGGATTCTACTTAAAATAAAGAACCAAATAAATAAAAAAGAAACCCCAAACTGTTACACATTTAGTTCTTTGAAAAATGGCATACTGCACATATGTATGCCTCTATTGAAATGTCAGAGCCCTCATGATCAGCTTCATTCAGGTAGACAGTTTTTTCTAAACATCAGATATTCTTGAAATTCTGTCTGTTTCCTCTGTATTCTGAAGTGCCTTTTACTGATTTTGGAAATTATCACCCTTGGTATAGTTTTCCAATGCCAAAGAGACAAAAAACCAGTTATAGTTATCATTGGCTGACAACAGTTTTCATATGGATTTTCAAATTAGCACGCCATTGCCTATCAGTGAACGCATTGATCCATTATTTTTCACAGTGTCTCTATTACTAATTTTTATTATCTGAAAGCTTCAAGGGATATTGTCTATTAGCATGATGCTCAGTTCTAATATCATAGTTGTCAATTCTTAAAGAACATTCGTGTGATAGATCATATTTCAAAAAGAACATGGCATGAATCTCTCTACTCATGACCCAGGCAGAACAACTATTTGCACTGATGGTAGATGTGTCCACAAATGCAATCAGGCAGGTTGCTCCTACACTGGCTGGAAACACAGAAATATTCATCTCCCAGCTGAGAAAGTGATTGTGACTCTTGCTCAGGTAAGAGTTGAGACCTGTCAGGCTGAATGGTAGCTGTGTGGACAATCCACAGAGGCAGCAAATGTGTGATTCTGGTTCCACTTATATGGAAATCTGCATCTGTAGTTTAACAGCATAAGAAAATTTGACTGAAGACTGAAGCCTTTTTTTATACCCATATCTCACTTATTTTATCACTCCTTATCTAAGTTAGCAACAACACCTTATATTAGTCCATTATCTAAAAAATATCTATGAAAATAATAATTCAGGTGGTATAAGGAAACCCACAGACTAAAAAAATTTGATTTGCTTTAATTTTTTAATTAAACTCTAATCTTGTTACTTAGCTCATATTGAGTTAACATGATTGCTTTTCATTGCTACTTCCACTGGAACAGATAATACTGCAATTTTCTGGCACATCTAACTTACAGCCAGCTGCTGCATTTCTGTCAGTTCTAGCCTTGATACATATTTTACAGGTCCACAAGTTGCAAAGAGCCAATAACATGAATTTAAACATGTCTGGCATTCCACTAAGACAGTCGAGGCATTTGAAGCCTGGGGGCAAAGCATTATCTATTCATGGGGAAACATGCAGTGAGAGAAATTGAGTAGAATCAAAGTTTAACCTGTTAATCATGCATGCAAACTTGATTTTATGAGGTAACATTGTAATGCACTCTATTAGTAGCAGACTGTACACTGGCTTTATTTTTAATAAGTCCTTACGTTCCATTAAGTTGTCCTTATTCTCAGTTAGAATTCTTTCACAGCATAACAAGAAATGTGTCTGTCACAGGAAAAGCGTTGACCATTTTGGACCAGCTTTATATTTAGGGGGTTTCTGTTGTTGGGGCCACTGCTTTGTTTGTGATTTATATGAAAGAAGTTCTAGCTTTTCCCATTATTAAAACTTCTTTGCACTAGAAAAAAAAAATATAACCTGCTGTATCTGGGACATTTGCAGATGATAGCATGGTCTACTAAAGCCTTTGGAGAAAATGTGCTTTGTCAATGCAGAAAAACAAAAGGAGAAAGTAGGCTATAATCACTGATTGGAGGCTACTTAGACTTTGGATTGCAGGCTCAGACTAATATTGACAAGGAATCCAAATGTGTATGTGACAGAAGATGGAGCAGAAAAGTATCTGCATTTGTCCCATAGCATCTGTGTATGCCACAGCATTCAGGATTTCAGCTCTACAGGTGGTGATTTGGAGACTCTTCAGGCAGAATCCTGCAATCACAAATGACCTTCTTATCAGTGAATAGAACTGAATTCAACCTCATAATTAATTACAAATATTAGTAATACAGAGGAAATTAGAACAACATTTCAGATGCTGACATCAGTAGGTACATCCTTGATTTCCAGTAGTTGAATATGTGTGTCATCCACTCCTGAGATGCTGGCATGTTGTACGTGTCATTCCTGAACACATGAAATGTGTCTTGTTATTCTGGGAGGGTGACAACCTGAGAGCTGGTCTTTCACAGTGTGAAAGCATTTTCACTTAACATCCTCCTGATACCCAGATGTATGCTGCAAGAGATATATAGAGATACACATACATACATACATACATACATACATATAGAGGGTAAAAGGAAAGGAACTGAGAAGTAAGAACTGAATGTATCATGACTTTGGTCTCACATTAAAAAGTTGTGCCAAGCTTTCCCCCACATACTTTCTACAGCTAAAACGTGTTGGCTTTCGAACGACATCTGTATCTTAAGTTATAAAAACCTTTAAAATAAACAACAGCAACTGTACCTTGATCAAAGGTACAAGTCATTTCTTAAGGACTAAAGCCAAGTTTATTAATTTATCTCCAAAACAGAGTTCAGCAATATCAATATTTTCCTGAATTTTTCTTTATTTGACAAAGGTTTCCAAATTTATTCTAAAAGTATCCATGTGGAAAATATCTTTAAAAATACAAGATTCAAGCAGAGTGAGAAAGACCTTGTGAACTAAGTATGGAATTGAGATTTGGGAAATCTGGATTCATTTGATTATTAGAAAGTTATACATCTGAGCTACTGAACTCAGCATCTCTTAGTCTAAAACTCAGAGTTTAGTAAGACTCTTGCTTCTCTTTGTCTTCCTTTTAGCTCATCTATTTCCTATTAAAGGATAGAGATACAGGTTCGACTGCAATAACGCACTCAATTATACTCAATTGTAATTAATTATAAATTTGGCTGCTAAATACTTCTGTTCTGCCCAAAAATCAAGATGGACTACAAAATTAAGAATCTGTGTTTTTCCTTGATAATAAACAAAACACTACACATTTCCTTGGGAAAAAAAAAAATAACAACAGTGAAACAAAGCCAAAACCAACAACAAAAAGCACAAGCACACACACAAAAAAACCCAACCCAAAAACAAAAACAAAAACAAAAAAATCCCCAAAACACAAGGCAGAAACACTTCTAAATTATTAATTATCAATTCAATAACATTTATAAAAATATATTTACAAGACTGGAATGTTAAAAAGAGCATGAACTCGCTTACAAGTACTTTCAGCTCTTCCAGGTTCAGTGTGATATTTTACTTTCTATTATGAAAGGAATCTAGAGCTAGTTCAGAATCTTTTTTTTAGTTCATTCACTGATGCAAAAGCATGGAGTGTAAAATGGCTTTAAAACAAAATACTTATTTATTTTCTTTAGCAAATTGGAACCAAAAAAAAAATTTTTGGATTAAAATTACAAATCCCTGTAAACTCAGGCTGAAATACTCCCATCTTTCTAGTTTTAATTTTTCTATTTTTAAAAACTGAAGCAAAACACTAATTTAAATTTTTTTTCCAAGTCAAATTTTTCTGTTTCATTTTTTATAGTGTGAAAATGAAATTTTTAATAAGTATTAATACTTTTACCAGAACTGAGTACCAAAAATCTTTGAATCAGTTTACCTTTGCAGTCCATCATTTTCTTTTAAAACATAAGCAAAAAACCTAAACTAAAAAAACCCCACTGATGACCTATCAGCCATGAAAACTGAAAAGAATTTTTTTAATCTAATTAAATCACAATATAGCACAGAAAAATTTTCAAAAATTTGGACACTGGAAGTCTGGAAGGAAAGTGAACATCTACCACATATGTTTGTGGTTTCATAGCTACAGTATTACTCACCATTTCAAAAGCTTCCCAATTTAAATGGTTTACATTTAAATGTAGGTTTAAAATATATAGATGACACCATGAGCATTTTTCAGCACTTTATAACCACTGTTTCCATACATAAAGCCCTCAGCAATAGCAATTCTGTGTATGTATTTTGTCCTAAATTAAAACTCTCTGCTTTTCTTCCATATTTAGCTTGTAATGATAAGACACACGTGAATAATTAAACAGTTGTCATGGCTTCATGTATAAGCCTTATCCTTCCATATCATCTTTTCTTCATTTATATCTTGAGCATCTTGTCAAATGCTTTGTAGGACTGCTGAGGGCTACATTCTCCATGCCTGCTCTTAGAGAAAATGTTAATGGGTTTTTTGTTTGGTTTAGAGGAGATAAGTTTTAATAGAGTTTAATTTGACTTTCATTTCCAGCATATTGCAGTAATTTCACGAAAACAGAAAACAGTAAGAAAAAAATCCTGCTGTTTGCATTCAAATCAAACTCCTGGCACATTCATTTCAAGATTTAGGATTTTTGTGCTAAGTGCGGGGGTGTATTTATTCAGAAGGAAAATTACTGAACTTCTCAGATTTGATAAACCCTAAACAAAAGGGATTCTGATGTCCTTGTTCCCCAGGCACATGCATCCTGTTTCCAGGAGCCAAGTTTAGGCATCATATTTGTGTATTTGGTGCAAGTGCACCTCCATGAGTGCCAGTGTTGAGAATTAACTGCATAAAAATTAGAAGTCATTAATTGCATGGCAACAAACTTAGGGCATGAGTGAGTAAATTCAGATATAACATTGATATAAAGGAGAAGGTGCTGAAAGCATGGCTAATGTACAGCCTTGGTGCCTGGCAAAAAATGTTTTCTTTTAATAGTTTTCTTCACTTCATAGTTACTCATTTCAAACCGTCTCCCTCTAACTGTGTGTACTCTGCTTTGCTGCAGTGCAGAGGAAATTTATTCTCTTGACACATTTATTCTTTTAATGGTTATTCATTTGAAAGAGTTTCACTGCTAGAGTGTACATTTTAGTTTTGTGCAAAAGAAATTCATCCTTTTGACAGTTTTATTCTTTTAACGTTTATTCATTTAAATAGGGCCACAGTCTGCAATGCTGTTAACAAGAAAACTCTAGAAAGAGGGTGCTGCAGGTTAAATAAATCCATCATGTTGGATGCTTCAAAGGAGTATAGCACACTCTCTCATTTCTAATGTGGCAGGCACCTACATAAAAACTCCATTTGTCTCTATAATTTACTCAAAAATACCTTAGAGAGGCAAGAGAAAAATGGGTGCTAAACAAGGTTTAAATATGCTCCATTAGAGATGGCACCATAATTTTTGGATGATAATTAACTGTCAGAGGAGGCTTCATCTGCATCTTTTCATGCTAGAACATCCATCACACTGTTGCACATTGATTGTATTCTTTCTACTCGTTTTTTAAAGCCAGAGGGAAATTCTCTTTCTCAAAAGAAAACTTCATTACCTTTTTGCCATGTCAAAGGGAGGGAGGGAGGCAGACAACAGGCAAGAAGGAAGGAAGGGAGGAAGGGAGGAATCACATGAATGCAGGTTTATTGGAGAGAAACACATTAGAAATCTCCCCTATCTGTCTGCTAAGAGCCACAGATGATATAACATCTGCCTCAGGTGTTCATGCATACTATTCCAATAGTATGAATCAAAATCAATCCCTCATTTTGGAGGGTTGCATCATTACCATTTGGGAAAAGCAGAGTCAGGCTTCTGTTCTTTATAGGGGAGTTCAGGGTTCAAAAAGTTACTACACAAATGAATTCTGAAGCCTTAGACAGGATCTAATAAAAACTGCATTTTCATTGAACTCAAGCTAGCAGTGGCACAGGAAACAGAGAGGACCGTGAACATTTATTTAAATGCATTTCAATTTGTATAGTTCAAAGGCAGAGTGCTACTCACTAAATGAACTAAACAACATGCAATATGGTCTAAACACTTAATGGCTCACGGTACATTTCTACCAATGACCTATGTACTGATGTAAAGAAGAAAGTTGAAAGTTTGTATCTTAGGATATATTTAATCAAATAGAGAATGCGGGTATTGCCTCCTCACAGTAAATAAATGCAAGACTTTGGCCATTTGAGGAGTTTCATTAGAGGCACTAAACAAGCTAAGAGGAATTATACAATTCCTAAGGAATAACTGACATTTCTTTTTTAGCAGAATATGATAATCCAAATAAAAATGATGATGACACTTATAATTTAAAGAATTTCATCCATTGTTCATGTGCTTTAAAGCTGCAATGATGAGCTCAATTTTTTAAGAAATGTGGGTAGTACTGCTTCCAGCATTTTGCAAGAAATCATGAGAGATGTTTGAGGTTGGTTGCTTTAAAGTTTTTGAAAGTTGGCTCCCCGGTAGGACAATGAAAAATAGATTTACAACAATTAAAATATTCTAAATCACTAGCTACCTGAAAAATAATAGAGACATTATTAATTATGTCTCAAGATTTTACTTGAAATCTGAAATATGTCAGGTTTCCTGACTTATCAGGCTGTTTGCTCAAAAAGGATTTACCAATCTGCAAAAGACCTGGCCCTTGAACAGTTTTTTATTCCAGTATTATTTTCATTCTCAGCTTATGTTTTGTTTCATTTTTCTGTCTTGTGTGTGCAATTCTCTGAAATGAAACTTGAGCAAATTTTCTTTACCACAGAGTGCTATGTTTTTATTTCTGTTCTGATTTAACAGCCTCATGTATTCTGTAGAAACTTATTACTATGGGGAAAACTTCAATAACTTGGAAATTCTGTTTTGTTTTATTTTGTTTTGCTTTGTTTTTCCTCTTTGCACACAGTGCCAAAGACACCTCCAGCTAACGTCAGTGGCAGAAGTGGAAGGAGACATGAATTAGTGATAGCATGGGAGGTAAGGGACTTTTCTGTTTAAAGGTTTTGTTTCATGTTAACTTCTTTGAGGCCAAAGTAAGGAGCACTCTGCTGGGGTTTCCTTACAACACATGAACACAAAATATTACTCTTAAATATGTTTTAAAATTTCCAAGTACGATGGGTTCTCATGAGCCTTGAGTAGATGTTATAGCATCCTCTCCAAAGTTCTACTAATTCATCATTTCTTCCTGTTCTACTGCTTGGGTTTATTTGATTCTTCTGGTTCTTATGTAAACACCAGACGAAATAATAGCTAAGAGAAGAGAAGGAAAGACTTGTAAAATGTTTTCAATGATTAGGTGAGGAAACTCTCTTTGGAGGCAGTTGTCTTTATGAGGACAGGTAAGGTAAGTAAAGTCCTGTAATGAAACTATGACTTTTTTCTAAATTAGTAAAACTATAATAATTAAGTTTCTGAACTTAATTTTTCAGCCAGTGTCAGAAGAGTTTCAGAGTGGAGAAGGATTTGGATATATTGTGGCCTTCAGACCCAATGGAACACGTGGCTGGAAGGAAAAAATGGTGACATCCTCAGATGCCTCAAAATTCATCTACAGAGATGAAAGTGTGCCACCTCTGACCCCTTTTGAGGTGAAAGTTGGTGTTTACAACAACAAGGGAGATGGTCCCTTCAGCCCTATTGTGGTCATCTGCTCAGCTGAAGGAGGTCAGTTCAACATGAAGCTAAATTGCATATTGTGAACTATATTAAGCATTTTATATACAAAGCATACTCTTAAAATGCAATTTTTAAACCCTTAATTACAAATTTCTCTGCAGAAGTGTTAACTAACATTTAAAGGTTTGCAGAGAAGGAAGTTAACTAACTTGCCAAGATTACCTAGAAAGCAAATGACAAAATTTAGGAATAGACTTCATGCCCCATCAGTCACCATTATAAATAAATAAATAAATAAATAAATAGATAAATAAAGATTCATCTTTCATATTAAATCATTAGCCTTAATTTTAGATAGGATTTCTTAAGCACTGAGAAAAGAAGGAATGCTATTTTCTAATGTTTCTGAGATTCATTATCTTTTTTTTTTGATGGGTTAACCAGACAACAGCTCAAAGAATAAATAAATTCACCTCAGAATGTTCATTTCCATTCTAACAGTGCACAACAATAAATCTTGTTTTAATTTTTATTTCATTAGCAGAAAGTTCTGACTTTGCATTAATGTCCCAGACTTCAATGCAAATTATAGGAATAGCTCCCAAGAACAAATGAAAAATATTTTTTGAAAATTTCGATTTGGGAATTACTATAAATTCTAAACAGTATTTTGAGGGGAAGAAAAGAACCAAACAGAAACAACCAACAAGCACAAATTAGTACTAGTAAAAGAAGTTGTTCTGTTTTGACAGGACACAGTGTATAGAAATTCTCACACACAAAAAAGGCAAATAAATGTTATCCACAAGAATATTTTTAGAAGCTCCATTATTGACATTCATAAACATCAGTTTTTCTTTTCTATACTGAGTTATTCTACTGTCTCCTATTAAGGGAATAAAATTAAATAGAGTCCTAGTGCAGAGGAGAGGAATTTCACACTCTCTGCATGAAAAAGTAATGTGAAGAAAATATTTCCTATGAAGCTGGAAAACATTAAATGTTATTTCATACTAACCCAAAATAATATAAATTTGGAACTATAATGTAGCAGACACTGTCTATTGCTATTCTCTCACAGTAATTACAGAGGTAGGAGCTGCTGGTTTTGCCAAAAGCAGTCCCAGTAATTTGGATTTTTCCACTTTTTGAATCAGGATTACCAAGTACAGTAATTTCACGTGTATAAGGTGCATCTTTTGGACTGAAGTTTTGATCCGAACGCAGAAGGCTCACGCCGGTGAGCCTTATACATGGACAAAGTTTGGAAAATTACCAACCCAGAAGTGCGAGCCACAAGAGCTGCAGCGAGAGCCGGCAGGCACGGGGAGAGCCGGGGGGCGCAGGGCTGGCAGCAGCACGGGGTGAGACAGGCTGGCAGCAGTGATGGGGGAGCCAGCAGTGGATCCTCACTGCAAAAAAAAAAAAAATTCACCTTATACACCGGTGCGCCTTATATATGGACAAAGTACAGAAACTTGCCAGCAACCCAGAAGTGCACCTTATACACCAGTGCGCCTTATATACATGAAATTAGTGTAGTCATATTTGTAAAAAACGATTACATTTTAAAATGTAAAATATTTCACAGTGCAGCTTAAAAATCATACAGTTGACTTGCCTGTTCCTCAATGAAAATATATACTGTGAGACCAATGGTGATTTTTATTTTTTTATCATTTCTTAGTCTAAGCAGAAAATTCTTTGCAAATAAAGTTTTGCAGAGGAAGGGAGACAAACGCCCTATTGTTTTTTTAATAGTAAAACCTATTTTAACAAAAATACTGAATTGCAATAATGTATCATTATACCTTTGCTTCCTATTTGGACAAGACTGGATATAGAATAATTAGTAATATATAAACAATTTTTCCATCAGTTCTTTTAAAATATGAGCTTTAAAAATTTTCTTAATAGAATATTAAAATTAACTTTTTCTAGAAGCCAACTTTTTTGATTTTAATTCAGTAACTTGAAAGTGTCTATCCATTATAGCTTTGCTAATTCAGTCTTTGTACGTGTCTGTACATGAGGAATTCTGCAGGCCTAAATATTTTACAAGACTTACATTTCAGGAAAAATATGGGATGCTGTGACATTAGAGTACAAAATTAATTTATAAAAAGCTTAAGGCGATTAAGGTGATATACTGAGAATTTAAAGGAGTAATGAAACAGTTTATTACAGCTAAATTCTGGGCAATATGAAGATTGAAGACAACAGACATTACAGTGTGCTACAAAAATGGGGAACTGCTTTTGAAAGAGGTATGGGCTGTCATCCCTAAGGAGCTAAAGAAGTGAAAGTACAATTTTTCAAGGATTTCTATTGAAGGGTAGATATTAAATAACAATTGACAGTACAATACACTATGGTCCTAGGGTTGATTCAGCAAACCCTGAGCCTATTTGCTTTTCATCACACATCCAATTCACTCAGCAAACATCTAGAGAAAGCAATAAGAGAAAATTATTTAAAATTAAGGTTTTATGCTACAAAGTACAAGTTTTTTCTTCTACATCTGCCAATGGATCTACAATTTTTTAATGGTGTAATAAATTTGTCTAAGGAAGTCAAACAAGTTGCCCCTGCTAGGCACCCGGGAAGAAAGAGTTTTCACAGCATAGATTCTGAAGCATGGAGAAATCTCATATTTATTAAAAATGAATGCATCTCCTTCTGTATGACTGTGGCAGTATATTATATGCTTTCTGATTCACATTCAGAGCCCTTTTATAGTGGCTCTGAGTTGTTCTTAAGCAAGCAACTTGGCAGGTGGTGTTGAGTAAAGTGTTCCCTCAGTGAATAGTGTTCCCTCAGCGCCCTCTGATTGCATAAAGTGGTCCTGCCTGGGGCAAAGGGTTTAAAACATTGCCTTCTATGTTTAAGAACCCCAAAATTTGACCAAAACACTGAGAGCTTTCTCAGGAGTAAATAGAGTGGCTAATATTTTTCTGTCTATTACATCAGATCATATAACAGAATCACAGAATTATTTGGGTTGGGAGGGACCTTAAATATCATCAAGTTTTAAGACACTCTTCTGTGGGCACAGAGCCTTCCACTAACCAAGTTGCTCAAAGTCCCTTCCAACCTGGCCTTGAACACTTCCAGGGATGGGGCATTTGCATCTTCTCTGGGCAACCTGTTCCAGGGTCTCACTAACCTCACAGTAATTAATTTCTTTTTAATCTAAATCTCTCCTCTCTTAGTTTAAATCCATTCCCAGTTGACCTGTATAAAGTATTATATATATATATACATATACAGTATATACTGTATAAAGCATTTCTGCCCTTTTCATAAGTCTCCTTTCAGTACTGGAAGACTCACAGACTGTCTCACTGGGGCTTTCTCTTCTCCAGGCTGAACAGCCCCAACTCTCTCAGTCTGTCTACACAGAAGAGGTGCTCCAGCCCTCTGATCAACTTCAGGTGCCTCCTCTGGACCGGCTTTAACAGGTCCATGTCATTCCTGTGCTGAGACCCCAGAGCTGGATGCAGCTCTGCAGGTGGAGTCTGAGCAGAGCAGAGCAGAGGGGCAGAATAACCTCCCTTCCCTGCTGCCCACGCTGCCAGGACAGGATTGGCTTTCTGTGTGTGCACATTGACAGCTCATGTCCAGCTTTTCATCTGTGACATCTCACAGCTTCTTCCCTTCATGGCTGCTATCAATCAGTTCTGCTCCCAATCTGTATTTGTGTTTGAGACTGCCCCAATTGAGGTGCAGAACCTTGTACTTGGCCTTGTTAAACCTCATGAGGTTCCCACAGGCCCACTTCCATAGCTTTTCCAGGTCCCTCTGGATGGCACCCTCTCTTTCAGGTGTGCCAGCTGCAGCACTCAGCTTAGTGACACCGGCAAACTTGCTGAGGATGCCCTTGATGTCACTGTCCCTGTCATTGATAAAGATATTGAAGAGCACTAGTCCCAAGGCAGAGCCCTGATGGACACCACTTGTCATCAGCCTCCACCTGGACAAAAACCCAACAGGTATTTAGAAGACAGAACCAACGGTTGCTAAAACATCGATGAGACTAGCGACCCAAACTTGAAGAGGCAAGAAAGTCTTGGTCCATAGATATTTTAAGACCTTTTTCCTCCTTCACCAGTCTTTTGACTTCATAAAAATCATCACCAGAATATAGTTCATGGCAAAGACTGTCCAGGAGTTAAAAGTGCAGATGAATGTAATGGAAAAATAGAGAACAGAATGGAGAATCAGTTAAAAAGGTTACACAAAACTGACATATAAGCCATGGAGAATAAAAAAGCAAATATGTGTGACTCTCTGGAAAAGACGTCTTAATTCAGTAGAAAAATTTGAAGGAGGAGCCTTTCCTGGAAAACTTAGGAAACAAAAATAAAGCAAGTAATCAGAGAGAACAGAAGTAAAATACAGGTCACATATAATGATGATAAAAGGGATCATGAGATCCAGGAAGCAGTTCTGAAGAGAGAACGAGGGTGATGCTCAGAAGATGCAGTATAGAAAAAAGATGCACTGTTACCTCAATAAGAAGGCAGAGCAGAAGGAGATAGTGGACATTTCCAGCAGCAGGGAAGGACAAGCCTGACCCTCACATGAAGGAAAACTTTAATAAAAGAAAGAGACATGAGAGCACACAAAATAAGGCTATCAGCCAGGAGAAAGGTTGCAGTGAGCAGGCCTGAGAGTGAAAAGGATCATGAACAGAACAGAGAGAAATCATCTGACCATACTTGCTGTCAGGAATATAAGGTATCAGATTTATACTAGAAAATAGTTAAACAGCACTGAAATTCAGTGCAGTTATAGATGATTTTTATACACTGAAGAAAAAAAATTGTAAAGGTGCTAGACACTGAAAACAAAGGACAAAAGCAATCTTAGCTGTTGTAACTGTTTGTTACAACATACAGTAATTTCACAATTATAAGCCGCACCTGATTATAAGCCGCACCTCCTGGTAGGCGGGTAGACCACGGAATCTGTCCATATATAAGCCGCACCTGAATATAAGCCGCATCTTTTTTCTTTTTTTTTATTTTTTTTGAAAGCAAGGCTCCATGTGTAACAAAGTAACAAATTAGTAACAGAATCACTGTCAACAGAATCACTGGTGTCAGGTGCTCAAGTTGCAACAGTTTCCATAGACCAGGGAAGCCTTTAAAGGCAGCCCCAGGCGCCCTCCCTGGCCAGCTCTCACTTCCGAGTTGGCATTTCACTGGGATTTGTCCATAGATAAGCCTCACCTGAATATAAGCCGCACTACTGGAGTAAGCTGGATTCTTCAATGAAAAAGGTGCGGCTTATAATCGTGAAATTACTGTAAGCATTTATGCATTCTCTTTTCATTGATGACTACATTCCACCTAAATACTGAGGTGCTAATAATTCCAAGATTACTAATAAAAGCTTTCAATATCAAGAAATACCATAGGCAATTCTATGCATGGCTTTAATTCATTGGAAAATGAAAAGTGGGGACATCACAAATATAGGAGAAGGAAACACAAGGGTGAAGGTATGATGGCAAGAAGATGGAAAAGGTTGTACTGATAACAGTGATGGTCAGGCTGGATTTTTTAGCAAGCGTGGCTAGACAAATTAGCTACACAGGAAAGACAAAACAAAAGTAAGAAGTTGGGTGTCATAACATGCTTACGATGCAATAACATACCAGCAAATACAAAATCAGTTTGGATAAAATAGAATAACCTTGAGTTCCATGTAATTTTGGGAAAGGACAATTTAAAAAGCTGGAAGCCAAGCTAGAGGTCAATTGCTGATTATTCTATCAATTTGGATGCTGAAAAAGACCTTTCTAATTGTTGAAAAATATTAAAGAATGCTGTTATTTGTAAGAGAATTTAGCTGTTCAGAGTAGTTTAGATAGTAAAAACTAATTAGTAAGGACTAATGACCTTGTGTTCTGGATATGCTAATTAGCAAATTCTTTATCCAGTGTTAAGTGAGAAAAAATAACAATACAATAGCCTTGTTCTCATGAATAATTAAGACACTATGGGAAAGCTGATCATAACAAATAAGAGTAGAAAATGTCATCATTAAAAAGGAGGAAATTATTTTTTTAAGTGGAATTAATGGTTGAAACTAAAAATAGAAGTTTGTTATGCCAAACATATAACAGACATTTGAAAGTTGTACTGCAAGAAATGGTACATTTCTGAAACATCTGAGGATCTAAAGATGTACCCTCTAAAAGATATTCAGAATAAGTAAAAAGCATACATAATACAATCCAAGTAATGAAAAGGATAAAATAAATCACGTATAGGCAAAAAAATGAGGGTTTTTTTTTTTAAGTTGGGAAAGTATACAGGGAATTGTTGTTAAATATAATCAAGGAATGCACAAAAACAATTAAAAACTTTATCGTTTATTTTAAATAAATAAGATTATATACAGAATATAAGAACGTGAAAGTGAAAAAATTTATATCTGTAGTGAAAACTTCTGGTACTGTCAATTGTCACAAATTCAACCCTTTCCAAATTAAACAATTCAGAATTTGTTATTCAAATGTACCATAAATAAAATTTAATCTGTTTTTCTACTCATGGAGATGGGGTAGAAATTACTAAGAAGAAAGACTCAAATGTTTTAATTTGCATCAGGGCATTACGCTGCTAAAACTGTCACATCCTGGGGCAGCACAAATTGCCCAGAGTCATCATGGATGATGGTGACAGTGTAATGCCATAGACAGCTGTATATTCATGCTCAGGAAGATGCCTTGTCCCTCTATCCCTATTTAATTTACAAATACAGGTGCAGCCTGAAAGCACATGGATGAATATGAATTAGAGTACTCTACAGTATGGAAATAGATGAGAATATAAAAGGAAATAGAAACAAGTTTTTGAGAACCCAACTGGTTTCAAGATGAGTTAGGTCTTTTATAAAGGGGTTTTTTGTTAATGGTTGTCATAATGGGTGATATAGGATCAGTTCTGTTCATTTCAGTATCTAATTTCTCCTTCAGGCATTGACAGAATTATCTTCACAACAACTGAAATATCTATAATTTTGATAAATGGAGTAGTGAATACTACTAAAAACTTCTATACAGGAAATAGAAAGCCCTGAACAATACAGGTTAAAGCCCGAAGACTCTCACACTTACAGTTTAAAACCTCCTGAGGGACCCCAGATGCACTTCTGTAATACATACAAGATGCAATGATACTGCACAGAGCGTTTGTTATTGCTTGGTATGGATTTGTAGCAATTCATTGAGCCAATGGAGATCCAAAGCTCTCAGTTATTTGAAAGGGCAAAGGACCATACAAAAGCCGTTGCAATTTTGTTTCTCCATACTTAGACAAATAAATTACTACTTTCTTTTCATTGAGAGGAAATAATACTCAGTTTCACACCTTTGAATACAGCCCCAATGTCTTTAATTAAAAGCTTAAACTCATGGAGTGAAATCCTGTGATTCATTTCACAGCTAAAGCTGATCTACTTGGGTTTTAGGTGAACCTGAAAGCTAATTGGCAGATTAGCTGTAAACTGCAAAGGGTTATTTCTTGATTCTGCCAGATGATCTGTCTGGAGAGATCCTCTGAAATCTCAGCTAGAGCTGTCTCCAATGAGTTTTTAAGGGATGAAGTCACAGTCCTGACATGCAGGAGTTTATTAAGCACTCCTCTGATCAATGGCGCTAGCCCCACGGGAGGCAGATGTGCAGTCAATGTAATGGCACATCCGCTCCTCACGTGCTGAGGGTCACTGTCTGCCGTGTCACCTGATGGAAATGAACCATTTGTGTTCATGAGGATGGCAACACTCCTCTGGTAAATTCTTCATGGAATAAGGCAACTCCTTATTCTCAGGTGACACTCTGCTGTGTAATAAATCCGGGTTATTCCATTGGGAAGGGAGAACCACAGCAGAATGTACACTGTGAGAAAGTGTCCAGGAGAGCATCATTACTGGAGAAGGCTTCAGAAGTTCTACCCTACAAGTACAGTAATTTCACGATTATAAGCCATAGCTTTTTAATTGAAGAATCCAGCCTACCCCAGTAGTGCGGCTTATATTCAGGTGCAGCTTATCTATGGACAAATCCCAGTGAAATGCCAACTCGGAAATGAGAGGCGTCCAGGAGGGCGCCTGGGGCTGCTTTTAAAGGCTTCACTGGTCTATGGAAACTGTTGCAACTTTAGCACCTGACACCAATTTGTGTCTGTTACTACTCTGTTACTTTGTTACACATGGATACTCGCTAAAAAAAAAAAAAATTAAAAAAAAAGGTGCGGCTTATAATCAGGTGCGGCTTATAATTGTGAAATTACTGTAATAGTGTTTCAGCACTAAATAAAAAATATTCAGGCCACAGGTCTTCACTTATTGCTCATTCCAATACTCTTCAAATTTTTCTCTGTTTCGAAGTCTTCTGCAAAGACATTGGTCAGAGAAAAGGTGAAAGCAGAAAGGGCTTGTGGAAAAGTGAGAATTCCAAAGGCCTGTCCTAGAAACAGTAATCTTAGTTCTGCTATTGTGGAAATTGGATATTTTTTCCCTTTTGAGTGCAAGATTCTGGAGAAAGTTCTATATCCTGCAGACAGACATTTCACTGCAGATCTGGTGAAGTCCCTCATTTCTCAGGAATAGAAAAAGTTCACTGATTTGAAAGATAGCCCATGTAGCTTTTTCTAGCAAGGAAGTGAATGCTACCACTTTCTTCTCCTACAGGTTGATACAAGAAGGATGAATTTTCCTGATTTTCCTTCTGATATATCTCTTGTGGATTTTTCCACAGAGAGATATTATCACAGAAATAGATCCTGGCTGAAATCCCAAAATCTCAACTAGAAAGAACTGCCTGCAGTCATAGTGCAATTTCTCAGACTGAGCTTCTTATCTTCAAATAAGAGCTTGAGTTTTGAATAAGACTACTTTGTAAAAATCCTTTTTGGAATCAAAATAAGAACTGAACAGATATGAAGTGATTGGTTGAGTAGTCCTGACCGAGGCTCTGTTCCACAGAAGAATTAAAACAACATAAATTTGAGTAGGCTCTGTTTTTTAAGGTAGATCACGTGGAAATCCTTAAAGATGTATATTTCAGGAAAACAGATCCGCTTGCAGTCATAAACAGGTACAACACACTGAGGTCTAGTAACTGATTCTTTTCTTTACTTTCCAGTGTCAAAAATTCAGGATTCCCTCTCTGACAAGTAGCAATGAAATTTGTGTAAATGCATGTCCTGCCATTTTACAGCCATCCCAAAGACTTACATATTAATCACGTTTCTTTGAAGTGTGATTGCAGCACAGAGGCAGACAGTGTCTCATGGACATTGCACAGTCTTAGGAGCATTCGTGGTACTGCATCTTTAATTGAAACAGGGAATATTAAAGAGACTATTAAAAAATGGCCTTTTTTCTTTTTTCAGGAAGTATGACCTTAGGTAGACACCTATAGGTTTAGCATAATGACACGATCTGAAGAAAATCATATGATTATAACATCAGTGACTATAATAGAAAAAGCTAATGAATCTATCAAACTTATCACTAGATTTAGACACAGAGAATAAAGCATGACATTGCAGTGAACCACAGGCTGTATTATATCACCAGAAATTATATGGTCCTCATCGTATATCTGAATCAAAAACTTTCAGTCAAAATATATCTTATTCCCAAATATATAATTTCTGTTGTTTTGCTGAACACTATTCTCAGTGCCTAATATCAGTGAAACTGCAGTGAATTATTTCTGAATATGTGAGAAATACATTTTCTCCACATAAAAAAAAAAAAATCCGAACTATTTCTGCTCCATTTGCTGAAAACAATTTTTTAAAATACCAGAAAATATTCTGTTTCTATTCAAGGAATGTATAAACCTCTCCTAGTGAGTGCTATGAAGAGGAAATGATACCTGCATTTATAGAAAATGTAAAGTCTGCCAGCCAACATTTTGTATACATCTCAAATTATTTATCCCATTGCAATCTTTTCTGACAACAAGGTAATTGCTTCAATAATACAAAAACTAGAAAATAGCTTTTGCCACACAAATCTTAGTAGTACATAAAACAGAAAGCAGGATGTAACTGTTGAACATAAGTCATATTATGATCAATATATTTCTTCATAATGCAATTCTTTTAGTATTGAATTAGAAAGATCATTTCTCTTATTCCTGAACTTTTTTTTTCTTTATTACCTAAAAACTCCAAAACATATTTGATAATTCTTAGTAATACTCATTGTTGGCAAACACCACTTTGTATCACATCAGACTCACTTCTTTTCTTCAGATGCAAATTAAAAAGAGATCAAAAAAGAGTAAGAAACACTAAAAGTCTAACATCAAAAAGAATGAAAAATTTGTATGAGCCAAGTCAAAAATATTTGTAGGGCAACAGTGCCAGAACAACATCTGGAGAGAAAGGAGGGTAGCTAATGAGTCAACACTGATATTAGGTATCTTACATGTTAGGTGGTTTGAGCACTGAGAAAAATACATCATTTTATCTCAGGCTCTTCTGAAAGGAGAATGCTTTTCTGTAACTCTTTTAAGCAAGTCCCCAAAACCCCATTTTTCAGAAAGTTCTTTGATGTGTCTCCCCATCACATAAAGCCAAGACCACTGCCTGCCCTTCAGGAACACATCAACATATTAGAAATGTAATGAGGAACATTAGGCCAAGGAGGAAATCACAGCTTCTGTGACTAGAGGGGAATGTGAAATCGCATTTTTTTCTGAGTAAGTGAACTATATCAGAAAGGTGGAGAAATACCCTATTGATCGCTACACAGTGTATATAGAAGCCTTTCTTCCACAGCTTGTCTTTAAGAAAGTTTTCAGTCATATCTAGGTAATAAAGCAAAAGACCCACAAGATTTCCTTGATTCATGTCCCATTTTCATACGAGACAATATTGGACACTCATCATTCCCTGCATACTGTAACAGGTGATAGAACTGAGTGGTGAGGTGCTCAACAGCCTGTCATGGCAAATATTTGGGGATATTTACTCAACTTTGCAACCACTGAAAGAAGCTGGGCCTCTATAAAGCGTTCGTTGATGTGAAAGTTCAAGGGCAAACATGCTTGTGACAACACTGTTGGGGAAGTGTGGTATGTACAGCGTCCAGCAGCCTTCAGTGAGCACCCCAAAGGATGCCCAGCCAGGCTGGAGGACAGGAAGGATCCTCTGTCCCAGATAATCAGGAGGTCAGGACTACAGAATGTGTTATTAGTAGCATGGAGATAGAAGCACAGACAGAGGGCCAATGGTAGCAAACACAGGTAATCAGAGGGACAAACCTTAGGTCTTGGTGGCCTTATAAAAATGTGCCTAATACAGGCCTGAAACAGTAAATGTTTCACAGCAGAGAAGGTTGCACACCCCAAACACTGGTGCCTGTGATTTCGAGGATATAATAACACAGTCCTACAAAAAAATCTTTCACATAGCATTTCACTATAGCGCTGGGTATCACTTCCTACTCACTATTGCCCCAGGGCAGGACTAACTTAGCACCCCAGCAATCCTGAGCTGACAGAATGGCACTAAGAAGTCACAAATAGAATGAATGCTCCATTTACTGCTGCAGTTAGGGCTATGAAAGGGGTATGTGGAGGCAGGGGACACATATACAAATATTAAAGCTTTTTTTAAAAATCACAGACAAGAGATTCTTTCACAGTTTGCTGAATCCATCATCAGTGAAGAGATATTGATGCAGCATGACACAAATAAAGAAATACAACAATAATAATCTCTTCATCTTGTTCAGTTTTTCATCTTCTCCATAAGTGTCATACCTTCTTGTGAGTATTAAGGTAGAATAAACGAAGTAAATGACAGTTTCAGATGAAGTGGTTTTGATAAATACAAGCTGTTACAGTGGAGGTTTATTGTTTCATTTTTCTTAATACAGAACCCACTGCTGCTCCCGTCGATGTCAAAGCTACGAGTTTGTCTGTATCAGAGATTCTTGTTGCGTGGAAACATATTAAAGAAAGTCTAGGAAGACCACAGGGATTTGAGGTATGAACACAGAATATACAATGAGAAGTCTTGTTGCTTTTGCAAGTGTTGTGTTCTGTTAACATGTGCAGCAGTGAAACTTCAATAGGAATTATGCTCATTTTAGTGTACATACCACTAGCTGCGGAACAACAGTCACAGCTGTAGCACCAGGACATTTTTTATTTATTTGAAAACAGTTCAACACTAGTTCTTATAACATCTCTTTGTCACTTCAAAAAGACCTGAAAGAACTGCAAGTGACCCAGCATGCATCATACACGGGCTGGGGAAAATTAGGTATTGACTGTTTCCAGCTCTAAGCGACCGGTTCAAACTTGTTATTTACTGACAGCAATCAGCACAGAGAAAGGAGAGATGCTCTGCAGCCATGTGCTCCCATCCCACAGTGGCCGAGGGACATCTGCTGGGCAGATTGTAACAACAGGATGGCAGGAGGGAAGCAGCAGCTGCACAGTCCAGAGATAAAACTCAACAGGGGCTGGCAACCATCACTAACATCTTTAGGAAGGAAATGTAGATGTCTGGGCAGCACCAGAGCCAGCACCTTCTCCAGCTCTCCTCAGGCTGGCCAGCCATGACCAGGACAGTGCATTTACTTCATAGCTCAGACACAGCCAGTTAATATTTTTTTACCTGTTTCTGCAGCCTGTTGATACTTTGGATAGCAATACCTCTATTAATACTTAGCACAGTCCAAATGGACAGTGACTTTGGCATGTCCCCTCAGATCTAGCACTTGTTCAGGTCTTTTTCCCATCGATGTCTGAATGCTGAACTCTGCTAACCCTCTGTCAGTTTTCTTTCACTGTTCTTTTCTACCACTTCTTTCTTACAATGAATATGTTTCTATTCCTTTGCACATAGCGTGTTTCATGTAGAAAAAGTCATATTTTACCATTTTACCTTTAAATTTATAAAGAGAAAAAAATTGTATCTGATAGAGATGATATTCATCTTGCAAATACTCTCCCTGTTGAAGTGTTCCACTCGTTACTAACCCGACTTCAATCTTGAGACCAGCCTATTATAATCTGAAATTACTTACTTGCTGCACCCTGTCTTTTTTCTTTTCAGAAAGGTGCCTGGTTTGTTATTTTTTCTCAGATATCTTAACATCTTTTAAATTATACCTACTATTTTCACTCTTTTCTTTAACTAAGATTTGCTTTTAGCAAATCAGATCAGAGCAAAGCAGGTTGCTCCTCTCCAGCTCAAAAAGATGGGCCTCTGGAAATCAGGTATCAAAGTTTACTATTATTTGGCTAAAAAAACCTGGAAGTCCAGAAATAAAAGGTAAAGCCTCAAAAACAAGAATGCATTAAACAGACAAAATGCTTTCTTCCCCACCTTTTCTTTTGGTTTTCAAATATGGACTACTTTTTTGTGATTTATGTTTCATGCTATTATCAATATTCAATATTATCATTAGTGAAAACCTGTTATGTGTTATAGATCACTTTTGAGAAGTGTAAATTAAATTCACAGAAAATAAGATTTTTAAAAGAGCCAGCAAATGAAGAGAAGTGTAAATTAAAAACCCCTCTATTTTAGTATATATGTCCCTCACTTTTAAACATCAGAAGTATCTTCATTTCAGTTCAAATCAATGTAAATCCCCACAGTATCTACCTCAGTCAACAATCATTGGAACTTCTTTGTTTTATATACACTTCTTCTTTTATTTCCTTTGGTTGTCAAAAAAATGGATGCACATGCTTTAGTACCACCAAAAAAAAAAGAAAAAACAAAACAAAACAAAAAAATACTGCTTGTTAATGCAGTGCTCCATAATGTGCAGTTCTCACCACTGTAGCATCAAACTTGTAAAGATGCATCTCAAGTAAAAAGAAAGGAATCTGGCTGCCCAGGAGATCATAAGCATTGGAGATTAAATAGCAAGATGTGAATAAATAGCTATTGATTCCTTTTTCTTGTCAAGAAAAGAAAACTGACTCTGAATAGGTGTTATTTCAGATATCAGTAGCTTTGGTCAAGTATTCATCCAGCAAAATACCCCAGTGAATCACACTTATTTCAGAACAAGTGGTGACTGCAGCTAGATTTGTGAACTGAGCTATAATTCATCTATGAATGAAAACAACAGCATTTTAACATGAGACAATGCAGGCACACACACAAAAGACAAATAATTGAATTTTACAATTGAAAGAATGGACTGTGAGCTGACACAGACTATATACCATCAATCAAAGTTAACAGAGGCACTTTTCTCAAGTGAAGTGATAGGCTCTCAAATATATATTTTTGCAACTACATTGCTTCAGATCTCTTTTTATGGCAGTCCTATTGCAATTATAAAAGGTCAGAATTGTTCTGATTGGTCTTATTTTCTTGTGAACCCCTTGGGGTTTCTTTTGTTCACCATTTCCTGGGCGACATTCTCAAAAGTTCTGTCTTGTCTGTGACCTTTTTTTCTCAGAGGAAAAGTTATCCTGATACAATGTAAATAACTTATTAGGAAATAACCAGCTTCACACAAAAGGTCAAAATGTGGAAGAAATGCAAGTAGGTCTCAGCGTGAATAACAGTAAGATAAGTATAGGTCTTTGAATGGTGCGTTAGTGACATCTCTTGTTAGGCAAAATAGGGGCCCATGAGAGTAAACTTATTTGTGTAGCTCACCTAGATACATTTTCTCCAGTTGTGCCCTGCAAATGCTGGGTCCCTGAGGATAGAGAGCAGCCAAATTCTCAGCTCACCTTAATAAACTTTGAGATTATGATAAATTTAAAGATATCAGAGAATAAGAATTAAGAACCACCAAAAACAATTTAGAGGTTCATTTTATGTCTGAAAAGGAAGGGCATAAACACACTATCAAAACTTCATTTACCAGAAACCTGTTTATAGCCAAGAACTAAAACTGAATCCATTTCCTTCTTTTTTTCTGTTAAGATTTTTCAGATAATTGAAATATTTCTGTCATTGTTCTGTCATTGCCTATTCATTGGACTGATAAGAAATCTCCTGGATCTGAGTTTCACCAGGCCAGAAAGAGAATATTGCTCACAGCACTTCCTAACTGATGCAGTCAGACTTTTCCAGGGTGAGTGTAGATATACTGGTGACCTACCAGAAGATGAGTTCTCCTTGAATGGTGTCCTTCAGTGAAGAGCTTCCCCTGGAAAAGATCACCTTCTGCTCCTCTGTCTTATAGTAAGCTCTTCTTGTGCCAGCACACAGCTATTCCATGTGCTTCAGGTCACACCATGAAATTCCAAGTCTTGCCATTTTGGAGAAGAGAACACTGCACGGCTTGAAGTCAAGCTGCAAATCCCATATGCTTAAAGGGATCTGATGATCAGAAAAAGGCATAAATGGCAAAAACACCCTCCACAAGATGACAAACATGAGCATGAGCTTGCCAGGTGCCTATATTAATCCTTTGTGTGGTTACTTGTTGGCAGGTTGGTTACTGGAAGGACATGCAGCAGGAAGAGGCAGCAGAAAAGGTCAAAACAGAGGGAAACGAGTCATCCATCCTCCTGACAGGGTTAGAAGGAAACACATTATATCACCTCACAGTGAGGGCGTACAATGCTGCAGGGTATGGACCACCTAGCACTGCTGTGCATGCAGCTACCAAGAAATCCCGTAAGTAATCTCAGTACTTTTGCTAAAAGGAAGAAATCAGGGAGCAACCTCTGTCCCCTTGGGTTTTTATTTTTTAAGAGTGTATAATAATCAAGAATCATGTAGAACTTCGATTTATGGCTTTTCTTTGATGTTTGGGCATGAATTCATATGACTTTGCTTTCATAACAAAGGTTAATTTCCTGGAAAACAAGGCATTTTGTACAAAGGGGGAAAAAAAGGGTTAAAGTTCATAAGCTTTATGGAATTTATGGGACGGGCAGAATAAACACACTTAAATCTACTGAATTACACTGCTGATAAAAAAATCTTAAATGTTCTATCTAGAGTTGAAAGCCTGGTAACATCTCCAGTTTTAAATACGATGAAACATTATAATACTTTTCTTTTGTTTTTAAAGAAACCACCTATAAAAATACATATGTTTACGTGTTATTTTTTCGTTCTCAGCTCCCAGCCAAGCTCCAGGCAATATTATGTGGATACAGGATGGGTCACATGTGTCTCTTGGGTGGGAGCCAGTCAGACCTCTAGCTAATGAATCTGATGTAATGGGATACAAGGTTAGTGCTTCTCCTTCCTTGCTCACCTTTCTCTCTTCCAAGCAATTTCTCTGTTGGCTTTTTTCCCCTTCTTGTTCCTCTGTACAAGTGAAGCATTCTGTACACATTGTCTCTAATCAGCTTTCACTGTGAGAACCAATAAATAAAACTAAAATGAGAAAAATGTCCCAACATATTTCTGTGTTGTGATTTTCAAATACCAAACTCTGTCAGACTCCACTTTATCTGAAGGATCAGTCCATCATCTCTGAGTCAGTAGTGGTTATTAATAATATCAGACTGCAATGAAATTCCTAATAATTCTTCAATTCAACTGTCTTTGCAGTAGGATTTAGAGACATGCATAATAATTAGATATATTTAATTTACATTAAAATTAATATTTTTTGAAGCAGAAACATAAGTACTTCAGGTTTTTTTGTGGTCATGTTAGTGATGTTCAACCACAGTGATGATAACATCTGGAATATAAAGTTTTGATGTTCTAAAGATTAAAATCCAGATTAATACTTAAATAAGAAGTCATAAAAACCAGAATTCACTGCAATACTTCAAGTCAAAGTAGAATGATCTCAGTCTTTTTATAGAAGTGTAGGGTCTGGGTTTTTGAAGCCCATATCAAATCATTTCTACAGACTAAAATCTTATATCTCCTCTGATACATCAGGAAATATCACTGAGAAAGTATAAAATGGTTCACATAAACCAGAAGCTGTTCAAACCTTTATCAGAATAGTTGCTATTCTGAAATAGTTGAGTTGACTTCTTTGGTTTTTCACACCACTCTGACCTTTTCAAATTTCTCTGGGAACAGAAACTTATGCAGAAATAACAAAAAGACAGCTACGTGCTGACTTGCTTTTCTCCCACATGCCATAAATTTGTACTAAGTTTCACAGGAAATGCAGGGACAGATCTGAACTCTTGTCAGTTGATTTAGCCAGCTAAGGTAAACATAGCAAATACATTATTCAGGCTATTTCCCTTACTTTTGAAGTTGGGTTCTTGAGTCAAAAATATGAATATCAACATGAACTTTGGGATAAGAATTTGAACCAAATTGAACTCAAAATACATTTTGAAATTTTGGAGATAAAGTTGTGCAATACCTAATGCTGGAGAGGGCAAGTCATCTGTCTTTGCTCTAGGTCAAAATCCATGTCCTTTCACATTCATGAATATCTAAAATATTTTGCTATTACTGTTTTGAAGCCACTGCAGGAAGGGAAGAATAAAAGCAGATGTCTGTTCAAATGCAATGTCATACTTCCCTAATGGAAGTATGAATTAGTTAACATTGCAGTGACTGTGTTATCTACACAAAATGTCTGATACAGAGCTTGCATGTCCACTGTGACCACTATTTACTTTATCCACCACAGGTGTTATTTTGGCAAGAGGGCCAGAGCAACAGCCAAGTTATAGAAACACAGAAAACCTCTGCAGTAGTCCTTCTTCCTGATGTTGGGGTCTACATCATTGAGGTCTGTGCAGTCAGTGAAGGAGGGGATGGGACTGCAAGTCCCCAGATCAGAGTTCCATCTTTTTCAGGTAAGGTTACATTTGTATTTGAAAGCGTGGTGATTATAGCAATGGTCATAAACTCTGCTATCCCCTATCAGAAAAAAAATATTGTCGCAATTCTTTAGCCATTAAATAAAACCATTGATCTGAGTCTTTAGTTCTATGCTGAAACAAAGGTATCTAGTGACACATAGAATGTTTAAGATCATCTGAGGCAACCGTGTGAGGCTGATGAACAAAGATGATTTACAGGAAACCTCTCCCTTTTGAGGAAACATCTAAAAACCTACCTGAGTTAATAGATGTTTATATGTGCACTAGTATCTCAAATAGCAATACAGTCAACTGGGATGCAATCCATAGAGACCAGCAGCAGAGCCTTGACAGCAACTCAGCTAATCTTCTGAATGTTAGAATTAAGACATGAGCACCTAAGGACATCTACAATGTCTTAAGGCAACCCAAACAGAGCTAGCAGATGTGATGTGGGCCTTAGGGATACACACATCATTCTGTACCACCAGCCAGAGGTGCACTATGCAACACAAAAAAAGTGGCATGTGTTTAAGTAGCTGACCCCTGTGTACATGTCTGCTTGAGAATAAGCTGAATTTCTCTGTAAGTTCCAGTGACTCCCTTGCATAATTATTACTATTTCATTATTCACTTATAGCAGAATTAAAGTGTTATCATTAGGTAAATTGTTATGTCTAGCTGCTCTCTCCTCAGTTACTGTGACATGTAGAAACAATTTGAAATATCAATATTACAAAGGTAAGTAAGGGATGGGAGGATTAGTGGTAAGAACAACAAAGAAATAAAATAATCCTTGCCTAAACACAACAAGGCATTTTAATTATAACATCTGATAACACTTTAAAGTTTTATTAAATATTGCTTTTTGGTCTTTAAGGGGCAGTAACCAAAATGTGTGAGCCTGAAACTTCAATCTAGAGCTACAGTTTCAAATCTAGTTTGGTCAGAAATTGCAGTGCTATCATCAGAATGCAGAAGACACCAGTCCCTACTCCATAGAAAATTTCTTTTGAACCATAATTCCAGGCCACAATGTCCTCCAACTGGTTAGACTATGCATAGCACATTAGTTTCACTTAGGACAATTGTTGTCCAAAGAAACCCAGTCTGGTTCCCTTCCCATCTTGTTGCCACTTAGTATGCAACCGTAGCATGGTTCTTGTTGCAACCTTAGCATGTTTTTTTTTAAGACGCTGCTGTGATCAAAAACCAACACTGGACTAATGGGCCAAAGACCACTTTTTCCTCTGGACAAACAAAGGGACCAAGGGCTGGCTTTCATTCCTTGTTCTGGGGCAAAAATTTGTGACTCAGGGCAGCTTCTGCAGCCTAATGCTATTTCAAAGATTAAGACATAAAACCATCTATCCTTTTGGAATTTCCTATTAATTTGCAGACTGAATATGAGGATCCAGAATGTGAGTTGCTGTAAAACCTCATCTATGTAGGGAGCTCATTTGGAGACTGCAGTTCTCACACAGTAATCCATTGCCTAAAAATTAGTCTTTTGCTGAGGGTAATAGAACATAAATTTGTGCAAAAGCCAATATCTAAATGTACTGAGAAACATTTGAATCATTTTTTTCTTAATTACTTTGCATTTCATTTCAGGAGGAAAAGTAACAAGTGCTCAGTCCACCTTACATGTGTTGTCTACTTCCTCATCCTCTGTAACGCTGCTTTTGGCACTCATGGTACCTTCGACCTCGTGGTGAAGGCTGCACATTTTGTTGTTGTTGTTATTCGTTTGCTTTAACTTGATAACACCAAGGGATGGAGTTTGATGCCCGTGGAGAAACCCAAGCTAATGCTTAGAGACCCATCGAAATGCCTGTGGTGCACTTAGAGGAGTGTTGGAGACACAGTCAATAACGCATCAGGTTTTTATCTTCCTTATTTGTAAAAGTCTTCTGGGGAGGAGACTCTTCTTGGCCCAAAAATATGCAGATTGTATGTAAACAAATTTTTGTAAGCAAAGATGATTTCTGTCGAATGTATTTTCATTTTTTAATATGTTCCAATTGGGTGAACCCAGTCATGTATAATCAGGTGTTTAAAGGGTGGTGTCTAGTACAGTACACCTGTATGGTCTGGAGAAAAAAAAAAATCCTTTTTTTAATTTAGAACAAAGTTTGCTACTGTTTTGCTTCTGAATACTTTGCTTGCATCCCTGAAAAATGGTTGCTCCTACTGACAAAGAAGAAAAACACAGTTTCTAAAAAAGACCACTGCGAAAGTAAAGAAGAACTTGTTCTGAAAATATATCATCTTCAATTAGGGAAAAGAATTGTCAATTAAATACTAGACAGCTTATCCCAGAACACAGCAAATGGAGCAGAAAACCCATTTGTTTTATTTCCAGGTAAATGGAAGATTACTAAACACAAGCTTAGGAGGAAAACAGTTGGTTTTTATCAAATACCACAAGATTTCATGTCCAATGAAATTTTCAATAGAATATAAGAAATCAATTCCTACTGCATGTGACAATGAAAATTCCACTGGGCATTTAAATATGATATACATTAAACTACTAACTGGACTAATAAAGCAGTGCAAGGAGATAAACCTACTTTTCCCTAACCACTTCTCAGTTGTAACCTTCTTTTTCCTCTAATTTTTAGTAACATTCTATGCTTTGAATAGGAGGTACTCAAGTTCAAGTATATATGAAGCATACTATGGAGAGAAAATTAATATTTTTCAGAATGGCGTTATCCACATATCTACAGATTGCAGTAGGATATATTTTGGAGAATTCTGTTTCTGAGGAAAAAAATACTTGGAAAAGTGCTGCAGAGCATCATTCCAATTATTTATCTAATTGGCTCTATTTCTATAGCTCACTGGAGAGTGTTCCTGTAGGTACTGTGTGCTATCAGTTTTAATCCCCATTTTTTGCTGTAGCAGAGAATTTTTTACTCAATAGACAATTTGGACAATTTTTCTACATTGGAAGGCCTTCCCACATATGGAACCTGAGGAAAAATGACTCCTAGGGAAGATGATGTGCATGTTTGTACAATCATGGTGTGCACAGTGTTATGAAGGGTGGCATTTTGTTAACACATCTGAGGATTGTGCCTTGGAAAAAAATTGCACTGCCTGGGAAGAATCAAGTCCAAAATGGTTACCATGAAGGTCCTAAGAGCATGGTTCTTCTAGCTGTCTATCCCTCTAAAACTTTTGATGAAAACCTATTTTAGCTGATAGGTTGCCAATTCAAAATGTTATTATTTTGCCAGTTCACTAGCAAAATAATTTTTATCATTTAGATAATACAACGCAACTGTGCTCTTTCTCAGCTGCTTCTGAACAGTAGCCAAGAAAGCTCAACAGAGATACGATGGTGAAAAGCTGACAATGACAAAATATTTTTGATTTTGAATATTTTATCTATAAAATTTTTCAGAGAAGGTTCAACTGAAACTTTATTATCCAGTAAAATTTTAAATAATTTTCTAAAATATGGTGTTTAGTATTACTTAAGTCAACATGTTTCTCAGACAACAAAGGCAGGATAGCTAGCTAAGAATTGACTGTAGATACACAGAAATAGACTTCTGTATCTCTGCTTCTGGAAAAGCCTTTGAGATCAAAGACAGGAAGGTGTAATGTACTTTGCTGATAGAGCAAACTCATAGAGAATAACAACCTGCTGTTCCTTGCAAAACAGCAGCATTGCTGCTGCGCAAAGAGCCTGCATCTGCCAAAATGTTAAAATAAATAAGAATAAAAGGATGAACCAAAAAGTCAAATGGCTATTTTATAAATTAGTTATGCATAATTTCCTCTATTTTTTATACATTTGCTTGCCAATGCAGTTTATTTCAGAGTATTCAAAAAAGCTACATTCACTGCTGGTGGCATTTGGTTAAACTTTCTGATAACAATAAATGGATATGCTTTGTAGGAAGAATAAAAGTCTGATAAGGAGACAGAGCTCCATCTAGACACATCTCCCTCTCTAGTATGAAGATACAAGTAGAAATACTGAACATACCATCAGGTAATGTAGTTGTATTGCAGGGACAAAAGGAGGTATGTTTTATATTCAACATGAACAGAATATGTATTTTGCATCTTAAATATATTAATAAACATGTTTTAAATGTTTAAGTACTTATGTATTACCTATTTGTTACTTTGTAGAAGATGTTTCCTTATCATGACATTTTTAGTTGCAAGGGAAATCTTTTTCCTTTTTCATGTAAAAGATTGTAATAGTGCAGTCTGGCGTCACTGAGGAGACTGTATTTTTGTATAATGTTACAGGATCTGTTCAGAAAAACATAATTAGAAAGAAACCTTGTTTCACAGACCAAAAGAAAGTTACTGTCATGGCCCATATCAAAATGTTAGATATATTGTATACAATCTGTATATATGCTATATATAATGGTATATACAATGTGGAAGACACAGTAATATAATAGTTTCTGTGTACTGTTCTTGTAACATTAGATCTTTTTAATAAATTATTCTCTTTTTATTGACTTTTATCTTATCTCCTGTCATCTCCTCAGTTATATTCATAGAGTTCAAGGTGACATACTTATTTGGTTTTCAGCAGCAAGAACTTTTAAAATACATGATTTTCAAGAAGAAAGTGATGAATCTGCAATGGTGAATGTGTAAATTCCAGCCATTAAAATCAAATAATTTTTGGCATCATTTTAATTTCATCTAAATATTGGTTTTCCTAGGTAAATATTTTTTTTACAGCTAAGTAAATGAAAGGTAGAAGAAGGCCTGAATTCTTAAAATCAAACTATACCTAATGAAAATTGCAGCATAAATCTGCAATTTAGCATGAGAGATAAAGGTTCTCTGCATTAAAAAAAAAAAAAATCACGAACAGAGGAGAGATTTATATTAGATTTTAGGGAAATCTTACCTTTCCTGGGAAGGTGGTGAGGCTCTGTGACAGGTTTTCCACAGAAGCTGTGGATGTCCCACCCCTGGAAGTATTCAAGACCAGGTTGGATGGGACTTGGAACTACCTGGGATAGTGGAAGATGTCCCTGCTGATGGCAGGGGGCTGGAACTGGATGATCTCTAAGGTCCCTTCCAACTCAAACCATTCTATGATTTCCATGAAAAGAAGAGCTTTAGGAGGAGGTCACCAAGGTCACTCTTATGTACTGAATTATTACACAGTTTGTGGGACGTCTCTGTAACATTCCTTCAAGTGTCACCTGTACTCCATGTCTGTGAAGGCACAAAAGCACAGTGTGGTCATGTCATATTGAACTGAAAAGTTTAGTTGCTTTGTCTTATACTTGAGATACAGTAATTTCGCACTTATGGGCGCACTGGGTTGTAAAGCGCACTTCCGCATAGCCGTGAAGACCACGGAATTTGTCCATATATAAGGCGTACCAGCCTGTAAGGCGCAGTCTTTTTTTTTTCCAGAAGCAAGGATCCATATGCACCAAAGTAACAAATTAGTAACAGAATACTGTCAGGTGGTCAATTTGCAAACAGTTTTCACAGACTAGAGTAGCCTTTAAACGCAGCCCCAGGCAACCTCCCCGTGCTGAGGGCTCTGGCATTCCCTCCGACCCCTGGTGCTGGCTCTCATGGTGCGTGACCCAGCTGCCGCGTGGCCCGGCCCCCACCGCTGCCCTGGCACTGCTCAGCCCTCAGTGCTCGCGGCTCGAACTTCCAGGTTCGCAAATTTCCAAATTTTGTCCATATATAAAACGCACCAGGTGGTAAGGCACACTTCCAGGGTAGATTCGAAACTTCAGTCAAAAAGGTGTGCCTTATACGTATGAAATCACTATACTTTGTGTGACTAACCACAATAGAATAACTTTCAAAAATATGTATGCCCTTTTGAGAAAAAATTGGAACAATGGATAACTCAATTATAGCAAATGCTTTTCTTTGTGTTAGTTTAATTTGAGCTCTTAATAATCCCAAATCAATCCTCTATGAATTGCATATTTATAGTAAATGACTTTGCACCACAGTAAAAAGTCAAAAGGCCCATACTGAAAATAAAAATATATTGCCACAGTCATTTTAACTGGACTTCAATTACAAAATGGGTACTGCTTAAATAGCATATCAGGACTTCCATTAAATTAGTTATGAATGTCACAGAAAACTGTAATGCCCTGATTTTGCTGACATGGAGGACTATGCATGTTGAAAATCCATACCCTGTCAGAAATTCTACCAAACTACAATCCACTCTTGCCCTGTTAGGGCCATCATCCCAGTTCCTCTGAAGATGAAAGACATTTCACTTCTTAATTACTTCCTGTGCTTTTGAAAAAAACATTGTGAAAGATAAGAGAAAATAAACAACATTTCATTATAACAGGCTAGTTGGCTTTAGGCTATACAAACAGCCTCACTCAGCATACTGACAGACAGCTGCTTCCAAAAATACAGGTCCTGAGTTTGCTCTGAGACATTTCTCTCACTTTCAATAAAGAGAGACCTGACTTTGTACTTATTGTGGTTCATATTTTTAATACTTTAAACAAGATAATCATAATGTATATAAATTAAAGCCTCACAAGCTTAAAAGAGAAATCTATGGATAATTTGTACCATTTCAATATTCACATTACTTCTTACAGCTGTCAGGTCAACTGTAAAATACTTACAGATCAGCTGTTTGAGCAAACTGGCAAAAATATTTAGAAGTGCAGCTATTTGCGCTTCCTGTGCTACTTTTCTGCTGTCTGTTAATTAACTAAGCACCCCAGCATGTATAAGAAACCTCTGCCACCAGAAGAAACTGATAAATAAATGTGGGATGCTTTGGTTCATCTTTTATTATGATGAAATACATATATCAGGCAAAATGAAAATGCCCTGCCTGTTGGTATGGTTTGGTGTTGCAGGTTTTTTCACTTTTCTGCTCAAACTCATGAATTCTAAAGCACTATAGAATAAAAGCATGAGAGTACTCCTGAAAAATACAGTTAGCAAGATAAATAGCAAAGGCAGGCACCATATGTGTTAATCACAAAAGAAATTATTCAGCATATTTTGCTTTTTGTACAGAAAATAAAATGGGAGAATATATCCATTTCCTTTCCATAACGGAAAACAAGTGAATAAAAAGATACTGAAAGGAATTAAGGCATATCTGGATCAAAGCTTTAGCAAGTACAATTTTATTGTAAGCTGCATTGCTCTGCTCCTTGGCTGAACAAGCATTTCCATTTCATAATAGCACCATCTCTTATCTTCTGCAAAAGGAACATTTTAAGATAGGGCAGTAAAGCAGGATAGTTCTCCTGATATTTCTTTAAAATGTGTCATGTGGAGTGACTGAATGTCTTGGAAAAGAAGCCCCAGATCAATTGCTTTCTTTTGTATAACTCATTCTCTTATTCATGAGTAATATATACACCCAAATCTATCATTTTGGAGAGAGTCATTCCAGATGATGATGTTTTATACGTATGTTTGCTCTAATTAACAAGCTGCACATGTGCTTTATGAAAAATAATATTTGTCCTGCTCTGACCATCAGACTGTAGTGCATGGGCTGCCAGATGGTCAGTAGAGGTAAGGCTCAAGCCTGATATTAGTACTTGGACAAGTCTCAAAAGAAAAATGTTGATTTTTTTTCTGGATAGACTACCTTTATTTCAAGTCATATTGGTAAATGTCAAATTACCTGCAGTGCACTGTGTCCCTTTTGCTCCAGTTACAGAAACGAAAAAGCAGTACTTCACTCTGACCTACAAATTTCTGGGAAGCCTCTCCTTCCTTTCCCTGCCCCGCCCTGTAACAAAGTGAAAAAGGATATTATGGAGAGGGATGGGGGTGGGGAGGAGAAAAAAAGGAGGAGGAGGTCCTTGGGCAGTGTCTGCCACAAGGACAACATGAAATTAACCCTGCCTCTTGACCTAACAGTGTTTGCCTTCCAACAAGCCATCTGAAATGGTAAGCCTTTTACCTTCCAAACAAGAGAGGAAGCATTTTTACCCATCTGAGAATGGCTGCACTAGATTATCAAAAGCATTAAGCTAGATTTACACTGTGTTGTGTCAACACTTTCTGATCTTCTAGTGGGAAGAGAAGCAAACCCCAGAGGCTTTGAATGGGAAGTGAAAGGAATTTCATCACTACAATTTTTTAATATAAAAATCCTATTGCGTGCCCAGGGTACATACAATAGAAAATATCAGTCTTTAATGCTCTTAACAAAGGTTTGTCTATTTAATGTGGGAGATAACTTTGGCAGGTTGCAGACTGAATGTATTATTGCATCATGAGAAACAGGTTTGCAGTGGCAAAAATTTTGTCAGAGTTCTGGTTTCTACACTTGAATGTTGCTAGATCTCTGCAAGTTTGCATTCCGGAATGGTAGCTCCTTCTTTTAAGCCATTTTTAATTACAACCAAACATCTCTTGAAAGTTTCTGATGTACAAAGATCTACAACAATGAAAGTCCTCTAGCACAAGAGATCTCCAGCACCTTAAACTTTGGTGTGACACATATTGGCAAACATACTCATTGCTCAAGGCATAGCTACTTCCCCAGTTCTTCCCTCCACTAAGAAAATATTTACTTTCATTAACTGCAGTGAGGTTTTTCTGGTTTTATATGGCTGCTGAATTCTTTCTTTCTTCTTGTCAAAGAGTACGTTCTGTTAAGATACTATCAGCATCTAAAAAGGGTGTTAAAAACACACACAAATCCAGTAGGTCTCTTTTCACAGGCCAGAAAACAAACTAAATCAACCCAAAATAAAACTATGTTCCATCCAGATTAGTGGTGGGAAAGGGAGTAGAGGACTATCACCTTGCAAACCCAACTTCATTTGTTGAATGTCAGCACAGAAAGATCTGTAGTGCCATAACAATTTTTCACAAGGTCCCTGCTAGGATGCTAGGGAGGTAAAATGGCAGCCAGGAAAAAAGGAAAAACAAGATTTCTGTCCATTTTGTGGCTGACACTGCCATTTTTAGAGAGCTCAGCAGCAAGGTAAGAGATGTCCAGCCATCTTATATCTCCTTTGAAAACCTAAATGTCAACATTAGGATGGAACAAAGCCCTTTCAGATAATTAAATGGTAGATAATGTTGAAGCACTCATGGAACTGCACAAACCTGTTTGAGGGAGAAAAAGGCACCAGGTACATTTCAATGCAAATAAAGATGAGATAAAGAAAACCTAAACTGTGCAAGCCTAATCCTGAGTGTGGAACTGACAAGGGAAACTCGGGAAAGGAGACCTGAAATAATCTCTGAGGGAGTCAGAAACTCATGGCTCACCATACAGTAGCTTCTACAATGTTTAAGTTGAATGCCATCAGAAAGGTTATTGAGAGAAATATTTTCTGCAAGACAAAATTTTGGTTTTTATCATAGCACTGGTACTGTGTGCACTCGAGTTCTTGGCAGTTCAGAAAGGGTCATCATAGAAATAGCAAAGAGAAAGACAACTCAAGTGACCAAGGGTATCATCTAGAACATCTGCCATCTGGGGAAAGGCTAAGAGCACTAGGGCTCCTCAAATTGGAGACAGCAGGGCAGTGAATAATAAGCTATCATATCCCAATGTGCTCAAAAGACCTTTAAAAGACTGACCCCCAAACCTCCTCTGCTTCCTGTTTGGAAAATGTGCTTTAAATTCAAAGTGAATACTGAACTATTCACAGAGAAAACTCCCACACTGAGAAGATGCTGTTTCAGAATGCTCCCTGTTCCCAAGACCAGAGTAATCAAATCTACTCCAGTTGTGATACAACTTAGAAAGAAAAGGCTTTTGAGATCTGTGAAATTCTCAGCTGGATCTTTAAATAATTTGCAGCAGACAGAAGAAAATGTTTCCTCCTCTGTTTTACAAAGGGACACTCACAAGTAAGCATGGAAGCTTATGAACATATCCAGGCTGATGAAACCATCCCTCCCACATGGACATAAAATGTAGGACCTGAAACTGGGTCTCCAGAATCACAGTCTAGCATTTCCACCACTGATTGGCTTTCAGACTTTATTTTTATTGCTCTAATTATTGCTGTTTAGGTTATATCCTCACGGTAGCTCTTGCAGACCATCTGTGTTACCTGCTAATAGCTAATAAACTCAAGACTGTAAAAAAACAAACTTTAGGATCTTCCAGTCCTTGCACCATGTTTTAAGCTATACACAGATCCTGGGAGAGTTTTAAGTAAGACAGCAGAGGAAAAGCCAATATCTGTTCCTACTCTTTTGTGACTAACAGCATCACATTTACTGCCAGAACATCAGAGACTGGAGGAAATGAAAATGCAGCATTTTTACTCCCTGTTTTACACCGAATACACGAAGTGGAATGATTTTGATATAATGTAGTAAAGAGGCCTGATTGATGTAGGTTTTAATTTTAAAACTTAGTTTTCTGCTTCTGAGTACACACACACACTCACTAATTAACTTGAACAGCAGTTTATAAGATCAGCTTTGACTCTGCCCATTTAATGAACAAAATCCAATCAACCACCCTGTTAGCGTAAATGGAAAATACATGTCTGCAGGAATGATAAATAACTGATTGCCATAGTGATTAGCATAACAGGCCTTGTGGAAAGCTATTTGGCATTCAGCTCTCACTTGTACATTTTAAGGATTGATACAAGTCCTGGTGTACTTTGCATTGGACGTGCAGCTGATTTAAATAGGAAGACATCTTTCTAGATCTGGTGACTGACATTTTCATTTCAAACTTTTACATTTCTGTTTATAAGAAAATGAATCATTTTTCAAACTATTGAGTGTGTTTTCACATAAAACATATGTTTAGTTCATTCCATTGAAAAAAATCCCAGCCACTCTTAGTGGTCCCAGATGCTCCAAGCATCATTGCTGAGCTGAACTAACCTCAGGAAAGCTGTGCTAACTCATGCTTAAGCAACCTGCAAACTTTGGATGCTGTGTGCTCTACTCTGGAAGCTTTTAGACCCTCTGTATACTTCAAACATCTGGGCTGTACAAACATCCAGAAATCAAATACATCAGATGATCCCCTTGATGAAAAGAAAAACAGATGACATTTTGAATACACTTGAGGTGATTTGAAATGCTGCAAATAGATAACAGGATATCTATATTTGAAAAATGGGCAATTCAGCTACTTTCTTTCTTTATTTATCTTTCAATGTAATTAGGATGTGCTTTAGTATATTAATATTTTTATCATATTAGCTTTTTCAAAATTCCCTTCAGATACAAAATAAATTTGGGAAGCTTTGCAGGGGTGTTGCATTCCCCTGAACCCAACATGTTGCCTTCTGGTCAGAGATCTGACCAACAGGAAGACAGACTCTCGACTCCCCCCACTGCCCTCTGGAAACCTATATAAATCTGGAAACCGCGTGTCTCTTCCTCTTTTTCCCTTCGTTCCCTCACGAATAAAATCTTGGAACCGAGCCAATAGGGAGAGAGCCGCCCTCTGTTCGCTTATTCATAGCACAGCATATTCCTATTTCTAATTAGCTAGCCGGGAATATTGGAAATAGAGAAAATAGCTGTGATACAGGGGTTGTCATGCCTGTCACAGAATTGGACAAATTTTGGGCCAAAGCTCCTCCTGGACTGCAGGGTTCTGAGTCATTGTCTCAGACTGGGTCAATAGAGCTACATTGAATGTTTCTTCTGTCTCACATATGGATGGGTTGGGTTAAGCCAAAAAAAGTTGAGTTGCAAATAAATGATATTTAAATTTTGCAACTTAATATGAAGAGATTGAAGTAACTGATTACTTCAAGTAACTCATATTTTCAAATTACCCTGTAAATTTAAAGGAGGCACAACTTCAAGAGGGACACAGTGAAATCCAGGAGAGAGGGAAATAACCTCTCAAGCTACCATAGATGCAAAAGGGATAAAAGAAAAAGGTTTGAACTGTTCCTTGAGCTTTTAAGAAGAGGAACTGAGCTTTCATTCCCAGGAAACACAAAATTTAAATAAAAATGTTGCACTCAGTGTTTCCAAAATCTTGGTTATGTCTATAGCAGCACCTAAATACACATGCAAATTGTTAATTCAAGGAATACAGATATGAAACTGGGATCTCACTGATCAAACATCTGGTGCAAATAAGAGTGAGAAATGAATGCAGGGAAGTATAATAAAAGAAATTTTAAAATCTTCACTCTTCCAAAGTACATAATTTTGACTCTTAGAAATAGCATTATACTAGTTGGAAGAAAAAAAAAAAGTCCAGCAAAACATTAATTAAATCAAACACTTTTCTGGCAAATTTGAAATGCCTCTTGGACATCCTCCCTTATTAAGTATTCATGGAAGATACACCAGATAACTAGAGTATCCTTTGTGCAAACTCTCTTGCCCTTCTTGCCTGTGCATCTCACTCTAAATTGTCAATCATAGGAACAAAGGTCAGTAAAAGGTTCTCTCTGTTCATGGCCCCTTTCATGCCTGAAAGGTGAAGACAACTTCACCCACCAGTAATTCTGAACTGACTGAAGACAAAACCCTGACCTTCCTTCTGTCCCTCAATACCAGCACCAACCTGAGCAGCTTCTGAGAAGCAGTGCTTCCATTTGCTGTATAGCTCCTGCAAAGCCCTGGCATGATCTGTTTTGGGAAGAAAAATAACCCACCCCACCCTAAAGCACACTGTGGAGGTGGGCTTCAAAGGCTTGTGAATATTGAACTTGTTTTGAAGGGTTCACTTTTCATAATTTCTAATGCCTTGGAAGGTTTTGCTTTCATCACAACCCTGGTAAACAACTCCAGAAGTGCTGCTGGAACAGCAGCTTCCCTGACTCTCCACTCAGAATATCTCAGAATAGCCCATGTGCAGGATAAATATATTCTTGTTTATATCATGCATACATGCAAAAGAGAGATGTGTTACACTACTTCTCTTTAACCAATATTTATTAAAGTGTCCAAAACAGTAAAAAGCAGACATCAAATTTAAAAAAATAAAACCTCTCTGTATATATACAAAGGCATCCATTACAACTGAAATGACAGTATATTATAAAGCCAATTAAAAAAAAAAAAGAATAAAGGAACACTCCAAAGTACACAGCACTGTATTTTCCACTAAAATAAAAGACCACCTCTCTTCAGACTTTCCAATTTTTTTTCTGTGCAGTTTTTCTGAATAATTTAGTGTGTTTTATTTCCAAAGCAAGATTGGCAGAATGGAGACTAAATGCTTGTGACTTCTTTTGCACTTAGTTTGTTTGAGCCCGTAGCTTTTATGATGCTCATTGGTTGAAATATAAATCAAAATAATTTCTTTGCCGTGAAACACACTAGTAAGATCTGCACGTCTCACATCTACACACTGGTGCTTCTCTCTAGGCACTAAAGTTCACACTGCACATATTTATTGTATTTGGCACTTAAGATGGGCATACTGTAGCTAAAAGCAGTTTTCCATCCAGTTTTCTAGTGTCTGTATTTTAGCCCAAGGTTTCCCCCATATACTGCAGGAGCAAAGTAGGAGTCTAAAATTTCCTATTCTGTGATAAATGGGTTGTATCTGCAATTCACATTGGTTGTCAAGCACGCATGCAGATTTGTGCACATCTCATGCACCTAAATAAATATCAGTTGACAGTGTCATGATAGTTTCTTATCTTTCCTTGAATTCATTTAAAATAGCATTGCTTAACGTGTGATATTACACTGCCTAATTAAGCAAGAAGTGGCTAAGATAGATGGTGACCTTTTCCAAGTGATTTTCCATACATAACACGCTGCATGAAATGTGGAACTCTGGCACCTGAATGAAAGCCATCACAAAGGAAAACTGTTCTCTTTTATATTACCATTCTAGAGTACTGTGCAAATGAATAGACGCTTTAAGGCAAGGGCAAAACCCTAGCACGTGACATTTCATTTTCATAGCCTTTTCAATCCATGAAAGTCTGTTTTTAAGGGTACAATCCTCCTAAATTATTAATTATTTTGCTGAATGTGACAAAATTTATAAGGCAATATTCTCAGCATCATTTATAAGAATATCGATTATATGTACTGCAGGTATAGGGAGACAATCATAGCAAAAAAGTGAAATAGTCAAAAGATATGTAAAATAAGCTGTGATTTGTGTATCATTGCATTGTGTTATTAAACTTGAAAAATAGTTCTACTTCAAAGGAAATGTCAGTGAGCTTTGTACGGTTTCCAAGTACAGTTCAATTTGGAGTAATAATGAACCTGTTTTAGGCAGAGATGATTTTTCACATAGAATAAAATTTTAAATTTTCTCTCTTATACTTTGAGCATCATTCACATAGACCTTGTAAAGATCCTAAATACATATCCTTTAATTGCATGAGGAGGCTTCTGATGCATAGGTAATAACAAACAGGTTTCTAGCATATAAAGTCAGTTCAAGAGGACATTCTCTGGTTTTAGATAAAATGGTAAAGTTCATTTCCATTAAAAAAAAAACCCAAAACTATTTTTCCTGATTATTTGAGCTCTACTGCTTTGAGGTTTTTTGTTGTTTTTGGTTTTTTGTTTTTGGGGTTTTTTTGTTTTGTTTTGCTTGGTTTTTTATTGCTGAGAGGTTTAAGAGAGTGAAGGGCATTACCAGTGATGATGGGCAAAAAATTATCCTGTTTAAGGCAGAAGCCTGGAAATTTACCACACAGGGATTTATTTTCTGCTCTTTTTGCACCCCTCCTCTGAATTCTGGAGGCACATGGACAAAATACAGAGTATAGAAATTATATTGGTCTGTATTTCTCACATAAGATTGCAAATTTGTGAAAAATTACAAGAAATTCATATTGTATTGTAATGTCCTTCATTGGTATAGCTCTATTTCTGAGTGGGTATTATAGGATTCTTCTCCTTGAGCAACCATCTCAATGTTGGCCAAGTCAGATAAACTGTTTCTTAGAAAGCAATAAACTGTTATAGTAATATTCTCCACAAGAATAGACATGAGAGTAGAGGAACAGGTAAGGAATATTTTCAGATTGTCACAGCAGGATGTAAAAATGCTCTTCAAGAGCTCTGTCATGAAAATGGGGATAAAATCCCAACTTAAATGTGAGCTAGCCAAATAGTACTATAATATAGTCTGTTTAAAAGATAGAATTTTATCTTCTAAGACTCTAAGGCTTTGGAATCACAGTTTATTCCAAGGAATCTCAGAGACAGCATTGACTGAATTAATAATGGTCTATTTAAAAACAGACACTGTTTTCTGTGTATTACTTTTGCAAAAAAGGAAATATTATATACTTCACAAGTTAAAAAAAAATAGTTCAATTTAGTCCAGAGACAAGGATTTTTTTCAAAAACATGGGTCTTTAAAACTTACAGATGTTCTAGCCCTTAAGAAAATAGTTAGGAAAATGTAGCACTTTTAGATCAAGGAAAGGTAAGAATAGCAACTGAGCATTGGCTTGGGTTTGCAGTAGGACCTCTGAAAGCCAACAACTCAATTAAAACAATTGTTTGCTCCAGTGTGTGGAAAGAGAACGGGGGAAGAAAAATAAGATTAAAATAAGACTAATGGATGAAATTTTCATTCAACTTAAAATCTCTTAATAAATTGTGAGTGAATATCAAGACTATTCTATTCTTTCACATCAGCACCATCACTAAAATGAAAAGAAGTTTGTTCTGTTTCATTTACAATACCAGCAGCAGGTTGCTAAGACCTTTGTGGTCAGTGATCCTTTTCCAAGATGTGGGTCTCATCATGAGGTAAATTCCTTCCTGTGTAATTAAACTCTACCTGGAGTAGATGGTTTCTACTCTCCTCTCTGATTTGGAGCTGTTGTACCATGATATTAGAGAATAGAGACTTACCATGAGATTCTTCCTCAGAAAGTTGGATCCTGCCATTTGCCTTGATATGGATGGACACCTTCTAGAAACTTATTTTATTGATTTTCCCTCCCTTCAAGCACACACTTTAATTCTTCTGTTTCTACCCTTTACTTGTGAATTTCCTCATCTTTGTAAAGCTAACAAATTCAAATCATGAGATCTATTTTTTGCACAAATTTTTTCCCTTCTGATCATCTAGCCAGAATAAGCTGGCATTTGCTTAAGAAGACCCTCTGCAAAAAGTGTACTATCTGTGAGCTATTTTCACAAGGGAATTAAGCTACTGATGCGTGACTCTCAATTCTGATAGCTCAGATAGGAAGAATTATGCCCTAAAGTTAGGTGAATAGTCAACAGTCTATTAAATCAAGTATTTGCAATAGCGGGAACTGAAACTGATACCCCAGATAATCTAAGCATTTCAGCTCATAGTCAATCTTGCTCCCTGGCAATTAGGTCACTTCTCTTTGACCTAATCAAATTTTGATGTAACCACTAGAACAGAAGAGCACATCCTCCATAGTAAGTTGTGTCCTGAGAGCAATGAGGTACACATTGGTAGTCTCCTCATTGGTGCTGAAGTAAGTAAAGTACAAGGGGGCCTGAGGGCAAATCCAATTTGTAATATTACATAAAACAGGCAAAAACATAGAAATACTCAGCATTTGGATAGTGGAGTTAAACAAAACCAGTTTAGGAGTAAGGTGTGTGTTTCTAACTGCAAGAATAAACACCAGATCTACTGCTGTCTCATGGACTTTCTGCTATACAGAAGCAGCTTGTTAGAAGCCTCCATTAGGTACTCAGGTACAGCCAGACGTTAAAGTTTCTATGCAGAAAATTTCTTTTTTCACAGAAAATTAAGAGTTACAGAGTGTTCCCATCTGTTATGACAACCCACAATCTGTGTAAACCAAGAAGAGCTACAACACCTTATTTCCATGGTCAGAGCTCTGGGGTAAAAGAAAACCCATCAAGTCTCACCACAGACCTGCTGGAACAGCAGAGCTGTACCGCACTAGGCAGAACTTTTGAAAATAACAGCTTTAACTATTTCAGCATTTAAGACTGATTTTATATTTTTTCCAATGAAGTTTTTCCTCATAAACAGTAGAAGCATTTCAATTTTTAGAAGCACTATGTGCTAAATATGTGAAGGCATTTTCCAAAATACTAAAGCATACCTTATGTCTAAGATCCATTATTTAAGGGATGAAAAAGAGAATTCTCACTAATTAAAACAAGAGAATAACAAAAACTTTATCACAGAAATGTAAGTAGGAGAAAAATATCCAGGCATTTTACCCTTCAGAAAGATTTGCTTAAGTATTTCATGCCATTTCAGTGCTAACAGGTCTCATTTCCCTGATGTAATTAGCAAAGGAAACAACAATTACCTGCAGGTTCATTAAATAAATCAGCACTGTTTCTCATTGTGCAGTTAATGATCAGTAGTGTAGATGATTATTATGGACACAGTACAGTTCATAAGCAGCAGTCTCTTTACCAAAGAATCTATTACTGTGCTCCTAAATTTTGGCATTTAGACATGTTTCCTGCTTCTTCTTTTGATATCTGAAAATTATTCTAACTGGGACTGAGCTTTGCAGACTAATTAAGAAAAAGATTTTTCAAAGTGAAATAAATTAACTGTCTTGTATCTGTTTTTATGAAACAGTTTTGCTTACATTCATGTCAAGTCAGACCCACCAGCACCATAATGCTAGTACTTATTGTGAAACTCTCAATTTAGTATGATTTAAGAACCCAACAGAATGTTAGCTTTCTTTGCCAGGAGGTAGCCTCTCATGCAGCAATTTCGATTCTAAGCTGGCTGGGATTCTGTCTCATCCTGGTTTTCAGCTTTGTGTTGTTCCACCTGAACTGCCACAAAGCAGTATACACACGCATTAAACCCTCAACCCTTTGAGGATCACATATGAACTGTTCTTATACTTCTGTGTGAGGTTTCCCCAGAGCCACAGATTCACTTTAATGCTTTTGGTCTTTATCTCCAAGATGATTGATCACCCAGGTCCACTGTGTCCATAAATATATATTTATATTAAAATAGTAATCCAACACTTCTGAGGAAAAAGAGTGGCGAACAGCTGTGTTTCTCAGAATGAAAAAAAAAAAACAAAACAACCAAATCAAACCTTTATACCATAAAAATTGAGCTTGTTGCTCGGAACAGATATCCTCTGAGAATTTCTTGAGATAGAGACTGCATTTCTACAAGAAATAGAGAAAATATAGCTTCATTATCTCTGTTCTGATTTCACATTTCTTACCTATTTCCACAAGAATAAACTCAGGGCAGCTTGGTATATACAAACTTTTATCACATATATGGCCTTCATTTTTCTTAATATTATATTCCAAGGGAATGTGACATATTGATGTAAAATAGCTACTGGCCTGAGTTTTATAGAATACTAGTACTGCCCTTTCAGCAGTCTTTCAGCTATGCAAGAAAGATTCCCCAAGAAGTTCCATCTATAAGGGTTTCTTAAGCATTTTGCAGCTCCCTGCAAAATGTTTTTAAAAGTTATTTAATATTAAAAATTAATTAGTGCCAGCTACTGCATTGAATCATGAATTTTTGATAATTTTTTTCCCTCCAGACAGAATTTACCAGGGTTTTGCAACAGAGGAATAAATGTGCTCCCATTGCCTTGGCCACTTTAAATAGGATGCAACAGATGAACTTAGTGTTGCCTTTCTGGGAGACAGAAAGGCAAGCAAGATCCAGCTGACCAGCCGTCTGAGAGTCAGAGGAAACCTCTCCCTTAAACTGACCCATTTCCTATTCATTTATCTGTCATACACTTCTATCTTTGTTCACAAGTGTCAAAAAGCAATCAAACCCAAGGTTTTATTTTACAAGGCCTTAGTGTGAACAGTAGAGTAAGATTCACTGTACATTCAAAACACTTGGAAGCCAAGTAATAGTTCTCTGTCCCAATTACAATGCTTCAAAATATGGGAGTATTTTCTTTTAGACCTGGCCTACAGGTAAATACCATTTTCATGTAAGCTAATAGAAACTGAGGAAAGAGAATAAAGCTAATGTATCCATGTAATATCAGTAGTTACCTCTGAAGTGAATAGCTTCACAAATAAAGATCTATTTAAAAATCAAACATAAATCACAAATAAGTAAAATAAAATATTAAATTTGCTTTCAGAATTTCTCACAGTATACTCAACTACAAAGTGGCAGGACACCTCAATCCAAGTAAAAAAATTACAATGCACATCAAAATAATAACATATAATTTTAAAACTCCCTTTTTATTCACAGATATGTGCTAGATATATGTGTAGGAATATTTCATAAACCCCAGACTCTCAGCAAGTTATTAGTTACCGTATTTATTCTCATTGTAGTTTAAGGTTATTCAGCTGGCAATTTCTAAGGGAACAGCTCAATTATATAAAGTGCTATCAGAATTAGAATATCCCTCTGTGAGAGGTAAGTCTGCAAAAAAATAACATTAGATCTAAACAAAAGAGCAAAATATGTATATCTGTATGTATGTGTGTGCTTACACAAGGTCAGAGGTGAGACGTAGATGGCATGAGGGGTAGATCAAAATAAGATTAAACTGCTTAGGTTTTGTTTAATTGCTGAATTTTCTCATCTGTTTCTTACAGAAAAGATGTGAGACCAATCTTAAAGAGTTCTCAAACTTTTCTATAAATACCACTAATTGCAACCAGTTATGTGTAAGGCCATTGCTGGAATACAGGTTCTTTTTTTTTTGTGAAAGAAATTACTTCAAGTTTTCCAGATCAGGAGGTGTTAATGATGTGGCACACACTCCAAAGGCAGCTCAGGCTAACAGCAAAGCAAAGCTTTTGAAGGATGAACTTGCCAACATCAGCAAGAGAGACTCAAACCTCCTATGTGTCTCACGGTTGTTAGGCAGAAAAGATGTTATGCCTCAAGTCAGAAAAAAACCAACTTTAAAAAATGCTCAGACAACATCCTTTCTTTTCCCTCCCTAGAAGCTTAGAGGTCTTGAAATAATTTAAAGTACTTGAAATCTCTCCTCTGTATTTTTTACATTGTTTCTGGGACCTGGCATCCCAACAGGCAGTGAGGATTACCCCTCAAAGTAGCTCCTTTAAGCGCTTGTTGTGATGGGTAAACTAAATGTGATTCCTAAGGTCTAAATCATTGTAGAGGAAAATTTCCCTTTTGGAAAACTGGCTGCCCATTTCTGCCAGGAAGAACAAGAGCCCAGAAAAACCATGTGGATAAACTAAATCCAGCAGGATAACTGTTAGGACTGGGCTAGTCTACAGCACATGGGTGACTTCTGGTCATTTTATTTCAGGGAAAACTTGTCAAAAACAAAGTTGAAAGCCATTGCTCTTCTCCTACAGTGTACAGCACAGAAAAATGCTGAAGCTGATACAGAGCAGCCTGTACTCCCTATCTGTCCTCTAAACCCTCTGTCCTTTCCTAAGCTCCAGAAAGAGCAATCCCAAGACAACCTAGCAGGTAAATACTGCCAATACACCCAAAGGTAAGCTGTTTCTTGGAAACATTTACCTCTGCTGAAATGCACAGAGCTGCATGATTTCTTTTAGACTGTGGGCCGAATCCAAAGATCTTTACTCATAGGTTCTCTGTTTCTGCTAAAATTGCATTAGAGTACTGTACAGATTTCCTGGGGCAGGAGTTTGTGTAACAATGGAAGATACATAGAATATACAAAAATACTCCATTATTGTTTGTCTTTCGGGAAAAATGTAAGGATGGAAGTTTTGGGATCCAAAATGCACTTGTAAGAAGTACTCTCAAACAACAATCTCCCATTAGAATCAATCTTATTCTACTCATTTAGGATTTAAAGTTGTTTCTTTAATTTTTTTTCATTTTTCTAATGAAATTAAATTGCTAGTTTTAAAATCTTTTCCACACACTTCAGTGCAATTAGTAATTGCTCCTCTTCACTTTCAAAGGACATAAAAGACTAAAGAAAAAAGCCCTACACATCTGTCGGAGCAGAGTGCTATGGAATCAACAGAAGGAAAAATGATTGCAGCATCCAGGCACCAATGCTTTGCTTTCATTGTGCAGAATACTCCATCAATTTCAGAAAATTCTTTCAATTTCACTGAAAGATAGGAATGCCATAGTTCGCTCCCAGTTGATATATGGGAAATGGGCTTCCTTTAGTTTTATAAATCCTGCCAGGAATTTTAAGACCTCTGCCTCCATACATAAGACATGCAGGCACCTTCATATTTTCAGTTTGAGATATTTTCATGCAGTGGGCTGAAGTGAAGAAAGTAACACCAAAAAAAGCTCTCTCAAAAAGTCACAAAAAGCAAAAATACAGGAAATAATCTATGTGTGCATAAATATATCAAGTTTAAGAATAGGAGAAAAAATAATTTCATGAAGTCTGATGTGTATAAACTGCATCAGCCTGAAGCAATTTGCCTTGCCCTGCAGCACAATTTATGCTGTTTTGTACAATACCATTACATTACTCATTAAATGGCAGCATTAAATTAACAACTTGAATCATCATGGGGCCTTTGCATGCACATGGAATTACTGAATTAGTGGCAGCAGAATAAAAGACTTTAATTCTCTACTTTTAAATTGAGCTACCTCCTTGCCTTTTATCAGTGTGATTTATTAAAGGTGCATCAGTGCACAGAAGCTTTGCTTGTATTGCCTTCCATGCTTCATTAGGAAATCCTCTATAGGCAAGACAAGTTTTATTATCACTGACAAGGAATGTGATAGCACACAGATTGCCAGATAAATTCTAGAGGCACAGAAGATGCTGTATACCTGAAATACCCCATCAAGAGGGCTGGGAGGCATTGCCCATCAGGCACCTGCCCCACCACATCACAGATGCGTCTGTAAGTTAAGGCTGTCCATGGCTTTCTCACAGAGCAGTGAGAAAGAGTAGCACTTCATTGTTCTCTATCAGTCACCTCTGCTGCTGAGACTTCTAGGAACGCAGAGAGAGGGCCACAGCTCCAATGGCAGGATCTGCTTTCAGGTGCTTTACATGCCCTGCACAAGACCAGGATGAGAGAAAGGCATGGACACAAGGACAGTCACAAAGACTTGAGCACAATGAAAAATGGCTGTTGTGCCAGTGGAATTGGGTTGTGATGGGAGTTGATCTTCTGCATTGTACTTGGTATGAGGCTGCATTCCGGATCTGTGCTGAACACAGTGTGGATCACACAGGAATGATTTTGTCACTTCTGAGCAATGCTTACACAGAGTCAAGGCCTTTTCTGTCCCTTGTCCCACCCCCCAGTGAGGAGGCTGAGGGGACACAGCTGGGCTGGCTGACCCCACCTGTGGCACTGTGCTCGTCATAAATGCTGGAGAAAGGAGGAAGCAGGGGACATTTGGAGTGGTGGCATTTCTCCTCTAAAGCCACAGTCATGCATGGCAGAGCCCGGCTTTCCTGGAGTTGGCTGAACATCTGCCTGACCATGGGAAGCAGTGAATTCTTGTTTTCCTTTGCTTGTGTGTACAGCTTCTTACATACCTATTAAACTGCTTTTATCTCAACCTACACCTTTGTTTTCTTACAAAATGGTTGCAGCAAAATAGTCCCTAGAGTTGAAATTAGAAAGGCCACCAAGCAACATTGACCAGGTAGTAGTCTCTTGCCTACAGAATTAATTTAGATTTTATATTTTTATAACGTTAAATTGAGGAAATTCCATATGGAAGAGGGTCATATATATTTAAATAATGGTAAATAATTTTGCTCCCTGTTTCTTTACCTGTGGCTAAGTGTAATTAAATACTTGTGAGTCATCATGAATCAAGTGAAACTCTGCAGTGGTATTGTAAGTGAGAGTTTTACACTGCATGGTCTGATTCCACTTTTAGATTATGTTGTAATTCCTATAAGTTGTACCACTCAAAGTAAAAATCTGCCAACTTACCTTTTGATCAGTGAACACCCCAGCTGTGTGTCCCTATAGAGAGTTCAGTAAAGGAAGTTGAGGTGTAGAATAAAAATTAAAGGGAAGAATTGGAGAATGCCACTGCGACTCTGTTTCACAGCATTAACACCTGGCTTGGGAAATAAATTGATCTTGTCCCTGGTAATAAGCTATGGTCTTGTTGTGTTCAACTTTTTATATGCACTGTAAATTGTTTTGCTGTCAGATATTAGCTAGGTCTACTGTCCAAGCAGAAAATCATCTTAAATCACTCATACAAGACAATATGTCCCCTGCAGCAGTAAAGGGTGAACAAACTAGGAAAAAACCCCATCATTACAAATATAGACAACACCTTTCTCATAAGAGCCAGAGCTATACTGATTGTGTCAAATATGGGCATAATAGTGCACAATGCACTTGCATTTTGTACTACTGATGTTTCTCTTTCAATGGGATGTAGCTCCCAGAAAGTAATTCTGCAAAAAGACAAATTTGCAACATTCATATGCTTTGATGCAGGAGGTGTTGTATACCGATATGTACTAAAAAATTTCATTCGCTGGTGTTCTAGACCCATTTAAATTGCTCACATTAATATGGTTTTGCCAATCCAGAGCTTTCAGGGCAGAACTGTGTAAAAATGTAAAATACTGCAAAAATGTGATTGCACCAGTTCACAATATGGAAAAAGCCTTTGAGAGTCAGTTCTGTGGGTACGTGTGGGTTCCTGAGATTCCCTCATCTTACTCATACAAATAAAAAATGTTGAATCCAAAAATTCTTTAAGCTAATTCTTTGCCACTTAAAAATTATGAACTGAGCAAATGAGTGGCATTAAGGTAGAACTAAAATTGAAGTTTTGTATCATTTCAAAAGCCAAAATAGAAAGTGCATATTTCCTTACTATTCAAATCAACTTGTTAAGCTCTCTGATATGACTGACATCTTGCCCCATTTTTATTGTGTACTTTATTCACTATTAAAAAGACGAAAAACAGCAATTCAGATTCTTCAGGAAGATTAATAAGCAGCATAAGCATAAGCATACAGAAATATGGTGAAATGTAGCATCCTTTGTTTGCAAAGTCTGCAGGGGCAATAGTTGATCCATGCTTTGTAAGTACTAGCTGCTGCTTTGAAGAGATATTTAAGTCTGTATATAAGGGAAAACAAGGAAAAGAGATATGTCACAAGACTGCTAGTGAAATTATAATTAAAGAGCGAGGATCTAATTCATGTATCTCTGAACAACATACACAATATATCTAGAGTCATCTTTCAGTTACTCTTTCCAAAACTGCCAATACAGATATAAAATTCAGCTGATTTTATGTTTTTTCTGATAACCCTCCACTGTAGTTTTATATCTTTATTTTTTCTTCTTTATTTTCATAGAAAGCAACATGAAGCCAAATGCTGTCAGTGTAAAGAACATTAAATATTCCGCTTCATTATTGTGGTTTGTGAAGATACATTTCCAAATCCCATAAAACTACTCCGTGGAAATAATGCCTTATCAGATGTAGCAAATGCTACGAGGACTTGATCTGATGATTATAAAAATATTGAGAAAGAGAAAAGAAACTAAGACACTATGGAGAGTGGAAGAAGATGAAACAAGAACTGGAACAGTAAATCCTGAAATAAAGTCAAGAGGTCATGCAGAAGCATCCAGCGGGGAGAGCTAGCACACAGGAGTGTAAAATGAAACACACTGACTTAGCAGGTTGTGGAAGAAAATATCCAAAAAAAGCAGGTACAGTCTAATGCTTCTGAAACACCAAAGAGGTGACACAGATCAGCTAGACAAAGATAAATACATGACAGTGAAAAGAAATTCATTCTCACAGACACACACAGACACAGGGACACAAAAAAGCAAAAAGGTATTGTTTCATATTTAAAGCCAGGAAGTCTTCATAATGCACTGATTTTTGCAAAGTCCTGATGTGACTCCTTTGAAAGTGTGATCCCCATGGGATACCTATACCTCACAGATAAGGTAGCTTTTGTTCTAATATTTGAACCTGTCATTTTGAACTGAAGGTCTAGGTTAAGTCCTAACAAATAACTATCACATGAATGCTTCAGCTACTTATGGGTAAAATAACCTTATTTCTACATCACAGAAGTTCATTGATCACTGTTGTTGTTCAGATATCAAAGGCCATAATAAATAGCAATATCTTTTTATAAGATTTTTAGCAGAGCATTAACACTATCATTATCCATTCTCCAATATAAAACACCACATACAGAGTAAAAAAGTTAAAAGTAAAGGGCAAAGATAGAAGAGGTGGAAATCAGAACAAACATGTCATCCTTTTAACAGAGTACCGAGTGTAACTGCTTAAAGTAGAAATTAAGGATTACCGCTCAACCACATTGTACCCAAAAATTCATGTAAATCTCAGGCCCAGAATAAGCAAATATGACAAAACATTTAGATTTATACAGCATATTGTACTCCACAGAATTGTAAGTACATGATCTCCTTCCTGTCTTTATCTCCAGGAGGGACAAAATATAGACTTGAGCAGAGATGAAATGAATTTGCACTCTTGATGTTATGTATAATTGTAGCATATTTTCATAGCTCTTGATGGAGTCTGTAAAGAGATATAACGTAGAGAATCTTTAGATCCATCACTTTTATGCTCAACTCCCCAGCTGTGGAACACTGGGCTCCAATCCGTTCTTTGCTCAGGAAACCTTTAGTAATTGTTGTAGATAACACAATCTCACATCCAATTTTTTCCAAATTTTTTTCAGTCACATGGAAAAGATGAGTAAACCTTTTATGGGGTCATCTGTTAAAGGTAATCCCAGTATGTGCTGTCTGCCCTCACACTCAAATTGTCAGAAAATTCTGCCTGGGATTTTGTCCTTTCTCTGTCTCTCTCATGCAATTTGGATCAAACAACTTCATGTTTAGTTTTGACATCAGACAGAGGCCTGATTTTTGGCAATGTCATCAGAGCAAAAATAAAATCACCAACCACAAAACTACACTGCAATTGACATACTGAGCAACACAGTTCCCGAGAAAATCTTTCAAAGAATCATCTTAATGAGAACTCCGCAGGGCAATTCCTCTGGTGAATGGATAATGCATCCTGAGTGAGTGTTGCGGGCAAGGGGGAGCTCACTGGAGAATAACCCAAACCCAGCTGTTTAACACTGTGTAACTGTTTCTTTCAGGTTTGCGTTTCTAACTCTATTGATCTGCATTCTCTTCTGCAAAATGGTGTATGCTCAACATTCTAGAACAATATAAGCAATTATCAGACACGATTAATGATGTAATAATAAAACAATCATAAAGAGAGAGGGGGAGCATGTGCATGTAGGGAAACAAGTGGAAGACAGAAATGTTGGGGAAACCAATGTGAAGACAAAAAGAACTAATTGAACTTAAAGGAGACTGGAGGACAAATACTGATTCTGTTACACAAAGAAATTACAGCATGAGGACATTACCATGGCATCAGATAAGCTGGAAACAAGAGACATTAACCTCCGAGCAAGAATTACTCTCAAGAGATCTGTTGCCTAGTATTATGCACAGGCCCTGCCAGAACTTCTGTAACCATAGGTCAAATGGTTCTCTGTGGTAAAAAAGGAGTCAATGTCTAATAGCTGTATCTACTCAACAGCTGAACTTTCAGCAGCTTGTTACCATAACCAGAATTTCAGAGGTTGCAGTCTATTTTATTTATTAGTTTCAGCATAAAATGCATGCATCTGGCCGGTTAGAAATCCCACAATAACATGACATTGAGAGTTTTGTCAAATAGATATTTTCAGATTGATTTGAATCACTAGTGATGGCAAATACAGTACCTCTACTTCATTCATCTGAAAGCCGCTTCTCTCCCTGTTTTTCCTCATGCATAAATATATAGGCACTGCGACATCTGAGAAATAAATCACTCAATAAGTAAATCTGTTAACATAATGATAACACCCCAACATAATTTTATCCTTTTCACTTAAATGTATACAAGTCCCCCAATTCCTTAACAGTGGAGTATTCATACCCCATTTCACATTTCTGCATTTACAAAATTAGTCAAGATGTCTCCTGCTCATTCATTATTATCATTAGAAAATTAAATGAAACTATATCTTTCTGCAACTTGTAAATGGTCATTTGACAACACTTTACATCAGGAGAGCAATTTTCTACTTATCACTCGTAACCAGGCCAATCACTTTCACAAACTGAACAGTAAACCCATAAAATACACTTCTATGCTTCACAGTGTTTGCACTAAGTAACTAGCAGTTAAATTATCGACAGAGAAATAAATTTGCACAAGTCAGACTGCAGAAAATGGCAAATAGCCATTAAAGACATTAACAATCATAAAACAATTCCACAAAATAAAATGTCAAGGGTTTAATGGAGGTTAAAAATTGGGAGCTTTGCCATAAAAATATTTATGACTTGACTTTTGTCTTTTTTATCTTATTTTCTCATCTGATGAAATTTTACAGAAGTGAGTTCTGTATACTGAGCTTGCATGTCAAGGTAGTGGTGGTGGGGGTCTGCAGGGATGGCCTCTGTGAGATGATGGCATCTGCCTTCATGTCAAGAGCAGGCTGCCCACAGGAGCTGTGTATGCCCCATCCCTGGAAGTGTTCAGCCTGATCTAGATGGGAGCATCCTTGCCCCCTGCAAGCGCGTGGGGACTACATGATCTTCAAGACCCCTTCCAGCCCAAGCTTTTCCATTATCCTGTGATGCTGTGTCTGACAGAGCCAGCTCCAGCCAGCTCCAAGATGGACCTGCCGCTGCCCAAAGCTGAGCCCATCAGCAACAGTGGCTGATCCTCTGTGGCAACACATTTAAGAAAGGAAAAAACCCTGAGCAGCATCTAGGAGACAAGAGGGAAAATACATGTGAGTTCTGTAAGACACCGATGTCAGGGAAGAATGGCGGGGAGGAGGTGCTCCAGCTGCCGGAGCAGAGATTCCCTGCAGCAGGAAAGGACCAGGACATGGAGGTCCACACTGGAGCGGATATCTATGCTGCAGTCTGTGGAGGATCCCATCCTGGAGCAGGTGGATGTACCATGAAACCTTTTCAGCCTGTATAGATCCCAGGCAGGAGTGGGTTTTCTGTCAGGAAGTGTAGACCATGGAGAGGAACCCCCATAGGAACAATCCACTTCTGAAGGACTGTACCCCATGAAAACAACCCACTACTGGAGCATTTTTATGAGAAAAGCAGCCCGTGAGAAGTACCCATGTTTAAGAAGTTCATTTTACTGTGGGAGACACCCCATACTGGTGAAGAGCAGGAGTGGGAAGGAAAAGTAAAACTGACCACAAACCCCATTCCCCATCTCCCTGCAATACTCAGGGAGGAGGTAGGAGAGTTGGAAGTTAAGTTGAGCCTGCAAGGAAGTAGAAGGATGGTGGTAAGGTGTTCTTAGTTTTGTTGTATTTCTCAATATCCTACTCTGTTAATGGCACTTAATGAAATTAATTCCAAAAAAATCCTCTGTTTTGCCCCTAACTGTAACTAGTAAGTGGTTTCCTTGTTCTTTTTCCAACTCCTGCGTTTTCATATCACATTTTCTTTCCATGTGCTATTGAGGACAGGGAATAATAGAGAAGCTTGGTGGACATCTAGCAGCCAGACAAGTGCTGCTATACCAGTACAAAAACAGGGTAGGTTTAAAAATTAGATTTTTCATTGAAAATAAAACATCTGAAGATAGAAATATCTCCTCTTTTTACACAGACACTCTATGATTTGAACCCCAGCACTTTACAAGCTCTAAAACTCTGCTAACAAGGCATACACTCCAAAACACTTCAGTATTTCTGAGGTTGAATGCTTTTCCTCATTTTTCTTACATGTGCTTGATCAGGACACAGAAAAAACCACAAAAACACAAACCTTAATCTGAACATTCTGTAGAGGAACCTGTGCTGATTATGTTCCAAAGTTAAAAATATACTGCTAAACATGAAAAGCAGATGCCATCTGCATTATTGGAGGGACTCAGCTCTGTAGAAGGGGCGGACAAATTATATCCCAGTCAGAACTGCAAGGGGAAACTGAGTTCTGTGGCTTCAGGGCCAGAATATTGCCAGGGTAGGAAGGATTTTGTATTTGTTTCCACTAAATATAGCAAATTCACTGATGAATAACAGAATTTTTGTAATTTTCCCCCAGAGAAAAGAATGCTGTGGCTTTAATTTGTTGCTTCTGAAAGGAAAGAACTTGCACCACAATTTTGCTATGCTGTGAGTAACTGCAACAGCCACTGAGCACCAAGTCCTATAGAGGATGTGAGTGACTGATAATAGCAATGCTGTAGGTGCTTAAAAGCAGAATACAGTAGTAGCTGTCACACACTTGCCTGCAGGTTTCCTTTTAGTTTTTGGTTAGATTAAGCTCCACCACACCTATTACAATGATTTAAAGTAGTCCCTCTAACCCTCTCCATACCTGACTTTAAACCTGTTTCCTATAGAAAGTCCATTTAAACATTATGAATAAATGTTGTCTGCTTACAGGTACATAAACAGAGAACTGGAAAACAGAAGTGCTTTGAAATTGCCAAGTCTTTTCAAATTTAAATCCAAGGAAGGATTGCCAGTGAGGCTGATGCCCTAATTACGATCACATTTTGTAGCATTGTAGCTTTGCTGTTACTTGTGCTTCCATTTGTGAGGTTCCACTTAGGTCTGGTCAACTTAAAGTACTTCACTGATCAACCCTTCCTCTCTGTTTACCCTCACGCTGATAAGTGTGTCAGCATTTTTTACATGCTTGATAAAAAATTATTCCCCTTCATTTTAAAATAGTTCTAACAAGAGCTACATTTTATGGCCCAAAATAGCTGATGAGCATTCAAAAAATAGAAATAGAGATGCCACATTCATGGTATACCATACTGACATTATATGAAGCTTTCTTAGGGCTACTTTCAGACAAGAAAGCAGGCTTTTCTGAGTAAGCCCAGAAATCCAGTGAGATAGCCACTTCACACCCGCTGTGTGCATCTGAACATGTTTTGAGAATTTTCCACAAATCTAAATTCAGCCTTGATGAAAATGCCTGAAGCTCTGCCTCCCTTAGTCTGTTAACACTGGGGTGAGTTTGTTCAGTGTTCTGAAAATTAAACAAACAAAAATCAGCCTCTTCATCCCTAAAATAATTCTGTATTTTTTAGACAGTAACTGGCATGAAAGTGCAGTAAACCTCTAGTGCCTCAGGGGCTGAAAGAGATTGCATTGCAGGGAAGCAAACCTCTGTGCAAAAGAGGAAAAAAGTGATCTCTGGTATTCTCTACAGGCACTGGTGCTTCCAAGTTCTTCTGCCTCCTGAGGAAGAGGCTCATAGACATAAAAGGAATGGCCTCTCCACCCCGCTGAACAAAGTATGAAGATTGTAACAGGTTTCCCCCTGAGACTCTGCTCCATATTCTCACTTCTCTAAAATATGTGAGTGCAAATAAAACCTTTCATGTGTCATGTCCTGGATATATATCCAGGCAGGCATCTCAGTCTCAGTGCTATACATTGATATGTATTTGCATCAGCTCTAAAACAACTTCTGCAGGAGAAAAAATACTGCCAGAAAAACACGATCTTCCAGAAGAAGTTTTTTTTTTTCTAAAAAGTCACAAACATAGGGGAAACTAGCCCACGGATTTCCAAGCAAAATGCAATACTCAGCTCTCAAGGATCTAACATCCCCCCAGATACACAGAGTGCTGTCTCAAAGAAACAACATGACCTTTTGGGCATGACCAAACCGCCTCATTTTGCAAAAGTCGAAACTCAAGAGGAAAATTTTGCTTCTTTTCCTGTTGTGTCAGTATAAAATGAAATGATGAGGCAAGATCCCTGTTTTCTGCAGAGATAGTTGTTTTGTGTTAAGGTCTAAGGAGTGTGACATTTTTCTGTGGTGCTGTGAAAGGCACAGATGCTCACAAAGAGTGTGCACACTGTCAGGCCTTGCATTTTTTTATTGTGGTAGATGGAGAAATGTAAGTATAGAAGGAATTATGAAATATGCCTTACAGCTATTAACACTGTCTCTCTTTTACAAAATTCTTCTGCTGTTGAAATTAAATATGAGAAAGTAATATTTTCTCTTTCTGACCCTGATAAAATCTTAGTGTTTCAGAGAACAACCTTTAGCCTGAACACATCACTCACGGGCTTTTTCAGATTGAAAGAAAGTACATGATACAAAAATGTTGTCAGGATTCACATAAGTTTAACCCTTGCAAACAAACTAGGTTTGCTAGGATTCTGGTTACTAGGTAATTTCACCACATTCCTGAGAAGTCTATGAATTTGGATATAAATTGCGCAGAGTCATCTGCCGCATGATAGAAATGTTCCAAAATAACCTCACATATTCGTATTGTATTACCAAAAAAAAGAAAAAAAAACAACGCTCTATTGAAATAGAAAATCCACAGCATAACATTACTGCAATAAAAATGGAATTATTTTATTTAAGGAACAAATTCCTTAGCAAAAATTCTTTTAAAAGTCAACCTTGTGACAATAGTGCATATTGAATCAAAGCGTTAATACATATTGAATGCATCATTAAATGAATTTATACTATGCATGCCCTGAAATAAAAATATGTATTTCCACGAGAAAAATAAACATACAATTTACGAAAACAAAATACAATTTACAAAAACAAACATACAAACTTCAACAATCCAAAAATACCAATCAACATTTTTCCACTGTAAGAAATGTGAAATTTTTCAGGGAACCCCTATAAAGAATGAATGGCAAAATATTATTTTTAAACTTTCTCTCTACCTATTAGAATTTTTTCAAAAAGTTTAAGTCACATGAGTGGAAAAATGGGACATAACAGTTCCTATTCTTGAATCTTTAAATATGAATGTCTCCAAAGTATCAATAATAAAGCAATGAACTGGGAGATGTTCAAGTTATAAATACCTAGTTAAACAGACATTTACTAAATGTGTACATAGGCTTCCTCTCATAATTGAAAGTTAAGCATAGCAAATGAGAATTAGAGACCTGGAAAATCACAGGCATGGAGACTATGAATAAGGATACTCTGAAATTTGTCATAAAATGTCTTGGCATACAGAGACTCATGTTGCTGCTGAATTACAAATCTTTTTATTATTAACATGCGGGCCATACATGTGAAATATGTGATAACGCTTCCTTTACATTAAAAAATGATGGCATGGTGTGAGAAATGGTGCTGTGAAAAATAAATGAAAAATAGATAGCTTTCAGGCAGCAGGATGACATCATGGCTGCCACAGTGTACTACTACAGATGACATGCTTAAGTGGACCAGCGGCTCTCAAAGTCTGTTGTCTTTGTGTTTTAAACAGAAGTTAATTTTTCTAATCCGGAGCCTTGTCAAAGAATCTGAGGACCACTCAACAGGTCTGGTGCTATGAGATAGCAAATACATCAATTTTCATAGATATTTGAAATATATGAGACAAAATCAGTGAAGTATGTCAATCAGCAGGTCATGCCAACAGTTGCTGCACCACCAAAGCCAGGAAATTTCACAACTTGGCCACATTTCATAACTTAGAGATACTTCTCTGTATAGCAAGAGGGCTTTTGGTAACTAATCCTGTAGTTGATCATCTTTGTGAATAATCTCCTTGTATTCAATAAATCAGCCTGATTAATTAAGCTTGACACTGTTTATCTCCCTGTGACTGTAGCTTCAAGCAAGGACAACAAAGCAAGCATATTATAACTGCTTGATGGAGATGCCTATGAGCCAGCATCTGCCAGCCCATTCATTTTTGATTTTATTACCTGAAAGTTATAGATCAATCATACTGTAAGAAAAGTTGGAGTATCCACAGTGTACTTGGAGAGGTATTGAAAGATAATTTGTCTGTATTTGATTTTGGAGGCATTGACAGAAGAAAATTAAATCATTTGTCTTAATTTTATTGCTCATAAATAAAAGGATTTAGTACCACATTGTTTGCAGTGTTTTTAAAGTTCATTGTAAGCACAATCCTATTACTGCATGAAATCAAAGATAACTTTTTTTTTTTTTCTGTAAGTAATTGTTTTACAATGAATGGCTAATTGTCAGATTAGGGTGGTTCAACTATAGCACTTAATTTATCTTAGGTACTGTTTAAGATAATGGTCCTTAATGGTTTGTGATCACTTATCACATGGCTTTAACTCTCACAAAGCCAAGCTGATGTTGATTTTTCTCCTGGCACCGGAGGCAATATTCTCATGCTCTGCATAAAATCTAGCAGACTTCAGCAGGTGAAAATATTTGGTGTTCAGATTCTAGGAAAACGAATTGAAAAAACTGAATCTACTCGGCTTTATACCCTGCTCCATAGGTAGTCTTCCTATGGCAGAAAAACAAGGTGGACTACCGTAGTGACAACATCTTAAATCAGCACATGCTGAAAATCAGAGATCGCATTACTGTCTTGAAAAGAAAAATTCATACAAGCAAGATCTGTGAGTTTATAGATAATTAAGGTTATGTTTTAAAATATTATAATTAAATTTTTACATTAAGGTAATCACTCTTTCTTTCATATCTCTTTTTGTATCTACTAGATGTTCAAGAAAACACTTTTTTCTCTTTTATAAAGGTAATTCACAATATCCAAAAGTAGCAGCTTAGTTCGAGAACTGTAGACTTTTTGGCAGATCTCCTTTCCTCTGGAGAGCAGAGAATGGCATGGGTTGGGGTGAAAGGATTAGACACAACACACCATTTGGACCTCTGAAGAGGTCTAGCCAACCTCTTTGCCTGTTGCAGAATACTAAAAAATCTCTGAATTGCAGTAAAAAAGGAGACCCAAAGGAAATTCTGATGGACAATTCCTACCTACAGAAAAGCAGAGAGGAGATATTGTTGACTAAGGACAAGAGGCTGTTTTAAAGACCGTGTGAGTAGCAGCACCTTAATTGTTGTGGCTCAGTGGCAACAGTGTGGGAGTGCATGGGAACATCCAGAGCTGTAAATATGAAAGTGTGAAACCTCGATGAGACCTTTCATCTTGTATTCAAAGTCAAATCTAGCCATGCTTTCTTATTTTTTGGACTGCATAATATTCAAGATATAAACCCAAACACTGAGGAGAAAGAGGAAGCCTGCTGTCAGTTACTAAAGTGCAAAAGGGATCATACAGCACAATAAAATAATTACTTAATTGCTCCTGGAAAATCTGAATAATAATCTTATTGAGAACCAAACAACGATGAGACTGTGAACTGTTTTTTACATCAACTGAGGCCGTTATCAGAGAGTAGATTAATAAAATAACATTGTCATTTGTCTCAGAGAACTGCAACAAATATTTTCTTTAATAAAAACACTGAAATATACTTTACAGCAGAAATTCATGTAGATGCATATTATGATCCCACTTAAATGATTAAAATAAATCTATGCACGATCAGAGCTATCTTTTGAATCTTTGGGATCCTTTATTGTGCACAGTCCTTTAATGAGTTTTAATAGATGTAAAAACATAGATAACCTAAAACTACAAAATCCAAAATTGCTCTTAGAATGATGGCCAGCTGTTCTTCAAAGCAGTAAAGTTGTTCAGGCCTATTCTAGTGTTACACCATTATTTTGTTCAAGATGCTGCTCTAGAAAAGGAAATCATGACCAAGTGGGTGAGATAAGCCAGTGGGACAGGCCAGTAACCAGCACCAGGGCAATGGGATAGGTATGATTTGTAGCATATGTCTCTCTGTTTACCTGTTTTTAAACATCTGTTCTATATGATTCAAAACAGTTTAGAAATATTGCCAAAAGTAAAATTAATGTTTATGTTGTCAGCATTACTATTACTGTTACTGCTATTATCACTATCATTACTATGTCATTTTTCAGCTAATCAAAGTAAAGCACAAAGATGTAAAGCTAATAATTTAAAAGTGACACACATATAAATATTCAGAAATCATTTAAGTAGTCTTTTCATTTGAGTTACAAATCTGCCACTGAGGTTGGGATCAACAAACACATCTCAAGGACAGCCTTTCATTTAGCTACCTACATCCTAGGATTTGGGCCAAAAACTAATTAACTAAAGACAGGAAAATTCACATTAGGGCAAAAGGTAAACACTTGTTTTCAAGTGCTGCTCTTTAAATAGAGGATTTAGTCTGCTGCAGCCCACCAGGTAAATATCTAGGTCCAACAAATGAAGTCACTGCCTAGCCAGCTTTCCACCCACACAAGATCCATATGCAGATGCACTGTCAGTGTAGACACTTGACTTTTCCTGCTTCTTTGTATTTAACACTGAAGCAGTGGACACAATGGATTGTTTCCTTTATTTATAACCATCAAGAACAGCCGAAGTCCAAAACACTCATGCTCATGCCCTATCAATCTAGTTGAAAGGTACAGAGTGTATGCAAATATAAGAAAGCAATGTTGCAGTGTATTGACTAATTTGAGATTGTGTGTCTCCAATCGACTTATACCAGTCTTTCAGAAACTAAAGATGGAAGAATAACAGGAATGAGAAGACGAGGTGAACAATCTCCTGCCAGTTCACTGATTAGAAAGAGATAATTAAAATGCTTTTTGCCACAGATTTGACCTTGTAGGAACAAGCAGACCAATTGCCGAATTGATCTCAATTCAATGGAGGAAAACAACATTGTAAAGGATGAGGAAACTTGAAATTACAGTAATTTCATGATTATAAGCCGCACCTGAATATAAGCCGCAGTTCCGGGTAGCTGGGAAGACCACGGGAGTTGTTTACACATAAGCTGCACCCAAATATAAGCCGTGCTTTTTTTTTTTTTTTTTTAAACTCCGCATGGCAGAGGGGGTGGGGTGCTCCAGCCCGGCCCCACACAGCCCGGCTTCCCAGCGGCAGGGGCCAGCTCGCCCTTGCACAGCCCTCGTTCCCGGCGGTCCCCCTGCTCCCAACGGCTCCCGGTGGCACAGGGGCCGGCCTGCCCACTTGCAGCCCCCATTCCCGGTGGTCCCATGCTCCTGGCGGCACGGTGCGGCGGCCCCGAGCGGTGGCACAGCGAGACGGCCCCAAGCGGCGGCACAGTGGGACGGCACAGCCCCGCGCCAAGCAGAAGTGTGGCGGCCCCGACCGGCACTGGTCCCCCACCGGCCCTCCCCTCCTGGCAGCAGCGGCAACCCTGCCACCAGCCCTCCCGGCTCATCCCGCCTGGCAGCGTTGGCAACCCCGCTGCTGGCCAGCTCATCCCACTCCCCAGCAATCCCACCACCAGCATGCCTAGTTCCTTGGCGGCTCTGCTGCCGGCACGCCCGCCCCGCTCGGCAAAGCCCACTCCCCACCTGCCCGGCCGCTGCTCAGTGGCAGCTCTCCACTTGGCTGGCTCTCACTTCTGGGTTGGCATTTCACTGGGATTTGTCCATAGATAAGCCGCACCTGGATATAAGCTGCACCACTGAGGTAGGCTGGATTCTTCAATGAAGAAGGTGCGGCTTATATTCGTGAAATTACTGTAACTTCCTGTGATACATTGACTAAAATTAGGTAGTATCCATAGTTTAGAGGACAGACAACTGGTCAGAATTGCTGCTCACATTCAACAAATTCTGTGATGCAAAAAGTTGTTTCAGCTGGTTTAAGAAAACAATCACATTTACAGCATGGTATTGTTTTTGTGAGACACTGTTCTGTTAAATTCAGTTCAGGTTTACACTTGGGGATTTTTTCTTGACTGTATCTTTTCTTCCCTTTTTTGTTAGCAGCATCTTCCTATCCAGTGTCTCATCTTTGACATAAAAATAGGAGTAATCTTCTGTTCTGTCACAATCAATATTTTTCTTTACTCTCACAGAATCTGAAGCACACTCAAAGCCTAACACAGGTTCTGTGTTTCCTACACCCAGAATACAACATGAAGCTTGCACCAATGTGGTTTATCCACAAAATCTCACTTATCCACAAAATCTCACTTGTTAATTGCTCTATCATTTTCAGAGATACAGTCATATCTTCTCTGTGTAGAGACGTTTCCTATGCTTCAGGTTAAAATCCTCAATCAATATAGGGGTGTTTAGCTATTAGTTAGCTCACTAGCACTGGCTTCTTAACCTCCCCACTGAGACATTGTGCCCTCTTCTTTCTGTATTCTTAAAAGTAACATTGCTCATCTTCCTACATTGCTCTCCTAAATGCTCAATCCTCATTCCTCAGAAAAACTAGCAAGGGCATATCTAAGAGCTAGAATAATAAAAGGTGCTAATTGCACCAAAATAACCAAAATATGGTGAGGATTAGCTCAGCTGTTTGACTACGATTCTAATAACACCAAGGCTGCAGGTTCAATCCCTGTACAGACCATTCACTTCAGAGTTGGACACAATGGTCCCTGTGGATCCCTTCTAACTCAGAACATTCTGAGATTATTCTGAAACATTTAATAACACAGCAGGCAACTAAAAACATTCATCATTTTCTTTGATACAGAGCACTATCAAACAATATTATCTCTCTAAAGATCTGGTTTTAAGCCACTTTCTGTAAGAAAATGTATGCATGTTAACGCAGCATTTCTCAGATGCAATGATCAAAATTCATGTCACCAAACTCGGCACTTTCATATCATTTGCATTGAAAGCTCCGAGAATTTTCTAGACCTCATGATGTGCCAGTGGAGGAAAAATGGAGAATACAATCATAAAATTGTTTGTGTTGAAAGGGATCTTAATGATCATGTAGTTCCAAACCCTGTGCCATGGGCAGGGACACCTTTCACTACAACAGATCCCTACAGACTGGCCATAAATACTTTTGGGGCACATCTACTCTGGGCAACCTGTTCCAGTGCCCCACCACTCTTACAGTGAAGAATTTATTCTAAATATTCAACCTAAACCCACCACATTTCAGTGTAGGAGAACAGATTATGACATGTAGGGAATGGGGCTATGGCTGAGCCTCATCCCGAATGGTTTGCACCTCTACAAGACAGGTGAACAGCATTGAAGGAAAAGAAGCATGGAATGTTGATGTGCATTGGCCAACCACAAAAGAGTAAAAGGGCACACAGGTGTTTTGCAGGTGAGAAGGGTATAAAAGGTTGTACTGGGAACTAATAAAGTGCTGATGCTTGAAACTATGCTTGGTGCGAGCTGTGTGTCCATTGTCATTTCAGTTTAAAACCACTCCCTCTTGTCCTGTCACTACATCCTCCAGCAAAATGTCCCTCTCCAGCTTTCTTGTAGCCCCCTCTCAAGTCCTGGAAGGCTGTTATTTCCTACTACAGTAGACAAGTAAAATTATCCAGGTGCTTTATCTCTTTAGAGTTGTTTATAACTTTCTTTTCAATATAGTATATTGACAACTAATTCAGATGCATATGTTTAGAATGTTTGTGCTGAGCTTACTGGTATGAATTTCACTGATTCTTCCTCCACAAAATGATACCTTAGTTTCAGACTTCAGTAACCATTTGCTAAAATTACAATTCAAGGGAAAGCTAACACATTTTGGTCTGCAAGGAACCAAACAAACCATTTGTGATTAAATAACAAAAGAATAAGTTAAAGGTGAAAAGGAGGTGAAGATCTGATGTTTGACATTCAGATAAAATCAGAGCACCAGTAATGTATAGTGTAGCTTCCTAATGGTAGCTAATTCATGTTACTAGATCTTTGCCCTTAGTTTGAGAGTCACTGCAGCTGAAATAAATGGGCCATGCTAGTTCTCACTCCCTTAAAATTAGGCTGATTTCTTGGGTCAGGTATGAATGATAAATTCCTGACACAGAACCTAAATGTTCCCAGTTTCAAGGAAAGATTTTCACCGTTCATAAGCTAGTCAAGAATAACACAATTTCAGATTCTCAAATAATTTTAAGTGATTTGGGAATATTTATCATTAATTTTCCACTGTATTTATTAGAGAAAATATATAATGTTACAAAAAGTCTCTGAATGTGACTAAGGCTGTCCAAACAACATGCCTTTCATCAAAGGGAATTCAATTTTTGTATCAAGGGAATGTCTTTCTGTTGAGTGAGTCTCTTCTATTGTGAAGCTCAGGCTAGCAACATGCATATACCCTTAGAATGGAACTTGTTCGTATAAGTTAAAACTATTTTCTGATCAGTCTTCACAGCAGAAAAGTAGGATAGGTGTCAGCAAACATTAAATCATCAGTATGATCAAAGTATTACTTTTTATTTTCTACCAAAGAACTTTCTTTCAAGTGGAGTACAACAATTCACATTATAAGCAAAATTATTTTGTGCAAATTTGTGCTCTGTATCATCCTTTATAGTTATAATTTCATACTATTTAACTATAAAAGTATGACTTACTAGAATTGTAATTTTATGAATATCACAAACAAAAAGCCATACTTCAGGCATCACCTTTCAGTTGTTTAGAAGCTTATATAAAATTAAATCGTTAATGAATAAGTTAAATTTTCAATGAACTGAAATTCAAAGAATAGAAAAGTTACAGTATTTTAAAATGCCCAAAATAATATTTTACATATACTGAGTAACTTTCACTGTAAAAATGGCAAAAGCCTTGCAACAGCTGATGATCTACAGAGATCATCCAAAGCAGCTTGTTTCTTCCTTGGAGTATTTCAGTGCCTGTATTCTGTCATCAAACTGTCACTGCAATGGTTCGGAGTTGATGTCCAAAGGCAGCTGTGCACCCAGGCTCATCCCATTAAAGTCACTAACACACTGTGCATCTTCTGACTCTATGAGTGCACATGCCCATACAATCAGAGCCTACCCATTTATCTGACACACATTATTGCTACCTCTGAGTATGTACTTGTCTTTCATGTACCAATGTTGAGTTTATAACCTTGGACAATACTGTTGTTTTACAGATGAGGAATAGGTAGATGTATATAAAGTAGAGCTCAATTTAAAGTACCTAACTTAGTCAACCATTCCAATTCCAGAACAGCTTTCAGAGATATCTTTTGCCTTTGTCTTCATGTTGACATAAAGATGGAGATGCTGTGAGGAGAATTACTACAAGATGATTGCAAGCAAGGCATCTCCCTGCTATGTTACAATATTTTTGTAAACATGCAGCTTGTTAAATGGCAAAAATTACTCCTGTATTTAGGCAATATTGTAAAAATATTTTCATTGAAATATGGAAGCATAATTCTGTGTTTAAAATTATATTGAAGAAGGTATTAGGTTAGGTGTTCAGAATAGTATATATGGAATAAAGTGATATCATATTGATAGGTATTTTCCATTTCCAGGTGTCTCATTTACTATCCAGTTTTGCTGTCACTGTCTCATTTCTTTTTTTTTTTTTCTTTTTTTTTTCTCCAGATTCCACTCTCTTTTCTATTACTGTTTCTTAATAAATTCCGTTACAGTAATTTCACACTTATAAGGCACACCGGGGTATAAGGCACACTTTCCCTCCCCCATCAGTGAGCATCAGCGTGAAACAAAGTAACCAATTAGTAACAATTGTGTCAGCCATGCTGTCTCGGGTTACAATACAGAATGTGATCAAAGTATCTTTGCAGCCCCCATTCTTCTTCCAGGGAAGTTATCTACTGTTAATGGCCCATTGAGTCTCACTGTATCACTGATAAGTAATCACTGATAAGTAATCAGTCATACAGTGAGACTCAGTGGGCCATTACCAGAAGATACCTGCCTGGAGGAAGGATGGGAGATGCAAAGATAAAGAATAATGCCCTACTGGTTTCAATGGATGGCCCATTAGCAGAGTATCTCCCACAGAGATAAGGATCACTGCCCCACCTGGTCACAACAGATAGTGATAGAATAGATACTTTGGTCTCATCTTGTATTGTAACCCAAGACTCTTTGTCAGTGTTTGGGGTTTGTTTCTTTGTAGTACTGTATTTCTATCTTAATTTTCCTAGTAAAGAACTGTTATTCCTAATTGCCATATCTTTGCCTGAGAGCCCCTTAATTTCAAAATTATAATAATTTGGAGGGAGAGGGTTTACATTCTCCATTTCAAAGACAGGCTCCTGCCTTTCTTAGCAGACACCAGTTCTCCAAACCAGGACACGTGTCGAGCCCTGCTGAGCCCTGTGGTCCCGCACAGTTCAGCTCGCAGCTCCCACTTCCGGGTTGGCAAATTTCCAAACTTTGTCCATATATAAGGCGCGCCTGCCTGTGAGACACACTTCTGGGTTCAGACCAAAATTTTAGTCAGAAAGGGTGCGCCTTATACGAGTACAATTACTGTACATCTTTCCTCACCCACCATTCAGTTTGATCATAAAACCATTGTAGCAGTATTTCCCTCCTAAAAATCTGGATTCTAAGAGAAATTTCTGTGCTTGTAATAAACAAAAATCAAGTATTGTTGACTTTGAAAATAGTGTCACTAGCACAAAAGATAAGAACACCCAAACTTTGCAGATCCTGTTATCCTGCAAGTATTCAAGGTAAGGTTGTATGGGGTCCTGAGCAGACTCATATAGTCAGTGGCATCCCTGCCCATGGCAAGACAGTAGGAACTTGAAAGCCTTTTTCAACTCACACCATTCTACGATTCTATGACAAAGGCAAGAACCACATATAAATGGCAAAATTTTTTTATTTGAATGGCTGTTTGAACCCAAGATCACAGGATATTCTGAGTTGGAAAGGTCATTGAGTCCAACTCCTCAGTGAATGGCCTTTATGGGAATCAAACCTATGACCCTGATGTTATTAGCACTATTTTCTATCCAGTTGAGATAATCTCCTTTCCTTTCACGTAATTTAATAATCTATTTCATCCTATGAAATACTGGAGACATGCCAGTTACTGGGAACACTAAAATAAGCAAGGACAAAGGCATGGTCAATTCCTGGGAACACTGATATAAGGAAGGATAAAGGCATGTTTCTCTCCTCTGCTCTTACCCATACTGCTGTCCTTTGCCTACCTTTGTGACCTCCTAGAGAAATCCTCAGTTTCGGATGCACAAAAGAGCTTCCCACAGTCTGTTCTATAATTCTCACTCTATTTTTTCTTTCATGCTGTCCCAGCCCATTTTACTGTTTGCACCACATGCCCAAACATTGTTAAGATCCAATGGCTAAGAAGATTGCTTTGTGGCTGTTAACCTGAGCTAAGGTTTTGTTAGCTTGCAAGATTACACAGCAGTCATGTAGAACAGCAATCCAACAGCCCATCTGTGTAGATAGTTAATTGCCTCTACATACAATGTGTGAGAGAGTAGGTATATTACCATTATTATTCTACTATACCACCTATTATCAGAAAACTGAGTGTGCAATTAAGAACACAGCATGCAAAACATATACTTATTCTAACTGTGAGGCAAAATGCAGAAAAAAAGCAAATACCAGCAACAATAAAAAGCAATTCACAAGATGAATGTAAACTCAGGTATTTGTCTTTCCAAAAGGAAGTTATTTCTGCTTTAATAGGAAGATATGTTACTCTACTATTAGCTAATAGTTACTTAAAATATTTGATTTGGTTAGAAAAAGATCGTTTGCATGGCTTTCATTCTAACTTAAGTACTTTTCCAAATTAAAATTTTAATAGATTTGCCCCAGTGGGGTAATTCAGTTTACTGAGGAAAGCTTAGTGATAATTTACAGAATTTAAAGATTTTTTCTGAAAACCAGTAGGAGGCAGTCTGCCTTAGTTGTTTCTCTCTATTTGCTATCTACTTCTAGACCATGTTCAACACCTGCTTTCATCTGTGAAAAGTCTAAGGCCCAGGTGCAGGCAGCGACAATAGCATTCCTAGGAAATGCTAGGAAAGCAGCCTAACTGCAGCAATTGTGCAGTGGAAACAATGATATACCTGAAGAATTTGATCAGCAGACAAGCAACAGGCCACCAAGCAGAACTTCCTTTACCGTCAAAGGACTAATGAAGGTCCACACAGGACACCCGCAGCATTGCAGACATGGAAATATCCAGTTGTGAGTTCATCAGAATTTATGACAATTAAAATTAAAGGTGATTTTGAAATTTGAAGGTAGTAAATTTGAAGGTAAAATAAGCATTCCCCAAAGTCAAGCAGTAAAGATGTGACAGAAAATAAAAGGGAAGAGAAAATTTGTAAACAGATTATAGATGTCTTGGATTTGTAGTGTTTTTGTCTGGGCTACTAAGCACATAACCCCCCAGTATGACAGCATTAGTACAGAAGTCTTGCTTTAACTGCTTGCCATTTACATAAAATAAAGGAGCTCCTATTACAAAGCTGATCTTTAATTCCGTGGTTAAAGTTCAGTGAGCAATCAACATATTATTGAATAGTAGGTAAATTATTCTAGGGCCAACCTGAAATAAAGTGCCAATATCCAAATATTTCTGACTTGTTTCAGTGCACCAGTTAAAGGCATCTGTGTTTGGAGGAAAAGCAGGACATAAAGTCATCAGATCACCAGAGGTGATGAAATTTCACACAGATGATGACAGTATAGAAACTGTTTTGTCTGATGAATTAGCCAGAAGTTCAGTGAGGTGCTTATCAGACACCAAGCTTTTCCCCCAACTCCCACAGCACTCAGCATATAGCCAGACCAGTCAATAAGCTGTTATATGGAATAGGAAAACTGACAGCCTCTTTCCTAAACAGAGACCAGGGTGTGGTCATTTTTTATCTAGCTGTTATCTAACAGAAACTTCCCTAGACTAAATTTGTCTGTACCAGAGACTGTGAATTGCTGTGCATTCAAAGAAAGGGTTAATCCCATAGAAGATACTGCATGATTGTGTCCAAACACTTATAGCTTGGACTATTTTTAGGTAATAGACTGAGAAACATTCTCTTAAATTTTACTCCTAGAAGGATAATCTGTTCACTGATTGTTTTCATTATCAGCTCTTCCTTGAGCACTCTTTATGAAAAATAATTTTTGAACTATGCAACAGAAGATAATCAAAATCTGCCTCAATCATTTCTAAATCATTTCTAACTAAGAAAACTCTTTTATTATGATTTACATATATTTTTAGAGATTTAAGATTTAATGATGTCACCTCATATTTGAATACAGGGCATACCCTGGATGTTTAGTTATGAAACTGATGTGGAATGCATAATCAAAGAATTCCAAGTGAATAATGCAACAAAGGTTCACGAATATAATTAACCTGCTTTAAAAAAGCTGAGAAATTTGGTTTAGATATATATTTAAAAAATCACTTCAGTCATTTAGTTACAGATTACAGGGAAGATGAATATTTAAAAATTAAACTTTATTCTTAATGTTGACATTAGGTAAAATTAAGCAGGTGATTCATTTTTACCTCATACATGTTTCTAACATCTATAAAATGTATGCACTCTTGAAGTGTTCTATAAATCCAATCCCATTCTTATAGCTCACACATAGCAATACTTGTTTCATATTTTTACAACTACCTTCAGATAAGAGAACTATTGTCACAACACCTACATTTCACAGCCTATTCATGGCACTTCATAGTCAACAATATCTGAGTAGATTCTATTCTTTTGCATATAAAAGTCATCATCAGTACTGATTACTTCAGCCTTTATTTCCACTAGTATAGGGCTATCATTCTTTTGAAGTACAGTCTAGTAAGTTTCATGAGTTGAGGTATGCGCACTCAATGCAATTTATATGATGTTTCTTCTACATAAGCCTGAGCAATAGAAATAAAAATTAAAAAAATACTATGGAAAAATACCTGTGCTGCTCTCCAAAAAAAGTAGAAGGCACCTATTTTTTATGTTCTCAAAACTACAGTAATTTCACAATTATAAGCCACACCTGATTATAAGCTGCACATCCGGGTAGCCAGGAAGACAACAGGATTTGTCCATATATAACTCGCACCCGAATATAAGCCACACTTTTTTTTCTTAAAGCGAGGATCCACGTGCGACAAAGTAACGAGTTAGTAACAGAATCGTGCGATCGCAGGGTTTGGTGTCAGTTTGCAAACAGTTTTCACAGACTGGCAAAGCCTTTAAATGCAGCCCCAGG